>CAJNDT010000890.1:143098-618098 GCA_905221615.1 Symbiodinium sp. CCMP2592
GCTCCACTTCTTCCAATTGTCGTCATACCACACCCACTCCCAATCTTCCCACCAACTATTCCAAGACCAGAAGCCATCCTGCGAGCTCTGGTGCGAAGACGAAGTCGACTGGTGCCAAGACGAAGTCGACTGCGACGGATGCTGGGAAGATGCGGCAGCCTGGTGCTGCTGGGACGAAGACGACGAAGGCCCTCCCTGTCCTGGTCCGTCTCCTGGTCCTTGTGAACAGGAGAATGATTGACTCCATAAATCGTCAATGACAAGGTAATTAGAAGCAAGAAAAATTTGCAAAAGGAAGAAGTCGGGCATAATCCAAGAAGCGAAAAGTCCTCACATTCAAGCGGGACATGACATGAAATTGCACGCTGGCGGACGCATTGCGGAACACTTCGTCGAGGGGACAGTTGCCCTTCTTGCTCCTCTCCCTGAGTTAACGGCCAAGGCAATCAGATAGTGAGGTTTCAAACAACTTCTTTTCATAGACATGATAATTCATTAAAACATCCGATTTTCTACTGATGAAATGCCGCCCGAGCTTCCGAAGAATATGGGCCATAAATTCCCGGGCTTTCGTCTTGTCTTCTTCGCACAATGCTGCCATCCCCTGGACTGAAGCAAAACAGACCATCTGTTTGAATATTGAAGCAGGCAACAACTGAGTCCATGCTTGCAGGCAAGTCACGGCCCAGGCACTGTCATCGATGTTCATCTGGATCATCAGCTCGAAGAGCTCCGGCGTGTATTTTCTGACCATTCGCTGTGCCAGTGTGAGGTCCTCCTCCTCAGACTCTTCCTCGCCGTCACCATCGTCGTCATCATCATCAGCAGGCGGCGGCTTCCCCGGTGGCGGAGGCGGCGGAGGACCAAGAGACTCCAAAAACTTCGCCGTGTGCGAAGGCCAAGACGGACATTTGTTCTTGCTGCCACTTGGGGGCGGCTGATCATCATCATCATCGTCATCATCCGGTAATGACGACTCCTCCTTCTCGAGAAATTTTTTCTTGTCGTCCTTGTTCTCGTCCTCCTCCTTCTTCTCGTCCTCCTCCTTGTTCTCGTCCTCCTCCTTGTTCTCGTCCTCCTCCTTGTTCTCCTCCTCCTTGTTCTCGTTGTCATGGTTCTCCTCCTTGTTGTCCTCCTTCTTCTCGTTGTCATCGTTCTCCTCCTTGTTCTTCTCCTCCTCCACGTCCGCCTTTTCCTTTTTTTTTTTACGGTCCTCCGTCTTCGGCGTTGAGGTCTGGATGTTCATGTGGAAGACGGTGTTCAAGAACCTGAGGAAGCAGGACTAATTAAAGGAAGAACACGTTGAATTGATTGAACATTGACTATGCAGCCCATCGGCCTCCTTTCCGCCTCTGTTTGGATATTTTTTATCGCAGCTGTGATCTTCTTCGACTCTGCGAAGCTTGGAATGTCGTCCATGTCTGAGTAGAAGGCAGATTTTCCCGGCACCCATAGCGAAACCATAAAGCACCAGCCCACCACCATCGCAGTAGCGACGGAACGAAGGCGACCATCCCCGCCTAAGTACCAAGCAGTGTCTGACTCGACATGGTGCAACTCACTCCTAGGACCAGTGACTGATCGCCAAGTTGCACGTGAGGATGATGACGTGGGCCTTGTCGTCTCGTCCATCCTTGGCGGCGCAGATGCCCATGACCTGGGTGGGCTCAGCATTCAACATTCCCAAAAAAAGGAAGGTCTCTGTCCAAGCACACGGAATCAGCCGAGATGCCACGCACAGCACTGACACCATGGCCTCGGAGCCCTCCAAGATGAGCTTGTAAAAGTCATTTTGTGAACTCAGAGGGTCTCCTTGGCCGGATCAGAAAGCAAGGAAGTTTGGCACCAACGCAACAGCTCAAGTAAATTGCCGCCAAGCTTCCGCCATGGAGGCTGTCGGGGAGCTCCCCCGGCCACAGCCGCTGGACGTCCAGCAGGCAAACGGCCGCTGTCGGCCAGTAGCTCTTCGCGTCATCTCAGCTTCTGCTATAATACAGGGAACTCCAGAAAGTTGGAATATGGTTTAATGCTAGGATACCCTATAATTTACCATAGAAGAGTTAGGATAATCATATTCCAACTTTCTGGCTTTTACCTTATTACAAAAAAAACCTTGGCCTACCTGAAGGAGGACGCTTTGTTAATTTCAGTCCAGATGCAGATGTGCGTCGGGTTGTTGCCGTGCGCCGCGACGATGCAGCAGTCGAGCTCGACGCACAAATACGTCGTCATGACGAAGGCGAAGACGACGAAGGCGAAGAGGACGAAGGATGACGCCAAAGGCGACGAAGGCGAAGGCGAAAAAGGCGAAGACGACGAAGGTCCTGGGATCGCGGAATTTCGCATGAAATGAAATACTTACATGCTCTCACTGCAAGGTCACGTGGCAGGCTCCTTCTCTCGACGCTGGGCTCCTTCTCTCGACGCGGCCGTCCAAGCCAGGGACAGAAAACGGCTAAAATTCTGCTGCTTCTGCCGGCTAAATCATCAATTCCAGTGACACTGTTTCATAACGACATCAGCCTACTCTTCTATTAAGAATTAACTCGGCTTCAATGTCCTGGTATAGAATGCTGCATGCGTAGACATGTGCATGTGCTCACTCCCTCACTTGAGCAATGATTAAAAAGCTGGCACAAACCAAGGACATTCATTCATGCAAGTGCCCGAACTGACTGACTTGGCACGAAGCAGCATCTACTCAGTCCCGAACCATCTGTAATGACTGATGTGCATGGCCAAGGTGTCATCCAACCTGGCGGCAGACAATGTGAGCGGTAATCATGACATTGCTCTGAAGCATTTTGTCGGCATGCCTCTTCGAGCTGCTCACTTCAACTTCGCACATGACATTGTAGGAACGAAGCAGCATCTACTCAGTCCCGAACCATCTGTAATGACTGATGTGCATGGCCAAGGTGTCATCAAACCTGGCGGCAGACAATGTGAGCGGTAATCATGATTTCAGCAACCCCTGGTTATCATCATTGTTCAGGATTGCTCTGAAGCATTTTGTCGGCATGCGTCTTCAAGCTGCTCACTTCAACTTCCCACATGACATTGTAGGAAGCGAAGGCGAAGACGAAACAAAGGCGAACGCCCAACGAAGGCGAACACCAATTCAAAAAAAAGCCTAGGCCGGGCCTTTGGGATTGCCCTTGCCTTTGCCTTTGTCGCTACCTCTGCCGGGCCCTCCCAGGTGCTCGGGAAGCGGCCGCCACGGCTTCGGAGGGCCTCTCAGGCCATGCAGCTGGCTGGTGGTGCCCCCCTTAGCGATTCTGGGTTATGTACCAAGTCATGTTACTTACCTACAAATAGAATATAAAACATAAAAGTTTATTGTTGTAAATAAAATACCAAGTCTGCTCAGGGAACGGTCGTCGCTGACTGAACATACCTGGCATAGATCGCGAGCTCGGGAGTGTGGAAGGCGTATAACGCCTCCCACTGGGCGAACTCCGCGATCTGCCGCTGCATGAACTGACATGGGCACGCGAAACCAGCCCCTAGAAATTGAGGCTGACTCAAAGCCGATCATAGTAAGTACAAGTCCTTGGAACCTTATTTAGTTTAGTAAGTTGAAAGAACCAGGCCCTGCCTGAAGGCTGTCACGCGCCTCTCCAGGTGTTCTGGGCGTCGGCGGGAGGGCGACGTTCAAGGACTGCCGGTCCAGCCCATGGTCTTGGGCGGTGGCATAGTTGTCGCTTGACAACATCCACACCACTCGAGTCTTGATCGCCGCCAGCTCATTCATGGCCTGTGTCCACAAGCTGAAAACGTCCCCCGGGGGGGGGGGAACTGGACAGCACGAAGACGAAGCCGACGAAGGCAGCGAACTCGAAGCCGGAGGCGCCTTCGACGAAGCCGGCGACGAAGTCGAAGCCGGCGGCGAAGTCGAAGCCGGCGGCGGAAGCGGCGGCGGCGGAATGGGAGCCGCCGCCATGTCGGCACCCAGACCTGCCTCCGCCGGCAAGACAGCAGCTGCAGGAGCTTTGGCAGCGATTGGTGTGGCACCAACTGGAGTACTGCCTGGGATTTGAAGTTCCAAATCCGCATGCCTGGCCTTTATATTAATTATTGACTGTTTTTAATCTTACGAAGCAGCAAACATACAAGTTAGAAGAGCTTGACCTGATTGAATGCCAAGGCACTAGCCTTGCCCTGCTGCTGCTGCCATCTCGCCCTCTTCACGCTCCGGTTCGACGTTGGATCCTGGATCTAGAAGATATTGGGCAATTCAATTGAATAGGGCAAAACGGTGAGGGGTAATATAACGGCCTGTGGGGGAAGGACAGCTCAGCCCTTACGCGAACACTCTTGCTAGGAAATATGAGAAAAATGACACGTAAATCAAACCTGGTCTCTCTGGGCTGTGGCTCCTTCGGCTTCGCCTTCGAAGGCGAAGCCGAAGCCGCTGCACCCTTGGCCTCTGCCTTGGCCGTCGAAGACGAAGGCGAAGCCGCTGGACCCTCGGCCTTCGAAGGCGAAGGCGAAGCCGCTGGACCCTCGGCCTTCGAAGGCGAAGGCGAAGCCGCTGCTGGAGCCGCCTTGGCCGCTGCATCCGAAGGCGGCGAAGACGAAGGCGCCGAAGGATCAGGCGCATGCTTGGGCTCAGAGCCAGCAGTGGCACCATCTTCGCCCTTTCGCTTGCGAGGCATTACTACAAAAAACTGGAATAACCGGCCTACGTTAACTACTGAGAACTTGTATTACAAACCCTGGGTTCTAACCCGCTTCAGACTTCAAGGCTTTGCTCTGTGGAAAAGGTGGTGAGCTCTGTCTGACGTGAAGAATCCACTTTGACCTTACAATGTTCTGCTGACTCCACCAAAATAAACTACACGAGCTTCAGACTTCACGGCCTTAAATGGCCCAATCAGCTACACCTCGCTTGAACCTTCCAATGCCAGAAATCATGGTCTTCGCACATGTCGGAATCAACAGGAGAGTCTGATGGATAGGCTGGTCCCGAGTTTGACTTTATTTACAGATCTATCTACCGGGACATCTAGACATTACTGGGTTTTTGACCACGGCAAGAATACAGAAGCTTCCAAGACCATCCCTAAATCCTGCGGAATCTGATTCTTTGAGCAAAACCCTGCATCTACTCAGAAGGGGATTTCGTGTCCAAGGGTGCTGAAGATCAATTCAATGGCCCAAGTGGTTCCAGGGAAATCCGGGATTAGAATGGCAATCGATGTGGAACCCGATTACGCCTCTGCAACTTTAGGAAGGGTTTGGGGTCTTCACCCGAAATATGGTTTGGGGAGCATAGGGGCAAGGCAGGTCGTGGTGCGAGGAGGCAGCTTCTGATTCTTAGCGTGCGAGCTGAGTTTCACGGTAGCTTTTTCTTACCTCCTCAACCCTAAACCCTGCCTAAACCCTAAACTCTTTCCTGGACGAATGCGACAGTCAGTGGCCTTGACGAAGACGAAGTCCGAGTAAGTGACGATGGCAATTCATTGCAGGACCTGGCAGGAGCTTGAAGGTATAATATGATTGCCTGCAAACACACTGGCCTTGACGAAGACGAAGTCCAACTAATGTAAGTGATGACCTCAAACGCTAGACCAGGCGGGAGCTTCAAGGGATAAGCTTGCTGAATGCACACTGGCCTTGACTGACGACCGCAAATGCAGGACCTGGCAAGTGTGCAGTGAGGTCGGTAGTCGCAAACCAAAGAAACAGTGCTAGTATATGTGATAGCTGAACACATACCCGAAGTCGTTTGCAACGACTGTCCCCAAGCTCAGGCTCACACGACTCTCCGGACTGGCACAGCGGCCAAAACGGCGGCACATGGCAGCCTGCACGCGGACCCGGGTGATTCCAGACACCAGGGGGGTCCTACAGGGGTCTGTGACCTTCTTCGATGATCGCAAGGGATGCAGGTTGGGAAGGAGAGGGCTGGGAAAGTGGCCTCGAGGCTGCAACATGACATGCTACTTCCTACGCCTAGTGGCTGGCCTAAGGTGGCACCGCCTTACCATGGACATGAAAAAAACGGGTTCGCATGTGCCTATCTTAAGCTCACTCGCCTTTGTTGATTAATCCTAATGGGGCTGGGGCTGGGCTGCTACTGCTAGGCAAGGTTAAGTAGGGAAGCCCCCAAACGTGTCGGCCGACGACGGCTGCCGGCAGCAGCCAGCGAAGACGAAGGCGAAGCGGCCGCAAACCCCAAATGATCAGAATCAGTAATAAGGTCTTATGGACGAGTGAGCAATCAAAGGGTGCCACCGTAATTAATCCAGCCCCTACTAATGTCTTCCCCATAGTCCCCATGGACTAAATCACTAGGGGGATTACCTCGAGCAGGCATGGGAGTTTAAGGTTGGGTTTAGGTTGGGCCTACGCCATGCACGAGACATGTCCATGCCAGCCCGGTCCTGGGCGTTGGTTCACTCCCCTTGCAGGAGATCAGGAGCCCGCAGGCAGTGCAGCGCATGACGCCAACCTGAGGGTTGTCCCCGCCAGCGCAGTGGCAGTGGTTCCCAACAGTCGAAACATCGGGGAACATGCCGCTTTCCATGTCTTGGAGGCTCCGTGGTTCCTCGCTCACCATGGTTGCCTGCCGCTTCTCGGCTTGGCTCTGTTGCCCTGGGCTAGAAGCTTGGACCGAGCATGCTCCGGTGCTCATGGACCCACTAGCGTCTGAGCAGGTATACGCTCAGGTAAAGAGGGTCACCATGGAGGTAGGCGCTATCTTGTTGTCGGCGGAATGGCTGTCCAAGTCCTTTCGGATGGTGCGATGTACCTGCGACTGGCTGTCCACCACTTGGAACTCCTCGACGTGCCCGGACTCGGCCGCCAAGTGAAAAGGCGTTGTGTGGTCCAGTGGTTGGCCGCCAACAGCTGACGCCTATAACCCTGAACAATGGAGCCACCCGCCGGAAGCCGAAGTGTTCCCAAGTCAAGCAACCTCCCCTGGGCAACCCTCCCCACTAGAACTAAGGAGGACATCCCGCAGTGGTAGTTGTTGTGTCAAAAAATTGCTTTGTTTTTGCATTCTTTGCATGCAAGTCCTCCTGCCTATTTCACCAGAAGCTTGGAACCTGGCTCCGAAACCCGTCCAAATCCTGCTTAGGGTTTAAAACTTTAGGGCAGCGGTTCAGGATTGAGTGATTTCTCTTTGCGGTGGCATAGGTACAATAGTTAACGGGTTTGAAAGGGCAAACACACAACAACATAACGGGGTTTCTAATATGACACTGAGAATGACAATGGTGATTGGGTCAAGGCTTTGTGTGTGCGAGCATGCGTCCCCTGGCTGCCTGTACATGTTTAGGGCCCCATTGACCATGGGCATGGTCGGGGTTTAATGTTGTCTGTATGTGCGCAGAAAACCAATCCCACTCCGAAGAACCTGAAACCTCCGCACTGAACCGGAAGGACTCAACCCACCTAAAACTGAGAACTCTGAAGGCCCTAAAGGAACCCCTCAAGAACCTATGCCAACAAATGAGCATAACCGTCTTACTCAAGCATTGATCCGGTCCTAGACCTCCCTTACCAACATCCAAACGCCAGAACCTGAATTAAATCACGACAGGAACCAGTGACAGGAACCCTGATACCCTAACCGTAAACAGGAACCCAAAACCCAAAAACGACCCAGAGCCCCAGAAATTAGTGCAAGTAGTTAACGGGTTTAGGGTTGAGGGTTGAAAAGCTTCGGGTGTTCAGGGTTCCAAGGAAGAAAAGCCCTCCAAACTTGGGGTTTAAAGGGTCTACGGGCTTTAGGGTTGAGGCTTCAGGGTTTTTAGGCTTCAAGGAAGAGCCTCTGGTGACAAATCCCCGGCCTCGCCACGGCAGCCCAATCCTCCGCCCAAAATCAGCTGTTCCGGCCTGAGAGTGACGACGGGGTCTGTGCGGGGGTCTGACGATGTCCGTCATGGGGCCCAGTACGCCGAACCAAATCAATACGTACAACAACAGAAACCCCAAGCCCCAACCAATGCCACGGGTTCACGAACACTGGTACATCACTTCTGTAGCTGCCAGATACGAGTCAGACTTTCTTCGCTCAGGTTCGAGAAGGGCTAGCGGGGACCTGCCATCCTAGGGTTCAAGAAGGTTTAGGGTTTGTGTTCTAATTTAGGATTTAAGATTTTGTGGCTATTATAATTCAGTCGCTTGTTAGTGCTGCTCTGGTTTCTTGGCCAGGGACTACTACTACTACTTACTACTACTACTACTACTACTACTACTACTACTACTACTACTACTACTACTACTACTACTACTACTACTACTACTACTACTACTACTACTACTACTACTACTACTACTACTACTACTACTACTACTACTACTACTACTACTACTACTACTACTACTACTACTACTACTACTACTACTACTACTACTACTACTACTAAGTACTACTAAGGAGCAGGTAAGTGAGCTACACAAGTGGACGCGAGAAGCCCGAGGCGGCTGCATCGCCAGAGTTGTTGGAGGAAAGCAGGGTTTATACGGAGCACTCGGCAACGATCACGAGAGGGATGCACATCCGCCAATTCATGGTTTAGCAAGAATTCCGGGGGTCTGCCATTCCAGGAGAGACCCCATCCATGACAAAGACCCACAAGAAAAGCCCAGAATCCCTGCAAGCAGATGACTCCAAAAGTAATCAGAAGAACGCCAGATATTTAAATTTATGCGCCCAACTGCTCGTACCCTCTTTGGTGTTTGTCTCGCTCACAGAAATAAGCTGTTTGCTCGGAGTTGTCCCATGCCGGCCTTGAGAAGGTCTAATCCAGCTGATCCAGGTGAATACGCATCGAGTGGCAATACCATTGATCCAGCATGCTATAAGCAAACTGCGGGAATATGAGGGAGATACGCTCAAGCATCTCAATCCGCTCATGGCCCTGAAAATGTTTCCACATATCCCAGAAGTTGCAGAAGGCTGATTCACGTCCCATTTCACGTTCATACAAAAACAGCAGGTCCATGATACTTGCTTGTGGTATCCGCAAAGCGCGCCATCTCCGCATCTGAATCTCCAGGGTAACATCAATAACCAATCTATGCAAAGCATCACCACCATGCAGTACTCTGGATATCTTGTTGCTTCCATGCAGTGGACACAGTTTCATGGCAGCAGCGCTCAGCGCAAATCAGACTACGAAGACGAGAAAGCCTTTAATCCCAGGGGTCCCAGCAGAGCCGAGACGCTTACTCCAAGACGAAGGCGAAGGCGACTCCACACGGCCGACCAGTTCTCGGAACCTCAATTAAAGTCAAATGCTCAAGACTTAGATGAAGTGACCTCGATAATAATACGCCATGCCATCCTGCCTAAACTTCTGAACCTACTGAGTTCCAGGATTCGGGCGACAGTCATAGTTGAACGAGATAAAAAGTTACACTGCAAGTCATCTTAGAATCTGGACATCGGATCCCAGGACTCAAACCCGTGTAGAGGACCAGATCAGTAAAGCATTTACCTTAGCATCAGCCACCTAAGTCCTAACCCATGTTCCAAGGATCGGAGTATATATTGGAGTCAAATCCATGTGACATGTGGCAAAAAGTCACTTGAGGCCGGCGACACGACAAGCAAAGCAACACTTGTAGTGCCAAACCTCTCGTGCATCAACCAACTCATTCAGCAATGTGCAAACAGCTGAGGGGAACTCTTCCCAGAGGCATCATGAGAGCGGACGAAGTCGAAGTCGAAGACGAAGTCTTGGACCTGGCATCTCGAAATGAACCACAATCAGGCCCTACACCAATTCTGAGCAACTGCTGCTAAGGCAGCTGCCTCCAAGCCATTCGAGCAGCTCTGGCATGGAGCCTGTCCATATCTCACCAATTACCGTGTTCATTCAGCAAACAGTAGAGGCACCTCCTTCGCAGACGAAGTCGAGATTGTGGACCTGACCATCATCTAATTTCCGACCAGGCCGATAAAAAGCTGCGAAACTAGCTCAGGCGCTGTCTCCATGACGAAGATGGCATAAACGACCTCACTGAGCGGGATTTCATTAATCGGAAGCTGGTAGAATCTAGGCTGTTGGCCTTGTCCAAATCAAAGTCGAAGGATGTGACCTGGCCGTGCCAGGCATTGGAATCGACACGAATGCTGCTGCCTTTCACCTACCTCGAAGCTGACCGAAGCCGAAATCCAGGACCTGGCAACCAAGCGGGAAACACACTCGAAATCAAGAGCCACGCATTTGCCTCCCAAACCATCAGGGTCATGACGTCGTCCACCATGATAGACCTGGCATCTGGAAGCACAAAGATGAAGAATGTCATGTGATTGGGGTGGAATCAGGGCCCGAAAGCTCTCCTGATAAATGTGTTGCTGGGGCCCACACTGGAGCTCACCCAGCAGAGTTTAACCAGGGCCCAATCGAGCACACCTGGTTGCTGGGGCCCACACTGGAGCTCACCCAGCAGAGTTTAACCAGGGCCCAATCGAGCACACCTGGTTGCTGGGGCCCACACTGGAGCTCACCCAGCAGAGTGAAACCAGGGCCCAATCGAGCACACCTGGTTGCTGGGGCCCACGGAGCTCACCCAGCAGGGTTACCAGGGCCCAAATGAGCACACCTGGTTGCTAGGGCCCATGACGGAGCTCGCCCAGCAGAGTGAAACCAGGGCCCGAGTGAGCACGCCTGGTTACTGGGGCCCATGACGGAGCTCGCCCAGCAGAGTTTTACCAGGGCCCGAGTGGGCACGCCTGGTTACTGGGGCCCACGATGGAGCTCGCCCAGCAAAGTTTGACCAGGGCCCGATTGGGCACGCCTGGTGGTCACTGGGGCCCACGATGGAGCTCGCCCAGCGATACTGGGGCCCAAAGGGGCTCACCCAGTGATTGGGGCCCGAAAGAACAGAGCTCGCCCAATCAGCACCCCCAAACCCAACCTGTCAAACCCCGAAACCCCCGGGGTTTGCCCCCGGCCTCCTCTCCACGTGGTGTCCGCGGTCTACGATGGGGTTTCGGGCTTTAATAAGGGTTCAGGGTTTAGGGGTTTTGGCTTTCGGGGGACGACTTAATGGGTTCGATATTAGGACTTATCATTATTATCAGGTGGATTTTGAGATTTGTGGGTTTCGCCTTCGTTATTTATGTTTGTGTTTTATAATATGAGTCGAGGTCCTTTTTATTGGGGGATTTTCAGGTTCGTGGGTTTCGCCTGAGTTAATCCCACCACTTAGGAAGTTCATGGTTTAGGGATGGTTAGGGGTTTAGGGTTTCTTGATTTTTGATTGTTGTTGCTGATTAGTGATTAGTTGGGTCATTGGGGGTTCGGCGGGACCCTGAACACCCCCAAGCCACACTCCCAACTTACACCCGAAATCCCTACAGTACACTTAAACCTTGATCCCCTCAACTCCAAATGCATACCAGAAGTTTTGAACCCCAGCAACCCTTAAGGAACCTTGACCTATGAATATTGCACCACCCAACCCCTAAGTTCAGGAACCCCCAAATCCATATAGGTTCACGACCACACCCTTCTGAACCCTCAACCCTGGTCCCCTACCCCGGACCCCTAAACCATGACCATAACTGCCAACCCTGAATTTCTGAATCCCAAAATCCCAAGACACTTGAATCCTATGGCCGTGCCGAAACCCCACCAAAACCCTGAAAATAAAAATTGAAGCTCACTCACGCCCCGCCTGAAGACCATGAAGATGTAGCACACGACGAAGTCGAAGGCGATACAAGCCAGACCCGCAACCGCGCTTTAGAAATAATCGCGATTATCTAAATACCGAAATCAATAGCAGTGACAAAAGCTTCAAGTTTCATGATGCCAATGCGAATACGAAGGCGAAGTCGAATACCGCTACTACCACTGCTACTGAAGTTGTGAGATTTCAAAGGATACAAACTCTTATGAGCAATGCCACTCAAAGCTAAGCTAAAAACTGCAATTGTACCAAAATATCAGAATGATCATAATCAGAAGGGTAATATTTGTCATCATGACGATACTCATCATCACCATCATAAACACCATAATGCAAAACAAATAGTCGAATAATACGATAAAATACAGCATTACCTAATATCATCTGGCATATTCCAATAATTATAGCATATCAGACATGTATCACAAAATGTCCTAATATGCCATGTAATATTCACTCACTGTTGTATAAACATGGAATATGAATATGTACACCATATATATTATTACAGAACAGCACTGATGTAATATATAAAATCAATATGCAGACCAATTGTTATTATTACTGTAACATGATATAGTATTAAATGGTGAGGCACAGTAAAATATTATAGGATTTCAGACAGTATGATCTGATATAAGATTGTAATATTATGCTATAATTAAGATAGACAAATGTTAATTTTAGCAAAATGCTATACCATATAAACCATAACATCATCCATATGTTATATAAATACATATACACATGTATATATATACACATGTATATATATATATATATGCCTATTGACTAATAAATAAAGACTACTACCAGTAACAATCCTATCAGTATGACATAATCATAATCATAATCATGATGCTAAGGTTAATAATAAATAATATTATTAATAGAAGTAATACTAATAATATTAAGTTAAGAATACCTTAATAATGCTAGTAATACTGATATTAAACTAATAATACTAATAATACCTTAGAACACTAATATTACCAATAATACTAATAATACCAATAATACTAAGATACTAAAAACAATAATACTACTAAGAATACCAATATTACTGATAATACAACAATAATACCAATAATACTAATACTACTACTAATAATAATAATAATAGTAATAATAATAATAGTAATAATAATAATAGTAATAATAATAATAATAATAGTAATAATAATAATAGTAATAATAATAAAAATAATAATAGTAATAATAATAATAATAATAATAGTAATAGTAATAATAATAATAATAATATAATAATAATAATAGTAATAATAATAATAATAATAGTAATAATAACAATAATAATAATATAATAATACTAATGATAATAATATTAATATTTATTAATGCTGGGGGGGGTTTGGGGGGGGGTTCGGCGAAGGGCGCCGGGGTTCGACGAAGTTCGTGCGGGGGTCGTCCCTTCCCCCGCTTCGGCTTACCCCTCTCCGTTTTGCCCTGAAAGAACCCGCAGCTTACTTATACTACAGAAGGTTCCTCAGCTTGCTTGTCTCGGTCAGAGGCGGGTTCAGCAGAACAGTATTCGCTACGTCGTGTGGCATTGACTACTGAACGCTGACGCAGACCTCCTAGGATTAAAGCATCAACATGCTGGACAGCACAACATGTCAATGTGACAAACCCCGCAGGCGCAAGGCATGTCCAATCTATCTTGCAGGCTTCGGGCTCGGGCGTGTCTCCTGAAGCTGTCGTCTCGCTTGTGTCCACACCTGGCGAAGTTGAGCACCCTTGAGTAGAATGTGCACACACACACACACACATCTGAGTGGGCACAAGTAAGATTTGAAGGACATTGCAATGAAACATCGTGCGTATGGCTCGGTACGATCTGAGGCTGCGCATCGCCGGGCATCTTGAACACAAGCCTACATGTGACTTGCTCGCTGCGTTTCGTTTTATCGTTCGGCATGCGGCATGCCTGTATTGATCTGATCGACTGAGGGGCCTTGCGATCTCGGATGTGCTTCTTTGGACTTGCATTCAACTGGATCCTGTTGTGGTTCCACTGCAAGTGCCGTCTGCGGATGCCTGCACGGCTTTGATCGCAAGTTAGAGGCCTCAAGCAAGCCTTCCTTTTAAGAGGAGTCTGCACCCCGGCAGCTGATCATCCATCTTGAGAGCCGGCATAAGGCTTGCTTATTGATGCTGCAAGTCACAGCTCACAGCTGACTTCGCCTCGGCATCCACCATCGGGAGGGAACAGCTCCCTTTGCCGATGCTCACGACTTCCGGCTCACTGCAAAGATACCAAGCCGAGAGCCACGACTGCTAGGACTGCCACCAGATTCGAAGTGCTACTGCGGGAAGCCCATGCCTTGGTATTTACCAGGCTTCGTAAACTAAAATAGCGGGGGCAATAACCTCAGACTCAGGCAGTATTGAAAGCAAGAAGACACTGAGACCTTTCCTTGAGAAGACGAAGCATGCTGCAACATGCGACATACGACCCTGCAGTTTCGAATCTTCGATGCCTGCCGTCACGCCCACTGTTCAAAGCCTGGCAAAGTTATTGCTAAAACAGACTCCGGAATCATCCAAACGGCTGTAGCACCAAAAACAGAACAGAGAGATAACAGCTACCGAAAACACCGGTAAAGTGGACGACATGCTCGACAACTTCATGCACACGGTCCCATCCCCTGTCGTGTGTTCACGGCTCCCCATCAGAATTTTGGCGGAAACCTCCAGGTACTGGCGTTGCTCAGTTGCTGAGTTTCGGCTGCACAAATCGGATCGTCAGTGCCACGACGGATAGGACAGGCTTCAGGCTTCACATCTCACTCGTTAGGCCAGCAACCCAGGATTCTAGGATTTCCGAAGAACCGGCCAAGAGGGAGAAGATCCGGCCTCTTCCACCAAAAGCATGGCCTCGAGAAGGCTACGAGGCTCTCAAACTGCAGTCAGCACGCCAGCACGCCACGACTTAAAGTCTCAGAAAGTCGTAAAGACTTCCATTGGAACATGTTGGAATTGCTCGCTGTGGCAGACTCGGTCAGCATTGCCTGCACTTCCTCGCCACGCTCCAAGCATTGCAGAAATGCATCCTGCACGCGGAACACCGACGAACGAAAATGTGCCCCAAGCCACAGAAGTCTGAGTATCACCGTAAAAAAACTGAACAGCTTAACAAATTGTAACAGCTGCACACTAAATCTTCGACAGTCTTGGACAGGCAGCAAGCATGAACGTTAACAAGGTATGGAGCCGGCAGAAAACAGCCTCACTCTTCCAGTCCCAGGTGCCACGAATACCCCAGCAGACTATTCGCAGAGTCCTTCTTGCTCGGCTCTTTTGTGCCCTCCTCGTAGCCCACGCCTGGCACCCGTGGAGCCCGAACCTCCATGGATTGGCCTTGGCTTTTGGACTCCAAGGGTGGTAGCTCGGCTCCGAGGTTTTCCAGGATGCAGCAAAGCTTTTGGTCACATAGCACAGCGGCCAAGCCCTGACGCAGCCCAAGAAATGTGGGCTCCCCTCGCCTGGCGTCGGCCGCGAGTCGGTCAGCAAAGGCAGTAACAAGGCCAGCAGCACTCCGAGCTCGATCTTGGATCTCTTTATAAGCCTTATCAAGCTTGGATATCGCTGCCCATGCCTCAGCCAGCTGCTTTAGCAATATGGGTCCCCCCATTGTGTTGGGAGCTTTCATCCGCTCCTGCACTTGCGCCAGCAAGGCATCCCATGCATCCACCATGCGCAGTACATGTTCACAACGAGCCAGCTCTTTACACGGCCAGCCAACATGCACCAAACGATCTGCATGGTCAATGTGCAGCTGCTTCTGCAAATCTTTAGACCACTGGGTCACATGTCGAAGATCTGCCAGTCTGATCATCTCTGCCCGAAGTACCACTTGCACTTGCGTTTGAAGGGCTTGCACTTTGCTGACATCGACCCTCTTCAACAGTTCCTGCTGTAGTCCTGCAGTGCCATCCGAGACTGCGAAAGGAATCTTCGCTGTGCCAGCCTTCTCTGCGCATTTCAAAGAGGCGTCCATGCAGTCGATGGATCTCTGTAGCCGACAAGCCAACTGCTGAGGTTTTGGCAGCTTCTTGCAGGGGGGGTCTTCAATCATGTCAAGTAGAGACTCTACTATGCTAGCATCTCTATCTCACAGAGCAAAGCAGCACACAGCCTTCAAAAATGCCGGCACAACTTTCCCAACGGATTGTACCTCGAGGCAACCTGCTGTTTGCTGCCCTAACACGGCTTCGGAGTCAAGAGCATTTTTGTCTCAGCCATCATTAACGAAGCGCGGCAGAGTGTGCGGGATTGCTGACGGCCAGGAAAGAACCCGCAAAAACCCATCTGGGACAACTGCCGCACCATGACGTCCGGTCATGTCCAGTCCATACGGTGCGCTCTTTGGCTGCTTGCTCCGGTGCAACGACCAGCGCACGTTCCATTAGCGAATCCATTGAAGACTTGTGAAACTCGCTGGCTGGCGATGGCTGGCGGGTGGCTCATACAGCCTGGGCCTGGACGACTCTGCATGGCCGTGAGGCATCGAAAGCGCGACTCTGCAGTTGAGCCTCAGCCTCACCCATTTCGATCACAACCTAGGAGTAGCAGAGTAGCAGGCTTGAAAGGAGCACAAACGGGTGGAATCACAACATCGTCTTGTCTGCCAGTTCTGGCCAGGACACGGCAGTGATGTCGTCAACATCTCCACCTTGCTGAATCCAGCGCGACCTCGCCTGCTGGAATGGCGACAGGCGTCACATGTCTGTCATGGGTACTGTAAGTGACAGTAGCAAGCTCCAAGTCTGTTGTTCACCTGACATCTCAATGTCTTAAAGAGAAGTATCTGAAATCAGCCAGACACTTCTGCCGCCTAAATGACATCCGATATAGACTCACAAGGGACAGGGGTGAAGCCCTGCCCCACATGACGATGACGCACAGTGACAACTATCCTGCTCGTGCTCGGCGGAGTCAGCACGCAATGTGGGCCTATACCTCTTCCCAAACAGTTGAACAACCATTTGTTGGAGCTCGTCTGCAAAACAACAATGTGGCTCGGCGCAGTCTACTCAAGTAATTGTGTAGTCATGTTGATTTTGGCGTGCAGCTGTGCCGCACCCGTCCGCCTCCGACACGAGGGCTTTGGCTGCGATGCTGGCTCCTGGTAGCAAGTCACCGGAGGATTTGTGGATGAATTTGGATTTATTTGGTACTTTTCGCATCTTTCGGCCAACTCGAAGTCGTTGAACAAGCTGGGAGCTTGGCATTTAGGGAATACGAAGAACGACTCAGGAAGCGGGGTGTGAAGTTGAAGACATCAATGAAGTCTTTCCCAACCACTAAAGCACTGCATCCGCCACCTTGCTCTCCGCCATTGAGCTTTAGAGCTGCAGCAGTGATTGCCGCAGCCTCTTGCGATGTCACCTCGCAGTGCACAAAAGGCATCGATGAGGCTCTGAGGCATTTGAGAGTATGGTTGGGAAGGACGCGGGCCCTAAGGTCCCGCGACTTGTCTGGAGTGCATGCGGCCTGAAGACCGAAAACACGATGCATGAAAGCATGCACGAAGGACATGCAAAGTCCGGCGGATCCAAAATCCCATGTTGTTCAGACAAACGTCTTGGGCACACTGTTGGAATCTCTTGGATTCATCGACCAATATCCTTGTGTTTCAGTAAGGACTTCCACCCTCACCATATTGCGCAGTGGCTGGAAGTCTTACAACGTTTAACAGCTTATATCCGGAATCCCAGATTCTTCCCTGCGACTGCAAGCCCTCATTTTGAACGACATACATCATGCTAGCGGTATTCGTCGGGCGAAACTCGTGTGAACCAGTTCACACTCCTGTACAAGTCTAAGTATCATCCCTGTAGCCATACTTCCTTTATGATCTGGACAAACCTGCCTGGTTTACCTCTTCAACCTTGAAAGCCCCCTCGAGTATCCTGATATCACCGCTGCAATGAAGAGCCTTCTTTGGGTGCTGGTAGGAGTTGAGCATTTAGGCCCATCCAAATCCTACAATCCTCATCGTCCCTAGTATCATCCTAACAATGCCTTACAACGCTGCCTACTGCAATATCGTAGCATAGTACATAATTGGTAAGCGAGCAGTCTGATTTTGGCAACTTGGCATGCTGGTATCTGACGCTCAGAGGAAGATGCGCAGGATCTCAATATGCTACCGAAGTATGCTCCTTGTGGTTTAAACTTTACACTTTGATTTCACTGAAGCAAAAACTCGTTGGAGGGCTGCTGGTTCCTAAATTCTTGCAACCTGAGGACTATGTAAGGCGATGGAACACAAAGTGAAATCTAACGGCGTCGGCATCTACATAGTTGGGACTTGCGGGCATTGCATACAGCAATGTGCGTCTCCGTGGGGATCTGTGCCCGAATAACAGCGCTATGTAGCACATATTTAGGGTTCGTGCTGGCAGGTTACAGCACAGGGTATCGCAACAATTCAACTTGGGACTAGAAAGCTTGTGATGGGATTGACATAATTCAGATTATTGCGACCCTGTCAACAGTAGAATGTGAACAGCCACCATGTTTGGGCACCCTTGTTGAATACTGACGATTTGTACTAGAGTCACTAGAGGTCGTCGTATGGATCCAGTGAGGACTGTTCAAACCGTGCTGGGGGGCATGGAAAGGATGATCTGCAAAGGTCTGCACAGTTCGCATGATTGAGCACATAGAAAGATGGAAACACAGTCACAGTAGTGTTTACAGCACCCCTCACATGAAAGGCTTAGCTAGCCAGGGTTTGTAGGTGCATCAACCGGGGCTCAAACTTGTAGGTCCCGGCGCCCCTACCCCCCCCCCCCCCCCCCCCCCCCCCGACAGGACCCACCGAACTAGTCGTTTGGGGTTAGGACTACCAACATCTGATTCACATGTGATCCTTGCGTTCTTGTCAAGTCCGAAAAACAGCATCAAACAACCACCAGCTGTTCCCGGTCTTGGACTTGAACGGTGCGTCACCCTTAAAGTCAAAGTACTTGCGGGAGCTTTCGGGTGAACTGGACAGGTAGATCCATTCCAATCAAACGAATCGCCAAGCCTGCTGTAAAGCCCTGGCCAAATCTCCATGTAGCCAGGCCAAATCTGTATGTAATGCCCGGCCCGACTCATGAGAATGACCCCCACCTTTCAACGTCTTAAATGGCCCGCCTCAGGTTCCCTCAGACATCAGTCTAACATCTTTTTGTATCAAATGACCCCCGGTATCCCATTTTATCGATGACAAAGGCTGGCCATAATAATTACATGCATATATGATCCCGGTTCTCGGTTCGCCGACCCCCCCCCCCCAATGGTATCCCCCGCCCCAACCCCCCCCCACCCCCTCCCACCCACTCCCCAAGCCGAATCTGTGTGACTGCGCACACTTTTTGCACACGCGGGCCCCAAAACCGTCATCTGTCACGAGGATCGCGCCCCAAAGACGCCGGATCCGTGTGAGGCCGCCAAAACCGCCAACTGTCACGAGGACTGCGTTCCCTGACAGGCCCGATCCCTTTGACAGTTGGCCGATTGCAACCTTTTGGCAATTGCCCCCAAAGCGACAACTGCCACGAAGATAGCGGCCCTACGATCAACAAAGCGATAATCAGTACCAGGCACGTGGGCAGAAGACACCCGACGACAAACCAATCAAACATTAAGATGCTTGAGTTAATGATGATGGTGATCATCGTCCCCATCATCATCATTATTATCATCATAGGGATGAGTATACCAAACACCCAAAGCAAACCTACAAACCTAAAAACGCAGGGGCACACCATTCCACAGGGGGGAAGGGGGGAACCACCCCAACCAGACATAACCAGACCCACCCCCGCACACCACACCACAGGGAGGGGGAAGCAACCCACCACCACACCACACCACACCACACCACAGGGGGGGGGGATGGGGAGGAACCATTGGGGGGGGGAGGGGGGGGGAACCGGGATCATACATGGTCAGGCGTCTGGCGTTCCCAGACCCCCCCCCATGGTATGGTCTGCTAGGGGTGGGGGGGGGGGCTGGCGTGTGCGGAACGGGTCGGGGCCGCTGGAGCTGCAACTGGATGGTGGGGCGGTGCTGGCGGCCAGGGCTCGCACGCAAGCCCTTCGCAAGCAAACCGTAAACCTATGACGCAGCGCGTGCCCCTGTTTTGCGTAACCTTAACTTGTACTTAAAACCTTACACCCGACCCTAAATCCCACCTAACTGCAGGCTCTGAGGCCTAAAACAGAACATACACCGCAAATCCTCCCTAAGCCCTTGTCAACTCGAAGCCTTAATAAGCCTTATACCTTGTAACCGTAAACCCATAACTCAAAAGCTTAAGCTAAACCCTAAACCCCAAAACCCCGCAACCACCCCACAGGGAGAAGAGGGACCCCACACCCCACACCACAGGGGAGGGGGGGCCCCACTCCATATCCGGACCATTGACCTTTGGGGGGGGGAGGGGGGGGCCGCGGAGCGCGTGACCACATATCCCCAGGAGGTCACTAGACCATTCACGTCGTTAGGATTCGTGAGGTGTGGGCCATGGATGCTCTGAATCTCGAACGCACTAGACCATGGATGTCCTTAGGTGTGGGCCATGGATGCGGAGAAGGGCTGCTTGAAAAGCTAGCAACTGATAGTTTAGGTTCTTTAGGCTGGGACATATATACAGCCGGGTTCAGGCTCCAGCCTTCTCCCAGACCCCATCGGACGCGAGAATGACAGCACTCTGAGAGGGAAGCCTTGGACGCTTCGGTTCCACAGCCACTCACGGTTTAGGGATCGGCGACAGAGACTCGAGCTGGAGGCACGTGCTGATCTCGGGCTCGGAGATGACACCAACACCTCGCGCCTGCCAAGGATTTTTGAACGCAGGCTGACGCAGGAGGGCGTCAAGTGCCCGTCTGCTTTCACACCACGAGATTCTTCGGATAGTACGTGCTCGGCGTGTGAACGCTTTGGCATCTTTTGATTGCACTGCTCATTTTTCGGCCGCCCTGCGGTGAGGCTTCACTGTACACTGCTCACACCTACTAGGCGAGTCGCGGACGTGTTGGCAGCCTAGACCTCAATCGCTCCAAGAAACCAAGCGCTGGCATTGTGAGAGGATAAGCTACTGGCTTTGTCCTTGCTGGCTGGGCTCACCTCCAACATACTGAGCCGGCTCAGCCTCTCACAAGGCAGTGACTGCCTCTGCATCAGCAGGATGCTGGTCTAACGCCAGGTTGAAGTCGGAGAGGTCATCAAGAGTGCAGACCTCTTCACATGCTGCGAATGTTATGGGGTAGGAGCCATTTGAAGCCAGTGCCTGGCGGCGCACCAGGCTCCAATAGTACCCCTGTTTGGCCAGAAGCTCCTGCCAAGCAGAGGTACAGACCGGGCTGGTTGGAACAGGACTCGGGCAAACTCAAACTTGGATTGTCAGTGTGCCTTAGGAGATCCTCGCTCCACGATCTGCCCGTCCCTCATGCAGACGATGCTGTGGGCATTCCGGATGGTACCTGGTTGAAAGCTGTGAAAGACTTCTGCACTCTGCACATCGTGCAGTTTGCATTGGGCACTGAGACGATGTGCGATGACAAGTGTCGTTCGCCCGGCCATGACTGTGTCCAGTGCGTCCTCCCGCAGGCTGCGGGATCCAGCAATCACTGCTTTGCAAAACCCCTTGTACAATGCCTGCACAGCCCCTTCAGCTTCTGCATCGAGAGCGCTCGTCGCCTCCAGTTCCACTGTTCAACTTGTTCCATGCTGAGATGACAACAGAAACAAACCGACACCACCGGAACGAAAAGCTCCCAGCTTCATCGAGCACCAGAATCTGAGGCTTCAGGATAACTGCCCTCGCAATGCTGAGCCGCTGCCTCCGGGCTGCGGTAGCTGCTCTGTCTCTTCCAAACTCTCTGGCTTAGGCTGGAGCTTCTGACCACCGGACATGTGAGCCCCTTGGTCACCTGAGTTCTAGGAAACTCCAAATGGCACCCGGAGAGACAGAGAGCGGGAGAGAGAGACTTAGGCCGGTATGTTTTCAGAATAAAGGCGGTGCTTTCGCGAAGACTACTTGGCAATGTGCATGCAAGCCCAGCCGTGTCAGACAAAAAGACTGCCCAGTAGAGCAACAGTAACTGACAGAGATTCCAACTTGAGCTGGAGGCCCACATAGGTGTCGTAGCCAGCTGGAAATCCGAGGATAAAATCATGGGCTGACGCCATGCGAGCAGCTGCCTGCAAATAAACAAAGCCGGATGCACTCATGGACATCAAGAAATGTCGGCCTCAATCTCTTCGTCAAGGACATCCCTGCGACAGTGTGTCAGGACAATGGACATGGCGGCAAGGAAGTGTCCATCTGCTGCCGGACACGCGGTCCAAACAGCGGAAGGAGAGCCCCTGTGCCGGCCGTCCCGCTCGAAGGTCTATCCCCCGCCTTCAATCAACTCGCCACACCAAGACGGGGACCCTCGAAGGAACGAAATGGGGGGGAGTGGTGCGGAAATAGGTGGGCAACCCAGTTCTGAAGCGCGGTGCCGGACAACGTCCTACTAGTAAATAAGTTCCTGTAGTGCACGATATGAAGCCTCATAGACCGATACATCGTTTGCCCTGATCCGCCGAGGCCACAGGCGCAACCGTCTTTAAAGGTTACCTCATGTCCTCCACCTAGTCCTCCTCTCTGCAGTCCGAAAGTTTCGAGACACCCTCCCCCCACCCCCCCTCCCCCGCCCCCCCCTCCCTTCTTCCTGCTCCTGCCCCGTCCCTGCCGCGCGTGGCCATGCTGGTTCCTAACGCTGCGTTTCCGCAGTTCGTTCCTCCAATCGTGGGAGTCCTGCTCAAAGAAATCTTAATGTAGCCGTGACCTGAACAGTTTTCCTGAGTGATACAGAAGGCTTTGCCGTTTCATCCGGCCCCTGCACCTGAGGAGCCGAGACCGGCGGCGTAGCATTAAAATTACCTCCGCCTGCTTCCTTGGAGCCACCCACGGCGAGAAGATGCGAGAAGAAAAAGGTGTCTGAGGTGGAGAACATGTTCATTCCCCCACACCAGCCACCTCTTCAAGAGGGTCCCTGTGCACCAAGCAAAACCGGGCAGCTTGCGGGAGTGCCAAAATCCCGAGCAACCTACAGGCCTCGAGCCTGACCTCCAATATCATGTGTCTGCGAACTAAACTGTGCCGCTAGGCCCTAGGCTGTTTGGGAGGTTTGATTTCTCACCAACTTGGGACATGGCTCAACGGCAGATGCTTGCATAGTATCCCATAAGGGAACACACCCTCAATCGGGCTGACTGAATGCCCAAACCTTCACTCCTCTTGGGCTGTTGCACGCCTTCGGCAACCATAGGTAAGATTATTGCGGATGCTCGTATCAAAGAGAAGGGGCTGCTGCGCAACCTCCAGGACGACAGAAAGGTGCATGCCATACTTGTGTGCCACTACAGGACGTGGAGATAAGATGTCAGCAATTCTTGCCAATTTGATGTGGATAATGAAGCCAGGTAGCCAATGCCATTTGCGAGTGCAATGAACTTGTATTCCAATCACAAAGCTTCACCTTGTCAACCGAAATCTCGCCGACCTGCATACTTCTGGTGTCAATGAACCAAACAACTGATGCGAGAAGCTAGGTCAGTCCCTGACGAGAGGATCGTAATGGCGAAAAAGAAGGCTTGCAATTGTACTTTTCCCGCTGCCAGATGCGCCAACCTTGCTTCAAAACATCTGGCACGCAGCGTTTCATGTAGGTCTCGCTTTGGTCCATGGGCAAGACTAGCGCAGTCATCTGACCACGGGCCATTTCAAAGCTCACCCCCCTGGCACGAACAAGTGGCACACTGCTGCGGCATGATGATCCGAACTGCTGTTCGCCTGAGAACTTGAACGTCCGGGCGTGCTGGATAGGCGAACCTCCAGACATGAGACACAACATGACATGACCTCTGTCATGCCGGCTGCAATTACGATTTGAACAAAATGCATTGTGTTCGACACCGTCTAACCGTGCGAAAGAAGATAAAGAAGGTTCCGGCATATGATACTGCATGTAGGCGCTGTGGTCCTCTTTTGACAGGTCCGGATGTTGATGATTTTGCTGACTGGTGGACATCTCGCTGTCGCGCAAGACTGAAGTTCAACTTTTTGGATGCGTAGCGGCAGGCGGCGAAATGCAACCGATCTCGTCCATCGAAACGAAAACGTCTCCGACGCGATCGATGCGAGGCGGTGCGAATCACCCCACCACTAGCGGCAGGCGGCGAAATGCAACCGATCCCGTCCATCGAATCGAAAACGTCTCAGACGCGATCGATGCGAGGCGATGCGAATCACCAAGGTGTGCCGCCTGCACCACTACAGCACACCGGAAGCCCTGACGCCCTCAGCGCCCCTCAAAAGTTTCTCAAAGAGGAGCTCCCAGTCGTACTCGATCTCTGTCCACCCCTCGGCACGAGCGTGGCGCAAGTCTCCACGACTCACTGCGTCGCTGACGTTGGCCGAGGACGTCACCCGCTTCCATGCGGGGCGAAGCGACTTTTTCTTAATGTGCCGCCAGCAGTACTGCACGAGGCCATTGATCGATTCGTCCTTGCCGAAGCCCTTGGTCAAAGCGTGTCGGGCGGGCATGGTGGCCGCGATGCGTACTCCTTGTAGAACTTGTTCGGGCGCCGGAGGCTGTTCTTTGAACTGCTTGAAAGTGAACCCGAGGCTCTTGCAGAGACGTCCCGCACACTGTTCAAAGAAGAGTCGGCCAGCGTGGCGTCTTCGGCACTGCCGAAGTCATCTACAACATGTAAAGCTGGCGTAAACAAACATGCGCGACAGAGCCACCCCATTAGATCTGCCATCCTGCAGTACGACCATACTGAGGCCACCGACCCAAACATTAGGACCGTGTGCCGCCAAAGGGGTATGCCCTCCGGCGTTGGTACCATCACGCAAGTGTGACGCGGATCCTGTGCTGGAAGTTGTCTGTAGGCCGATTCGTGGTAGACCTCGGCATCGCGGTCGACCTGCTTGATCGCTTTCACCTTCACCAACTGCACGTAGGACATGATGTCGCGGTAGGGCGGCGAGTCGGCCGCGGCGACAGTGGCGTTCGCGAAGGAACGTCGCCAGTCTTCTGCTCGACGAACTTTGGCTTTGCCGTCTGAGCCAACCTGGTGCACTGCGAAAGCGAAGCGAGTCGGACTGGGACTCGAAAACAGTCCCTCCATTCGTCCAAGCGAGACGTCAACTGTCTCCAGCATGGGTCGACTCGCAATGTCGGAGCTTATCCTTGATGTACTGCTTGTTCTTTCGCTCGAACTCGTCCATGCTGAGCGGGTTGTCGTAGCCTTTGTCGTTCCTGCGCTTCCATCCCAGTACGAAGCGAGCGGTCCAAGAAGACGGAAGCCGTCTGTGTCTGTGAGGTCCTGGAAGATGACGTTGTCCTGCCAACCAAAGAGGTTGCAGACCTTGCGAAGCGGGGAAGCTGCAGCGAACACACCCTTGTCTTGCTTTGGTATGCTTTCTGAACGCGAGGTGGGAGCGAAGCGTACCAAGTTTGTGTGTCGTCGGCCATCTCCTCCACCAAATCTTCTATGTGTTGTATCACTACGAGGGGTAATTCTGGCTAGTGTGGTCGCATTCTGGTCCAGATGCGGATCCATTGCCGCAATCCGGGTTCCATCTGTGCGTCGCGATGGTCGGGGTGCGGCATAAAGCGTGAACGTTGCCAGTGTAGTGTTGGGTCCTCCAGGTAGGAAAGGTCGAACTCGTCGTAATCGCCCTGGCCTGGGCCCAGAAGAGGAGGATGTCCCTGCCATAGGTTCGCCGCGATGTCGATGGCGGTCCCTCCTAGAGGGTTCAGGTCGGCGGTCGCGCTGTGAGGTGTTGCGGCGAACATGGCCATGATGCAGATCATTCTGGGCGTGCCAGCCGTTGGCGCGAGCTTTATGTTTCTCATGTACAGACTAGCAGTCCAACCCGAGGGCAAATGATGCCATTGTTCCGAGATGTGCGGTGGAGGAATGCAACCTTTGTTATCGCGCATCATGACACCTTAATTCTTCATAATGCCACGGAACCAAGCGCTGACGATCTGCGCGCCATCGTTGGTTGGCCTCGCTGCTGATCCTCGGTGTGGGCCGTCCTCCAGGTCGTCAGACATGCTGGAAGTGGCTTGCCCTCCTCGGCGAGGCAGCGTGGTAGTGCGAGGCTGAGGCGGCGCCATCACCTGCTGCCGACTAGGAGAGCGCTAAGCAGAGGACTCTCCTGTCCACCACACGAGGCTGGCCGTCGTCGTCGTCGTTGTCGCCCGGGCCATCCTGCTCGTCGTCGGCTGCGGACGGGTCGTCCCGGTCGGTGTCCCCCTCGTCCAGGAACCTTGCCTCCTCCGTGTCTGACCCCGGCACCACCGGCTGCGAGGCAGCCATGTGAAACTCCATATCCGGAACCAGCTGTTCGAAGTAGTCGGCGACCTGCTGAGTCGGAGTGGGCTGCGACGCAGCGGGCGTCTCGGGGTCTCCGGCGGCGCGACCGAGCTCAGGTCATGACGGATGGTGTCCGCGTAGGGCTCGGTGAAGACCTCCGCGAGGATCGCGGCATCCCTGGAGGCTGGCGTCGTCTTGGCGACGTTGTAGTCAGGAACCGCGGGCTCGGCCCCCGTGCTCGGCTGCACCAGCGCTCTTGGTCTTGGGCGGAGCGGGCGAAGGCGGAGCGGCCGCTGGACTTGTAGAAGAAGACGGCGTGGGCGTTGAAGGCTTGGTTGGCATCGGCTTTGTAAGCGCTGCGCCTGTCGTCCCAGGATGTTTCACCGGCGGCGGGCTCCCTTTGCGCTTGGTCTTCATCATCAGCAGCACTGGCGGTGCGAGCGGAGCGGCTCCTGTGGTCATCGCCTGCTTGGCCAAGATCAAGGCTTGATTTCGTGCGGCGATGCGTGCGGCATGGTGGCCGTCCATCTGCATCTGGAGGCCGTGGCCGAGCGCCAAGATGCGGCGTATCTCTTCCGACCCCAAGCTGCGGAGCAGGACCTTGATGTCGTCGTCCTTAAGGCCCGGGATGGCTTCGGAGACCTGCATCGCCGCGCGGAAGTCGGCTGCAGTCTGCGTGCTACCAGCCGAAGAAGATGCCCCCGTGCGCGAACAGGCCATGGCGACGCAGCGGCGAAGCTATACTGAAAGCTTGAAAAACAGCTCGAGCGGGACAGCTGCTGCGGCACAGGCTTGCAGCTGTCGCTCGTACATGTCACTCAGTGCACACGTGCACCACACAACATGAAGTTTACCAGGATGCTGCTAATCGTGCTTTGTGACCTGTTTGTCACAACAGCGATCGCGACTGTAGGTACAGCGACGGCGGTGATTTTGTGAACGGCATCATGCTTCTCATACTGGTTTTTCTTCTCTCATTCTTGCGACTCTTATATGCCTCCAGAATCGCTTTTTCATCGCCGAAGCATTCCTTCAAGCCTTGCCTCCTCACTTTGCTGTACTGTTACCTCCGATACCTTTGTCCTTTGTTCCTTGTTTCCTTGTCTTTCTTACTTGCTTTCTTGCGTCCTGATATTCTGAAAGCAAGGTTTTCCAGAGGCAACACCTACCGACACAAGATGCTTGGTTTTCCAAAGCCGTATACTCCCTCCTCGCATCTTTCGTTCTGCAATTCACGGTCGAGGACTACGCTTTTGTCTTTGCGATTGTGTAGCTTGACTGTCTGCATCTCCGTCTTCTCCTTCTCCCTCTCTCTCTCTCTCTCTCTCTCTCTCTCTTCCGGGTGTGGGGGCTGTGGGGGTCGCAGCAGCGTTCAGGCCGCTTCCCCCGTGCGCGAACGCACTCCCGCTATTCGCGGAGTGTCCTTTGCTCCCCCCAGGGGTTCGCCCCAGGTCGGCTCGGCTGTATAGGTGGACAAGTTTTGCCGAAGCATGAAAAAGGGAAGGCCTGTTGGTGTTTCGCGTGCATACCCCACGTCACATGCGACCGTACAACAGCATCCTAGCATGACATGAAAGCCCCATCCCCCCCACCCACAGGCCTTCTGGGGGTCGAAGGAAAAGCTTGCATTTGTTGTCCCGCTGTTTTTAAGCAAGGACCACCATGGGACTACGAGGTTTGATTGAAATGAATTACGGCCTTCTGTTCCCCCCGAATTCATTCAAGGCGGCGTGTTGAAAAGACACTAGGATTGCAGGCCGGGTCGGGCCTGAGTTGAACGGGTTTACCTGAGAAGGATTGGGAGACGATATCCCCCAACTCCTGCTTAAAGAGTTCACACCGGGCATGGCAGGAAAGTCGACTGGAACTATCGAAACGTACATGCAAGTTGGGTCCCCCCCCGCTTGGCTTTCGCAAGCAGAAGGCGGGACAAGGCACCTGGTTTGGCTTCAAAGCTCAACACCGAACCTCAAGACGGAAAATTCCCCCTTGAAGCACTGGGTGCAGCAAAGGTTTTCCTCAGCGCTCACTTCCGTTCAGTACGTCACCTAGTCGAGCTCTCTGTCCCCCTTCGCGAGGCCATGTAGTTCTGGACTTGGCCACTTGCCAGTCGAGGTTAGGAGAAAGACGTACTGGTGCTCGTCCCCCCTTTCCTGGTGGTCACAGGGCGGTGGCTCCCCCTCAAGCTCACGGGGTCTTTCCACGGCTGTGTTCAGTCTGGCGCTCTTTGTTGGTGGTTCCCCCACCGGCTCACTGGGTCGTGCTGCGGCTGTGCATCTGTCTGGCGGCCGCCCCTCCGGCCCCCACGGCCACTGGCTCATCCTCCCCCACAAAGTGCAAGGGTCACTAGGTTGTCGGCCTTGCCACTTTCACGATCTTGACGTTGAAACTCTCCCCCGTCCAGTGTGCTGGTACACAGTGCGAAGCTTGTGCTCCCCCGGGTCAACGAGGATGGTCTCGAGCACCGTCCCCTTTTCTTCGAGGAAGCGGAAGTTGAGGCCCTTGAAATCTGGAGGTCGCGTTCTGGGCCTCTCTCTCTCTCTCTCTCTCTCTTCCGGGCCTCTGTCTCTGTCTCTCTCTGGCTTTCTGTGGATCAGGGACGGCAGCAGTCCCACTCCCCCACACGCGCACCCCAAATACCGCTTGCAAGTGGCACTTGCAAGCGACCCCCACATCAACGCGATGCTTCGCTCTCTTGTGGCTTGTGAGCTGCGTTGCTTTCTAACGCCCGGGACTGCATGTGTGACAGGTCGCGAGTTCTGACAAAGAGGCCAGGCAACTGCAAACACCGAGACCAACACTCCACTTCTCGGAACTCGATGTCTCCGCCAACCTGCCCATTAATTACGACAGTCTGTTGATTACGGCAAAACTGCAAATGGCACGAGCACTGGCCTCAGCCATGTGCATCCCTGAGACAACTTGCGGTGTACGGTCCATGAACTCGAAGTGATCCAAGAGAAGGTCGTGACCTGGCCCCACACGTGGCAGGAACCCTGCTTGGAGCGCTCATAACTCTCTTCAAGCAATACTTGGCATGGTCAACGAATCAGGAGGTGCGAGATGCTCAGCGCTACATCGCTGCATCTGGTAGACAGAGTTGTTTGTGCTGTCTCACCTGTTATTCTTATGTGGGTGTCCTGAATTGCTCCATTTGTCGTGGCGATGGATAGCGGCTACACGGACGTCGAGGTTGCATGAATATAATCGTAAACAGGAAAGTGACAAGTCTTTCTGCGCCTGCCCTTACTGAGACTGCTGCGCCATTGGAGCTCCCAGAATTGGTGGCGCACTCGCTGCACCAAGCCGCCCACCTAGAAGCGTGGAGACGTTCCACTCATTCTGCACGACAACAAAAACAAGTTTGCCAGCTTTCTTACCACTTGGCTGCTGCTGGCACACCTGCTGGATGAGAAGCAGGTACGCCGTCATGTCGCCAGCGGAAAAGTCTCGCCTAGCTCGACCAACCCGAACTTGCCAAGCGAGGATCACATTGCATCCAAGGTCTAGTGAAAGGTCCTGAGACTGACGCTCCATCCATACAAGGCCGCACCAGAGACAAAAACAGTAGACTGCACGCTGCGTAATGTCTGGCAGCAGGTGCGCGATTCCTGAGGTTGGTCGCAGGACCATGCAGGACCCTTGGCTCAAGCTTGTCGCGCTTTCTGTGCGAGCCCTCCTACAGTCGCTGTTTGACCAATGCTCTCTAGACTCTGAAAAGCCTGACTGTGATTTCAATACGTTGAGGTCTGGACCGTGCTTAACTCCGCGGAGCCTAGACAACAAAGGACCTCCATTTGGGGAGGCTTCCTGCACCAGTGCCACACTTTGAAGACCGCCAATCGGACAGGGAGGCATCCAGACCAGGCCTTCATGACATCCTTCGCTGCAAGCGATACCAGAGCAATGTGTTTGTCCTGCACGGCAAGGCTTTCTCATAAAGTAGAACACGTCATATATCGTTTGAGGTGCCTCTCTGCTGAAGCACTTGACCGTCCTCAAGTTCACGACATGAAGCTCTCCAAGTCATGTTCTGCACTTCCCAGCACTTGCCAAGCTGCGAACTTGATCATGTAGACAGCTTCATGCAAAACATAAGACCTCATTTTGAGGTGCAACATTGGACATTTGCAGCCCCGACAACATCTCCATGCATTGCGCCCTGTGCTGTTGACTTGGGGACGGTGCGACACGGCATGCAAACCGTCTTCACGGCGGAGCTGCGCACGAAGACTTCGTTCCCAGAACCTTTGTCAACCTAGACTTGAACCCGGGACTGTCCGCGAATGCTGGACCTTCGCATGATCTGCTCCATCATGGGGAGAAGCACAGTATAGGCCAACCTGAATGCCATCATGGAAAGAACTCTGAGCACCGATTGATTCCAGTCGGCCTTGCAGCGATAGAAACCCTCTGTCGAAGTTGACATGCTTGCGGTATCGGGGCATCCCATATGGTGCATATCCAGGCGTCCCAATCGCTTCGTGGTCTTTGTTTGGACAGCTTTCAAACGCAACAGATCGTTCTAAAAGTAATGTCTGTCTTTAATCCTCCATATCCTGAAGCCGTTGTGCCTCCTGGTTGTTCTTTGTTGCAAACACGTCCTTCCACTTCCTCCTGTACAGACGCCTTCGGCACGCAGCTACGTGACAATATTGCGAGACTTGGCCGCGGACGTCATCAACGGCGAAATTGCAAAAAGAAAGATCATCTGAGTGACAAGCTTGACCTGATCAACGATGCTTTCGGAACGCCGAATTGCCTAGAATTTGTTTGAGGGCCAAGCGGTATCCGCAGTCATTCCCCACACCCACTCCGTCACCTACACTGGGATCATTCTGGGCATGTCGCCAGTATGACCGTGAAATCGAGACAACCTGTCTTGTCAGGTCATGCTTCCTGTGAGCTTGCAACAAAACGGAACTATCCAATTTAGGGGCACCTCGCTGAGCGCCCTCAGCTCCACCTTTCGGACCAGGTCACGCTGCCGTAAGGTGTCGTACAGAGCCTGACCGCAGCTGACAGCTCTGCCTTTTGGTTTCGGGCTTTGTCCCACTCCGCTTCTGTCAGGGACGACACGCTTCGAGTGTGTCGACTTCAGTCCAATGCTCTCTTGTAGAGTTCCCACGCATGCCAATAAGTTCTCGTCGGCTCGGCTTGTTGTCCCTTTTCAAACATCTTGAGGCCTGGTCCTGCGCGAGCAGATGCTCGAACATCGCTGCACGCATTTCGCTGTTCTGCCTGTTCCGCATCTCCTGAGGGCCGAGTTCAAACTCCGCAGCTTGGAGCAGCAGCACACTTCATCCCAGCCTTCTTGACACCATCGCCAATCACCTTTCATTTCCATACGACACAACTCTCCAAGTTATCCACAAGCATGTCACAACAGGCAAGGGTCGCTCTGGCCACACCCTGCACCACAGCGGCAAGCATTAGGCCCAAAATCACCGAGCGCCTTGGACCCGCGAACAACGGCGTCCTACCGCTCTCGGCACCGGGCGAGGGTCGCACGCCAACGGAAGGCGTCCAGAGCATCCGAAGGTCCAGCTGCACAGGAAGTACAGGAAATGGGACTCCCGCTCAACCTCGGTCGGGAAAATCGAATCGGGCGAGAGCAAGTAAAGGCCAAACCCCAAAACGGCCTCGTGCTTGTCTCCATTGACCAAATTGAAAACTGCACCAGTGAGAACCTCTGATCAACGGCCACAGCTGAAGAGAATTGAACGGAGCTCTGCCCCTTTAATGTTTTCATTGCCTTGATCATGCTCTTGAGGGCATGACTGGCTGCCAGGCATCACAGGCTGACCTCTACTGCACGCACTGTAGGATCTGTAGGCCTTGGGGCCGACGCTGGACCCTTGAGAGTCTCAGTTCGAAGCCGGATGATGATGCAAGAGCCGACCTGTGGAGGCCAACACCATCTCTCAGTGCGAGCTGCAAGCCACAAGCCATTGCTAAGCAATGCCAAGCAGCACAAAGGGAGCTCGACAAGTTCCTGAAACGGGGAGAACGGGTGCCAGCATCCACTGCAAAGCACTGGCTGCTGTGCAAAGCAGGCAGTACATGCAGCAAGTACGCGACATCTTTTTACCCAGCTATATCGTCGAAAGGGTGCAAGTCTTTCGTGTACCGCTCCTTGTTCTCCACGTAGCCTGAGCGCATCACATCTCTAGCAGCTTCGAACGCACACAAGACTGTTCCCGGTAGAAGACCTGCTGTCCGATATTAGGTATACGCTTTCTGATACGCTTTTGGATACGTTTTTCCGGCCCCGCCCAGCCCAACCGTCTTCGAAAATCGCATTGCAAATCGTATCTAGATCGTATCCGACAACCGTATCTAAATCACAAAGTCGAAAAATGTTTTGCAAAACCCCACACCTAAAGGAACCGCACATCGTCATAATCCTGGCCCTTTGGACATGCCCTCCGGCTGCACTCACGGAAGGAGATGTCAAATGCTCCTCGATCTGCTGCGTTGTGAGTGCTCGTGCAGCGTCGTCCTCTTCCTCGAGCTCCTCTGTTCTCAGAGCTCTTGCAGCCAGGTGTTCCTCCTCGAGCTGCTGTGCTGTCGGAGCGGAATCCTCCTCCTGCGACTCTCGCGCAGCTCTCGACAGCACCTGAACTTGTAGGCCGCCGCTTCCCAAGCCCAGGTCCCTCAGTCGCCATCGCTTCTCATCTTGTGTCGCCTCACCCGCATCGCGAAGCATTTCGCTGCCTTGGGCAGCAAGCCGCAGCTGCTCCTCCATGAGGATGCTAAACTACAGTCCTAAAAATCCAAGCCAAGATCTCGCAGGTTGGTGAAAAGCTCAGGATCCGTTGGATCAGACGAGGATTGCGCAGCACGGCCTGTGCATAAGGGCACTGCTGCGGAGACCAATCTACCCTGGTTGTGCCTGTCTCCTGCTGGCCGAGCCCTTCTATCTGCCACTGCGGAACAGCTCTTAAGGCTGAGCCAGATCTGCTGCCGGCTACCAGATCTAAGTCCGCTGCTGCTTGCTGCATTCATGACCGCTGCCATCTTCGCCGGGTCTGTTTCCAAATCTGCTATCCTGGCAGCCGATTTTCATCGTTCGTGCACCACGGTATATGCATGGAACAGATCGATACACGGTGGGATGGCACGAGTGAGGGCTGTGGGCTGTGGAATGTAGATGGGGACGGAATGGAAGACCCTCGCTGAGATCCGTCTCATGCCGGAGCAACGAAATGCGCAAACCTCGACTCCGGCAGCTACAGTCCCAGTGCTATCCGGCTTCAATAAAGCACTTCCGCAGCCTGAAGGGCGTGTGTGATTGCTGCGTGCACTAGGTCCCTAGGTCTCAAGGTTCGGAAAGCTCGGCCTGCAAGTGAAACTTCTCAGCTGCTCAAGTCTCGGCCGTCTTCTCGTTTGTTTGTGTGATGGAAGTGATGAGGACGATCAGGATGTAGTGAGGATGGCGACTGCAACCCCACTGAGGACCAGGCCGCTTCGCAGGGTTTCCACCAATGAGAGAATTGTCTGGAAAGCTTCTCCCCTCGCCAATGAAGGAGCCTTGCAAGCAGAGAGACAGTCTAGGACTCTGCCAAAGGCGACTTCGAGAAAAAGCATGACAAGTTACGCGTTGTCAGCCATAAAGCAGCTGGCCTGCAGCAACGAAGCAGTTACTGCCAATAACCTCGAGCACCATGGAGCTCTTCTGGTACTATGGTCGGCGAACATCTGCATCATAACGCCAACACTTAGGGCAGCGCGACATTGTCCAAGATTGTGGTCCGCATTCCAATAAGGCAGTTCTCCCCTATTCGGCATCCATGTAGGCAAACCTGTCAGCCGGGGCTTGACGTGTCGGCTTCCGTCTCCGAGGGTGATGCCTGATCCGCCGAGGTCACAGGCCCAGGCGTCTTGGGGGTTACCTCAGGCACCCTCCACCAACCCACCTTCCCGTGCCTCCTGGCTTGTGGCCCTTGCTTCAATCCGCTGCTTTTCCTTCTTTCCAGGTTCCTTCCGTCGCCGTCCGCGGCCGCATGACCAGCGAAAGAGCAGTAAGGCCGGAAGATGGCGCTCGCGCAATCGACGCTCACCCGTTTCGAGGTTGGGGTTGAGAGGCCCGCCTAGCATGCTGTATACAACATCCACTACCGCCTCGCCCTGCCGCTACAGAGCCGAAGCGTTAAAATTATGCAGCCTATGCGCATAGACATCGATCCGACCAACTGAACAGCAGCCTCGTCGAGTGTCGTAGCAGCAAAGCCAACTTCAAGGAAGAGTCAGCAGTTTGACTGTAGAAAAAGCGGATGCGCGCATGTGGTCCCAAGAATACCCAAGGCTTGAGTATGTACCACCGTGCGTCTCTGTGTGAAGTTGCACACGTCTGGTGTGGGTTTTAGTTCGCACTGGCAAGCCTGACCACGTTCGACAATAGCTGCTGGGTGCCGGCAAGCGAAGGGGGAACGCACAATTGGTGTCATGGTTGAAAGAAACAAGCCCAGACAATCAGATGCAAGCTTGGACACCGCATGTCTGCAGAACACGCTGCCTGTGCTGCACAGCTTGCATTCCCGCCTGATGTCCGACCAGGCAATTCCTCCCTACGACCAAAGGCTTGCCAGGATCGCAGTGCAGAACCGAGTTGTCCTTTCAGGGAGTTGATCTCAAATTTTGCACCGTAGTCTTTGCAGAATGTCTCACTGTAAGATGTGAAAATATGCCGAGACAGCAGCGTGCCAAGTGGTAAACCTGGTGCTGGAACTGAAACGGCAAGGTGTGGGGCCTGAATATCAGAGCCTTCACCGATGGTGATTACTTCATTGTCTCCTCAGGGAAGGCAGAGGCGCAGACATGAATTCACAGCAGCCACTTGAACAGTTCGACTTCGTGACCAGGCCTCGCAGGGTGCAATTAAACCACACACTCGCATCTTTCCTCAGAGTAACCGTCCCAATGATTGAGGCTCCAGGAGCCACATACGCACCTTAGGTGCCCAATGACTGTGAAACCCAAGAAAGAGATGAAGGCCCAGTGTGCACAGGAGCTTGGATGGATTTGCGGATGGCGGGTTCCCAGAGACCAAATCCCAGACTTGTCCTCCAGCCTGATCGGTAGCAAAAACCGCGGCCAGAATCAGATGGAGTGACTCAGAATGTGTGGGGTTCTTCCTGGCACTTCTTTTCATTCTGCATTCTTCTCGAAGCATCGGTATCACTGTGCACTTGCGCCCATAGCACTTGTCACCCGATTAAGCTGCGTCTGAATGAACAGAAGCTTCATCCGAGACAACCCATGAAGGTCGAAGGAAAGCTTCGGGTGCCGTGGTCGGTTTATTGCAGTTTTCCACGTGTTGTCTGTTGACATTTCTGAGTGACGGCTATGCTTGAGAGAATCTTTTGCAGCCTATGGCACAGATCCTTGGGTAATTTCTTTTATGGTTTCAGTATGGTTTCAATACGGTTTGCATTTATGGAATCAGTATGGTCTGGTGCTGTCTGCGTTTTTGGTTTATGGTTTCAATATGGTTTTGTCATGGTTTTGTTATGGTTTGTTTTATGGTTTTCATATAGGGTTTTACTATGGGTTTGCTCCTCCACCCTAGAGAAATCAATAGAAACCAATGAATTTCAATCAAAAACAATGGAATTCTATTCTATGGTTTTGGTAGCAGAACCATTGAAAAAACAATGGTTTTCTATGGTTTTCCTAGCGAAAGCAGCCAAATCCATTGATTTTCCTACTAAGTTTTCATAGGCCCGGAGCTGCAAACCATACCAAAACCATACCCAAACCATACCAGAACCATAAATTTTATGGTTTTGGTATGGTTTTGGTATGGTTTTAATATGGTTTTACTATGGTTTTGCTTATCCACCCTAGAAAAATCATTGGAAACCAATGAACTTCAATCAAAAACAATGGATTTCTATGGTTTTGGTAGCAGAACCATTGAAAAAACAACAATGGTTTTCTATGGTTTTCCTAGCGAAAGCAGCCAAATCCATTGATTTTCCTAAGTTTTCATTGGACCGGAGCTGAAAACCATACCAAAACCATGCCCAAACCATACCAAAACCATAAATTTTTATGGTTTTGTCATGGTTTTGTTATGGTTTGTTTTATGGTTTTCATATAGGGTTTTACTATGGGTTTGCTCCTCCACCCTAGAGAAATCAATAGAAACCAATGAATTTCAATCAAAAACAATGGAATTCTATGGTTTTGGTAGCAGAACCATTGAAAAAACAATGGTTTTCTATGGTTTTCCTAGCGAAAGCAGCCAAATCCATTGATTTTCCTACTAAGTTTTCATAGGCCCGGAGCTGCAAACCATACCAAAACCATACCCAAACCATACCAGAACCATAAATTTTATGGTTTTGATATGGTTTTGGTATGGTTTTAATATGGTTTTACTATGGTTTTGCTTATCCACCCTAGAAAAATCATTGGAAACCAATGAACTTCAATCAAAAACAACAATGGTTTTCTATGGTTTTCCTAGCGAAAGCAGCCAAATCCATTGATTTTCCTAAGTTTTCATTGGACCGGAGCTGAAAACCATACCAAAACCATACCCAAACCATACCAAAACCATAAATTTTATGGTTTTGGTATGGTTTTAATATGGTTTTACCATGGTTTTGCTCCTCCACCCTAGGAAAATCAATGGAAACCAATGAACTTCAATCAAAAACAATGGATTTCTATGGTTTTGGTAGCAGAACCATTGAAAAAACAATGGTTTTCTATGGTTTTCCTAGCGAAAGCAGCCAAATCCATTGATTTTCCTAAGTTTTCATTGGCCCGGAGCTGCAAACCATACCAAAAAAACCATACCCAAACCATACCAAAACCATAAATTTTATGGTTTTGGTATGGTTTTGGTATGGTTTGGGTATGGTTTTTAATATGGTTTTACTGTGGTTTTGCTCCTTCACCCTAGGAAAATCAATGGAAACCAATGAATTTCAATCACAAACAATGTAATTCTATGGTTTTGGTAGCAGAACCATTGAAAAACACAATGGTTTTTTATGGTTTTCCTAGCGAAAGCAGCCAAATCCATTGATTTTCCTAAGTTTTCATTGGCCCGGAGCTGAAAACCATACCAAAACCATACCCAAACCATACCAAAACCATAAATTTTATGGTTTTGGTATGGTTTTAATATGGTGTTACTATGGTTTTGCTCCTCCACCCTAGGAAAATCAATGGAAACCAATGAATTTCAATCAAAAACAATGGAATTCTATGGTTTTGGTAACAGAACCATTGAAAAAAACAATGGTTTTCTATGGTTTTCCTAGCGAAAGCAGCCAAATCCATTGATTTTCCCAAGTTTTCATTGGCCCGGAGCTGAAAACCATACCAAAACCATGCCCAAACCATACCAAAACCATAAATTTTTATGGTTTTGGTATGGTTTTGGTATGGTTTGGGTATGGTTTTAATATGGTTTTACTATGGTTTTGCTCCTTCACCCTAGGAAAATCAATGGAAACCAATGAATTTCAATCAAAAACAATGGAATTCTATGGCTTCGGTAGCAGAACCATTGAAAAAACACAATGGTTTTCTATGGTTTTCCTAGCGAAAGCAGCAAAATCCATTGATTTTCCTAAGTTTTCATTTGCCCGGAGCTGCAAACCATACCAAAACCATACCCAAACCATACCAAAACCATACCAAAACCATAAAGTTTATGGTTTTGGTATGGTTTTGGTATGGTTTTAATATGGTTTTACTACGGTTTTGCTCCTCCACCTTGGGAAGATCAATGGAAACCAATGAATTTCAATAAAAAACAATGTAATTCTATGGTTTTGGTAGCAGAACCATTGAAAAAACAATGGTTTTCTATAGTTTTCCTAGCGAAAGCAGCCAAATCCATTGATTTTCCTAAGTTTTCATTTGCCCGGAGCTGAAAACCATACCAAAACCATACCCAAACCATACCAAAACCATAAATTTTATGGTTTTGGTATGGTTTTTAATATGGTTTTACTATGGTTTTGCTCCTTCACCCTAGGAAAATCAATGGAAACCAATGAATTTCAATCACAAACAATGGAATTCTATGGTTTTGGTAGCAGAACCATTGAAAAAACAATGGTTTTCTATGGTTTTCCCAGCGAAAGCAGCCAAATCCATTGATTTTCCTAAGTTTTCATTGGCCCGGAGCTGAAAACCATACCAAAACAATACCCAAACCATACCAAAACCATAAATTTTATAGTTTTGGTATGGTTTTGGTATGGTTTTGGTATGGTTTGGGTATGGTTTTAATATGGTTTTGCTCCTCCACCCTAGGAAAATCAATGGAAACCAATGAATTTCAATAAAAAACAATGGAATTCTATGGCTTTGGTAGCAGAACCATTGAAAAAACACAATGGTTTTCTATGGTTTTCCTAGCGAAAGCAGCCAAATCCATTGATTTTCCTAAGTTTTCATTGGCCCGGAGCTGCAAACCATACCAAAAAAACCATACCCAAACCATACCAAAACCATAAATTTTATGGTTTTGGTATGGTTTTGGTATGGTTTGGGTATGGTTTTTAATATGGTTTTACTATGGTTTTGCTCCTTCACCCTAGGAAAATCAATGGAAACCAATGAATTTCAATCAAAAACAATGTAATTCTATGGTTTTGGTAGCAGAACCATTGAAAAACACAATGGTTTTCTATGGTTTTCCTAGCGAAAGCAGCCAAATCCATTGATTTTCCTAAGTTTTCATTGGCCCGGAGCTGAAAACCATACCAAAACCATACCCAAACCATACCAAAACCATAAATTTTATGGTTTTGGTATGGTTTTAATATGGTGTTACTATGGTTTTGCTCCTCCACCCTAGGAAAATCAATGGAAACCAATGAATTTCAATCAAAAACAATGGAATTCTATGGTTTTGGTAACAGAACCATTGAAAAAAACAATGGTTTTCTATGGTTTTCCTAGCGAAAGCAGCCAAATCCATTGATTTTCCCAAGTTTTCATTGGCCCGGAGCTGAAAACCATACCAAAACCATGCCCAAACCATACCAAAACCATAAATTTTTATGGTTTTGGTATGGTTTTGGTATGGTTTGGGTATGGTTTTAATATGGTTTTACTATGGTTTTGCTCCTTCACCCTAGGAAAATCAATGGAAACCAATGAATTTCAATCAAAAACAATGGAATTCTATGGCTTTGGTAGCAGAACCATTGAAAAAACACAATGGTTTTCTATGGTTTTCCTAGCGAAAGCAGCAAAATCCATTGATTTTCCTAAGTATTCATTTGCCCGGAGCTGCAAACCATACCAAAACCATACCCAAACCATACCAAAACCATACCAAAACCATAAAGTTTATGGTTTTGGTATGGTTTTGGTATGGTTTTAATATGGTTTTACTACGGTTTTGCTCCTCCACCTTGGGAAGATCAATTGAAACCAATGAATTTCAATAAAAAACAATGTAATTCTATGGTTTTGGTAGCAGAACCATTGAAAAAACAATGGTTTTCTATAGTTTTCCTAGCGAAAGCAGCCAAATCCATTGATTTTCCTAAGTTTTCATTTGCCCGGAGCTGAAAACCATACCAAAACCATACCCAAACCATACCAAAACCATAAATTTTATGGTTTTGGTATGGTTTTTAATATGGTTTTACTATGGTTTTGCTCCTTCACCCTAGGAAAATCAATGGAAACCAATGAATTTCAATCACAAACAATGGAATTCTATGGTTTTGGTAGCAGAACCATTGAAAAAACAATGGTTTTCTATGGTTTTCCCAGCGAAAGCAGCCAAATCCATTGATTTTCCTAAGTTTTCATTGGCCCGGAGCTGAAAACCATACCAAAACAATACCCAAACCATACCAAAACCATAAATTTTATAGTTTTGGTATGGTTTTGGTATGGTTTTGGTATGGTTTGGGTATGGTTTTAATATGGTTTTGCTCCTCCACCCTAGGAAAATCAATGGAAACCAATGAATTTCAATAAAAAACAATGGAATTCTATGGCTTTGGTAGCAGAACCATTGAAAAAACACAATGGTTTTCTATGGTTTTCCTAGCGAAAGCAGCCAAATCCATTGATTTTCCTAAGTTTTCATTGGCCCGGAGCTGAAAACCATACCAAAACCATACCCAAACCATACCAAAACCATAAATTTTATGGTATGGTTTTGGTATGGTATGGTTTTAATATGGTTTTGCTCCTCCACCCTAGGAAAATCAATGGAAACCAATGAATTTCAATAAAAAACAATGGAATTCTATGGTTTTGGTAACAGAACCATTGAAAAAAACAATGGTTTTCTATGGTTTTCCTAGCGAAAGCAGCCAAATCCATTGATTTTCCCAAGTTTTCATTGGCCCGGAGCTGAAAACCATACCAAAACCATGCCCAAACCATACCAAAACCATAAATTTTTATGGTTTTGGTATGGTTTTGGTATGGTTTGGGTATGGTTTTAATATGGTTTTACTATGGTTTTGCTCCTTCACCCTAGGAAAATCAATGGAAACCAATGAATTTCAATCAAAAACAATGGAATTCTATGGCTTTGGTAGCAGAACCATTGAAAAAACACAATGGTTTTCTATGGTTTTCCTAGCGAAAGCAGCAAAATCCATTGATTTTCCTAAGTATTCATTTGCCCGGAGCTGCAAACCATACCAAAACCATACCCAAACCATACCAAAACCATACCAAAACCATAAAGTTTATGGTTTTGGTATGGTTTTGGTATGGTTTTAATATGGTTTTACTACGGTTTTGCTCCTCCACCTTGGGAAGATCAATTGAAACCAATGAATTTCAATAAAAAACAATGTAATTCTATGGTTTTGGTAGCAGAACCATTGAAAAAACAATGGTTTTCTATAGTTTTCCTAGCGAAAGCAGCCAAATCCATTGATTTTCCTAAGTTTTCATTTGCCCGGAGCTGAAAACCATACCAAAACCATACCCAAACCATACCAAAACCATAAATTTTATGGTTTTGGTATGGTTTTTAATATGGTTTTACTATGGTTTTGCTCCTTCACCCTAGGAAAATCAATGGAAACCAATGAATTTCAATCACAAACAATGGAATTCTATGGTTTTGGTAGCAGAACCATTGAAAAAACAATGGTTTTCTATGGTTTTCCCAGCGAAAGCAGCCAAATCCATTGATTTTCCTAAGTTTTCATTGGCCCGGAGCTGAAAACCATACCAAAACAATACCCAAACCATACCAAAACCATAAATTTTATAGTTTTGGTATGGTTTTGGTATGGTTTTGGTATGGTTTGGGTATGGTTTTAATATGGTTTTGCTCCTCCACCCTAGGAAAATCAATGGAAACCAATGAATTTCAATAAAAAACAATGGAATTCTATGGTTTTGGTAACAGAACCATTGAAAAAAACAATGGTTTTCTTTGGTTTTCCTAGCGCAAGCAGCCAAATCCATTGATTTTCCCAAGTTTTCATTGGCCCGGAGCTGAAAACCATACCAAAACCATACCCAAACCATACCAAAACCATAAATTTTATAGTTTTGGTATGGTTTTGGTATGGTTTTGGTATGGTTTGGGTATGGTTTTAATATGGTTTTGCTCCTCCACCCTAGGAAAAATCAATGGAACCCAATGAATTTCAATAAAAAACAATGGAATTCTATGGTTTTGGTAGCAGAACCATTGAAAAAAACAATGGTTTTCTTTGGTTTTCCTAGCGAAAGCAGCAAAATCCATTGATTTTCCTAAGTTTTCATTGGCCCGGAGCTGCAAACCATACCAAAACCATACCCAAACCATACCAAAACCATAATGCAAACCATACCTAAACCATAAACGAAACCATACAAAATCCTTAAATATTCCATACCTGTTTTTTGGGCCCAACAGCCAAACCATAAATGCAAAGCGTAAGCAAACCATATCAAAACCATAAAAGAAATTTCCCAGAATTCCATAATCTTATGCTACTTAGATTTTCACAAGGCTATGCGGTTCTGACTCATACATGCCTTGCGCGGTATGCATGCCGCGCATCGTGACAAGGAACGCATGAAAGCGAGAGCGGTCCGACGGCCAAGTTGCCAAAAGTTGTCTAATTGCGATGCACATGCAGAGATGCAGAGTCCCCCTGGCCTGCTCTGCAGTTGCTGCACTCGGTTGGCCACCTTCTTCAGCGCCTTCTCGGCCCGCTTCCGCTTCTCTCGCTCCTGCAGTGAAAACAGAAACCGAATGCAGCAGGATGCAGAAAGTGCATAGCAGCATAGCAATCAACTGGCATCCTGCAGAACGAGGCGAGTCAAAGCTTCCAGCGTTGGCTGCTGGAGATCGACATCATCCTCATCATCCTGACAAGATGGACTGGATCAAGAGCGTTGACATCAATTTGCGCATTCAAGGCACACCTCCCCAAGATCCAAGTCCGGCTCACTGCGAAGGGCCCGCTGATTGGATGCAGTCGCGATTTCTTGCCTGAGCTATAGGCGGAGGGTCCAAGATTGGGGCCACTGCCCATGGTGCTTGACAAGAGGCTCCTCCAGATCGTCGAAGTCCATCGGTCCGTGCCAAAACACCACCAAGTTACGATGAACAAAGCGAGTTGAAGATTCCGGTTTTGTAGTGCACGGCTCTGGCAACCAATGCTAAAGCTGGCAAGTGTCATTTCTGCGCCTAGTCATAAACAAGCTGCGACAGCAAGCCCTGCTGCTTGTAAGGAACTACGGAGAGCCTCAACGCACGATGAATGTATGTAGGATCTTCCTTGCTCGGGATGTGTCATGTTGGCTGACTAGCGAATCCGGCCTTCGCCAATCCAGCAAGGACAGCACTCTCCACACTAAAGGGCCAGTCCTGGAGGTGAATGCGGCTTTTGACAGTTTTCTGAGACTGTAGGGCACCCAGCGGTTCACGGAGTTCCTCCTCGCCCAAGACAGCATCCCCTTCACTGAGCTGCTGTTCGTGGCCCACTCGGAAACATTGAACTCTCCTGCATCCGCAGCGGCCTGGAACTTGGGAAGTTGCGCTAAACCACTCCTGCGGCTCGGGCCTTCTCGCACATGGCCAACCTCTCCTGTGGCCCCCATGCCCTGGCAGTGGATTCTGAATTTGGCTTTGCAATGTCGTGCGAGGCTGCAAGGCTTCCCCAACCTGATTCGCGTTCCTCGACGAACATCTACGATAAGCCCAGCCGGAGATCGGTCCGGGGCCTGCACTCTGCCCCTTCCTCTTCCCACCGTAAGGCCAGGAGGGAGACCCAGGTCAGCACTCAGTATTAACGTCGAATTCCGAAAAATCACATCGCAATGACATCCCAGCGGACACGCCCTCTTCCACTCGGTGGACATGCCCAATATGAAGCGGAAACCATGTCAAACAGTCGCTAGCGGGGCTTTGCACCCATGCACGGACTGCAACCAACCTGTGGACACAACGAGCACGTCTCCTGATGCGTCTCCTAGCTTCGGCACCCAGCAGTTTGCCCATCGGCCCCTGTTCCAAGTGTGTTCCACCTGTTTTCCCGTTTGGGCTATACTTTGTACCAGTTCCGAAACATCAGTGCCTTTTCCCGCTGTGCCTGAATCCTTGGCCCCTGTCCTTGGGGTGTTGTTTCCACCTGTTCTCCCGTGCTGCACCTGTTCTGTTTTCTGGCTCCAGTATCGTGATCCTTCTGAGTGGGAAAGCGGTGTGCCGAAGCGAGACCCTCCCCGCTGGAATGTCTTTTTCACCCCCAACTGCCGGGTCTCTCCGCCAGTCGAGGCAGGTCTCTCTGCCGTCTGCCGAAGGGCCCCGTTGTGGGAAGTCAAACGAGCTCGAAGAAATCCCATGCCTCCCCGCTAGAGGCTCTGTTTCCTCTGCGTCTGCTCTTCCATGCTGTTCCACTTCCCTGGGCTTTTTTTACCCGTGATGCGTTCGCGCAGGGAAAGGACAAAACCGTTCCGACAATCTCGATCGAGGTGCTCTCTTACAGAGACATAAGCAGAATACCGATGTCCATGACACCAAAGCATCCTAGCTCGTGTTCGCCTGAGCGCGATCTCGAGCCGTGGTGCTTAAGTAAGGAGAGGCAGCGAGAGAAAGAGAGAGCTAGAGAGAGAGAGAGAGAGAGCGAGAGCGAGAGCGAGAGCGAGAGAGAGAGCGAGAGCGAGAGCGAGAGCGAGAGCGAGAGCGAGAGCGAGAGCGAGAGGGAGAGGGAGAGGGAGAGGGAGAGGGAGAGGGAGAGGGAGAGGAGAGGGAGAGGGAGAGGACGAGGGAGAGGACGAGGGAGAGGAGAGGGAGAGGGAGAGGGAGAGGGAGAGGGAGAGGGAGAGGGAGAGGGAGAGGGAGAGGGAGTGAGCAAGGCAGCCAGGAAGCCAGGCAGGCAGCCAAGCAGACAGAGGCGGAATTAATAATAACGGAGGCCGTGGAAGTCAACCGGGTGTGAACGACGCGTACTTGGATGCGGACATCCCCTCGAAAAGATTGAGATTAAGCATTGCTGCATTCCTTTCCGCGCTCCCTTCTTTGGTGTTCCGCAGCAGGCTTTGGTTGACCTAAACAAAACCTTCTACGTGGCTTTGTGCAAAACAAGGCAAAACTTGTGCTCATCGTGCACATATGCGTGCTGGGACAAACCTTTGGATAGAACTCGCCTACCATCGCCCCACCATCCCGGCAACAAACAAGGCAATAGGAAAATACACAGGCAAACGATATCAATAATATGGTGACAGCGCCTGTACGCGCCTATGCGTTTTTAGGAATTTCAGAATGAGGCGTTTTGCATGGATGCGCGCGAAACCACAGCGAGAGCGCAATCTCACAGAAAATTATGGTTCAGGCAGGTGCGCGAAACACTAGAGGCTGGAGTAAACTTTGGGCCTAACTGCGTTTTCGCTCGGGTTTTAAGCTCATTTTTGAAGAGGCTGCAGAACAAAACTTTATTTGAGAGAGAGTTTTTTGCTTAACGTATTGACTTGTCCTAGGTCTTAGGTTAGACTTAGGGTTCAGGATTGGGTTTATGTTTGGTTGTACAAAGAGGCGAAAACGCTGCAAATACCGGTGTTTTGCGCATGGGCGCAAAATATGAATGACGTTCTTATCCCCCCCCCCCCCCCCCCCCCCCCCCCCCCCCCATCCCCCCCCCACCCCCCCCCCACCCCAATACCCTGAAACCTGCAAAAACGCATAGGCGCGTACAGGCGCCGTCACCAATAATGTGTCCAATCTGGGGAGCAGGCAGCAGCAGCGCCTGTCCTGTCCTGAAACGAACGCTAGGCTGCTAGGAAAACGCTTTTCGTGAGGGCATCTGCAACTGGTCCCGGCTTGCTTGGATTCCGGCAGTCGGCAAGATGGGGCCCGGACTGAGCCCACGCGCCTCCAAACGAAGGAGCTCGCGCTACAGCCACTACATGTTCCAATCTGCAAAGACTGAGGCGACTAAGGACTCGCGGGCCGCATGGGCCGCCTGTCGGAAGAGACTTCGTAGCTGCCCGCACCATCCCGTGGACACCTCGTGGAATGTCCCAATGCATTGCAAGCGTGCTTCCCGCCCCGTTGCAGGCCTCACGGAGCTCTCTCCAGCCATCCAGCCAGGGGTGATCCTCGTGCTGGGCTCTCGCAGGCTCTCACAGTGTATGCATGTGGCACCTTCCAGCCTCCACCTCCAAGCGTAAAGGACCCAGGAGGAGCACACCACCAAGCGGTGCCTAAGGCCAAGGCCAAGGCGAGCCTAGCTCGAGCCCTGTCGCGTCGCGTCGCGTCGCCTGCCCGTTGCGGCCAAATGGCTCCGTTGCGGCTGGCAAAGGTCATGGCTGCATCTCGACTGGCAAAACCCCTGCAAATCGCTCACCGGTACAAGGAGCGACTGCGAGAAGTTTTGCACACAGCCTCTTCCGTACTGCCGAAGCCCAGCCCTCAGCATGATGCTTGTAGCAAATCTCGCAGAGATCGTAGTCACAGCCTGCAAAGCGAAAAACACAGGCGCCCATTGCGGAATCCGACAAGGCGGTCATAGCATCGCCACGCAGAGAGGAAGTTCTGGGGTTTCGTCCACATGCCAACAGCCTGCCATCTTGGGATTATTTACCACTTCGGTTTCTCGCGGGTGCTGCTGCCCCATGTCCTTGTTTGCCTTGGCTGCATGGAACCCGTTGGATTTGCAACTCCATGCTGGGCCGCAGCTGCCGGCACTCGGAAACATCACAGCGAGAGACTATTTATTCAAGTCTTGCTTGTAGCCAGTGCATGGCTTAGCCAGCCGCATGAGCTTGGCGGAGCATGGCACAATAGCGAATCCTCGCCATAGAAATCCGAATCCTGTTGAAAGGTGTCGGGCTCGTCGTCACTCGAAGTCACTCGTCTTCACTCGAAACCATGACCGACAAAACAGGCATCAAAAATAAACAAAACCATGTGGGTGCAGGTCTTGCCGCATTGGGTAGTTAAGATGCTGTGTCTGTCTTATCCGCTCATTCGCGCCTCCTCCGCAGCGAGCAGCTGTTCCCCGCCGTGAACATTCGTCACAAATGTGCCCGGTCTGAGTGTCGAGAGTCTATGAAGGTCAAAAAGCAAAGCTTGACCCTTGGGAACGGACCCGGGACCAGTCCTCCCAAATGAGTTTGATTCCGCCATCACATGTTGGCAAACAGGACAATTTTGACGTCCTGTCGCATGGCGTGGCCTTTCGGGCATTTAACCTCTCGCATTCCGCTGCTTCCATGTCCATCTTCCTGAAGCACCAACTTGTTCATAGTTAGGAGCATTTCATTGTGGGCCGTGCCTGAGTCCAGTAGGCCATGAACATCTCCAGTTCCGTGCCCTGCAACAAAGCACGACTATGTCCGAGGGCCGACCTGGGGTCTGACCTGACCTCCGCCACGTGGCAATCTTCTTCGACCACACCTGAAATCTCAAACTCGGACGTAGTAGCGTAGTATCTCTACAGCTACTGTACAACTCTCTGCAGGCCTCGGAGCTCGCCATCATGCAAGAGCAAGCGTGTAATGCACTTCCCAGGCCTGCAAGCCATCCCCAACCCAATCCATCACCCCATGCGCGTTGTGTCATCATGTATACGCAAGTACCATCTTGCAACTGTCCTGCAACCAAGATAGCTGAAATGCTTTCTGCGCAGAACATGTTCCTAGAAGGGGCAGCATGGTTCCGAGACACTCGGCACCCAACTTTGCTTTGAAGCACACCATGTCTTCCTCCTGCGCTCTTCGAGATGGCACTGCAGAGAGAACTGGCAAGGAAGTTCAGGCCTCCCCACTTCCCCAACCGGCGACATGGCGGAAGATCTTGCCCTTGTTTGTGCGGAACTCCAGGGAGGATCCTGGTTGCACAGAAACTGCAGCGAAAATCAGCTGCGTTGCTCCGAGCCTACGTACCACCACTGTGGCAGACTTTCGTGACTAACCTGCCATGCAAATGGCCCGTTCAGTATGGAACTTATGATTCAGCAGAACCTCTACTCTAAAATAGCGGCAGAACACGGGGCAGTATGCACTTTTAAAATCTGGAATTCGCAAGACTTCCAAACACTCAGAACCAGGCGTGAACAGCGACGCAGCTTTCAGGTTAACTAATTGGCAATTGCGCGATCATACCACCAATATCAGTGTATCATCGATGTGGAGATGGATGGAGATGGGCAACGAGAGGTTTCACAGAAGGGGAAACCGCAGCAGTTGGAAGGACATTAATTACCTCACCAGAAATCCCGAGAATCGACACATTAAGCTCTGATATTCAACCTTGTGCCGCAAAACCCTGCAAGCGCGTGAAGTGCAGTGCGACGAGGCCTTGAGTGAACAATGTTCCTCCCTCTTCAAGTTGCATAACCCGGCCGAAGCGTCTGCACACTCGTGTCATCTGCTAAAGGTCTGCGCCAGTAGTATTTGGCTCAGCAATACGAGTTATTCGTGACGTGTCACAGCTGCAGGGCGTGCAGCGTTCTTGCTAGAACAACTTCCGGAAGGGTGGAGTGCCCAAACCTGGAGTCCTGGACTGCCCGACCTGAGAGGGCCCGTGTATTGACAATGCATTTGTGATGCATACAATCTGAAATTATATGAAATTATACATGACCGAGTAGACTGCGGACGTTCGAAGAAAAATCATGCTTCTCTTGTCCCTAGCAGCAGAGCTTCCGAGAGACTGTTCAGTGACGCGGACCTAACATGCAGCATTTTCTGTGACCTGGTTTTGTCAGACAGAGAGAGAAAGACAGACACGGAGAGTGAAAGACGGAGAGATCGAGGGAGAGAGAGAGAGAGAGAGAGAGAGACAGAGAGACACAGAGACACAGACATACAGAGGCACAGAATGACAGAGAGACAGACAAAGCGACAGACAGACAGACAGACAGACAGACAGACAGACAGACAGACAGACAGACAGACAGAGAGACAGAGAGACAGACAGACAGAGAGACAGACAGAGAGACAGAGAGACAGAGAGACAGAGAGACAGAGAGACAGAGAGACAGAGAGACAGAGAGACAGAGAGACAGAGAGACAGAGAGACAGAGAGACAGAGAGAGAGAGAGAGAGAGAGACGGAGAGAGAGAGAGAGAGAGAAGCAAGGAGACAGATATAATTCAAGGAATGAAATTTAGAATCTGCGCACGAAGGCCACCGATACTTCTGACCTTCTCATACCCATAATGCGACCCCTTCCCAGACATGTTTTGGATCTTTGAACTCTCGCTTCTCTGTCTCTCTGTCTCTCTCTCTCTCTCTCTCTCACTCTCCCTCTCTCCCTTCTCCCTCCGGGGCATGGGGAGTCGCCCCCGCCGATGGGGCATTCCCGTGTTCGGGGGGAGGTGATAAAACAGCAATAGTTGCGGAGAGACGATTCATAAAGAAAGACAGCCATGTGTGCTGTTTGGTCGACTTCTCGCTTCTCTCTTTCCCTCCGTTTCTTTCTCTTTTTCCGCGTCTCTCTCTGCCTCTCTGCCTCTCTGCCTCTCTGCCTCTCTGCCTCTCTGCCTCTCTGTCTTGCTTGCTTGCTTCTCTCTCTCTCTCTCTCTCCCTCCTTGCTTCCTTGCTTGCTTGCTCGCCTGCCTGCCTGCCTCCCTGCCTCCCTGCCTCCCTGCTTCCTTCCCTGCCTCCCTGCCTCTTTGCCTCCCTGCTTCCTTCCTGCCTCCCTGCCCTGCCTCCTTGACTCCCTGCCTGCCTGCCTGCCTCCCTGCCTGCCTGCCTCTCTGCTGCCTCTGCCTGCCTTTGCTGCCTCTGCCTGCCTCTGCCTCCTTCTACCTGCCTGTGCCTGCTGCCTGGCTGGCTGCCTGCCTGTGCCCGCCCCTGTGCCCACCTGTGCCTGCCTCTGCTTGCCTCTGCCTCCCAGCCTCCTCCCCGAAATCTCCCTCCTGCCACTGGTCAAATGTCAGAATACCATGTGTGCTGAAGGAAACATGTCTTTTGTTGTCACAAAATAAAGATTTTCAAAGACATAAGCTCGCATGGTGAGGAAAATGTCCTGACAGCTAGCTTCTACAGATACCGTCTACAATGAGTTTACGCTGTCACAGGGTGCACCGCCCCTATAAGTATTCGGATGGGTGGGGTTCGTGTATTGCACAGGGCAGGGGTATGGTTCAAAAAGACCGAAACATGATGTCGCTTCACGATGTCTCTTCCGGCTTCTCGTTGCCTGCTCTTCTTCGCATTTCGCAAGGTTTGCAGCTGCGGCACATCCGACAGGCCCGGGTTCGGTCGCCTCTTCGATGTACTCATCATCTGCGAGGATCAGCGGGGGAATTCCCTGCCAGGAGTGCGCCAAGAGCATATGCAAAATTATACAAGACTACTGCAGAATATTCTGGCTCGCCGGGAGCACTGGTCAGAAGAGATGCCACCAGTTTAGGTCACAAGCGCTAACATGTACAACGGACAGACAATGTCAGCATATGCCGGTGGGATGTTCTGATGCAATGCAACAAACCGTGGAATCACTTGGCTCCTGGACGCCGTGAGTGGAGTGCTGTCCACGTTAATGCATTTGCCCTATGCCCAGATGTCAACTGCTACAGGGCCGCGTATGCATATAGAGACTGTCCAGGATACCGATACCAACCCTGCCATGATTCGCTCTTGGTGCGCTGACAACATGGTACATTGAGCTGCGTGGCTTGTTTTTGCACCTTGTCCCCACCGGGCCCACCGAGAGACCACTTGGACCCATCCTCGGCAAGAACCGAAGCGAGCGTCTCGCAGTGGAGCTACGGAAGCAGACTGTACAACTGTGGTCATCAAAATCAGCATCATCAGCAGCAGCATCATCGTCGTCATCATGGCAACATCATCATCATCGTCATTGTCATGCTACCGCAGCAGGCGAACTACTTGCACCAGCCGCAGCATCACCTCCACCACGAACAACAGCAATCAATCGATCGATCGACCAAACGACCAACCAACCAACCAACCAACCAATCAACCAAACAAACAAACAAACAAACAGACAACACACATTCACGCAATCAATGAATCGAACAATCAATCAATCAAACAACCAATCAATCAGCTAATCAACACAGTCACGAGTGTCGTCACCACCTTCACCATAACCGTCGTCCTTGTCATTGTTGTTGCTGCTGTTGTTGGTGGTGATGGTGGCGGTAGTGGCGGTGGTGCTGGTGGTGAAGGTGGTGGTGCTGCTGGTGGTGGTGCCGGCGGTGCAGGCAGCGGTGGCAGCGGCGACGGTGGCGCTGCTGCTGTTGTGGTCGCTTTCACCACAAAGACAGATATGCAAATGCCCAAAAAATGTGCTGAAGCGTCCAAACATCGGCCAGAAGACCTACCACGGCCACAACTGACCTCCATTAAGCACGACAAGGCCATCACGGCATGTCACCTTGCTGGACTACCTGCACCAAAACCGATTGCGCAAGCTGCCCAGAAAGATGTAAGTGCCGCACACTGTACTGGAACTCAACGCGATCAATGGCACCACCGGCCGAGATTTTCACGGACGTAACTCTCCTTCCAGAAAGATGACGGCTCGAAAGACCAAGCGCCAGTAAACACTGCAAACACCGCGACTGTCGCAAGCATCCTCGGTGGGGTTGCTCGATGCCGGTCGGCTTCGCGCTTGTTGACCTGCGTCAGGAGCAAGTGCACGATTGGTTGTCTCTGTTCCAGTCATGTTTAGGTGGAGCTCTTGTTGGATCTGGTGTTGCATCACCAAGAGCAGACACAGAGGCACCGACTTCTGACACTGGTATGTGGTGCGTTCTTTACAATGTGGTTCTGCTGCACCCTCCATCAACGGATTGACAAGTGTGGAACAATATTTTTGCATGCATCAAAGGGTTTTGAACCCATCTACGCTGTTGTTCCTTGACTGACGGTTGGCTCTTGCTGTTGCCTTGTCTTAGGTCATGTGCTGGTCCACCTTGCTTCTGCAGACAAATAGCGCCGAAAAATCGAGACGCTATGATTGTTCTCAGTGCGCAGGAATGTGCAAGAAAAAGCCGAACTGCAGAAGCGAGATAGGGCATGCTGCTCTGGCTGTGGTGCCGTGCTCGTTTCTAATCTTGGGGTGATCGGGGAATATGAAAATTTGGGGGGCGCAAACGCAGGTAGCCGAGCGTTCCTCGGGACTATGTGATCCTGGCTTACTCTCGCAGCACAAAGCGCCGAACTACACCCTGCAACATAAGATCTCAAGGTCAACACTGACATGTCCGGACGGAGCTGCACGACACCTGCGTGCTACTACATCTGAAGTTTCCGTGTTTGAAGGGCGTTGTGGTGCTTGTTGTCTGCTTCCGGCTTCTTTGCATGGCTGACTAATCCTCGAAGCTCTGAACCGGAGCGGGCACGCCTCCTTTCACAAGACCTTGAGAGGCCCACGATACGGGCGAGGCAATGAAGCGGGAGGACTAGCGAATACAAACGAAAGCTGTGGGAAAGTTGGTCTTGCGAAGATACCGAGAAGGCAGGAAACAGGACGAAACAGGAAGTGATAATTAAGTGATGCAGGCTTGAAGCTCGGGAAAGCAGTTCTCTGTCTGAGCTGCGGTTGGCTCACGTCTCGCAAGGTCTGGCGAAAGGGAGGGGGCAGGGATGAAAACTGTGACATCCCGTCACCTGCGAGAAACGACTCTGAGAGCCTTTGCGAAAAAGAGTATGTAACCATCTGTTCAACTCGGGGCCTCGATGGAAGCGACTGGAATGTCTCGGCCTGCGAATGCAGCGGGACGACTGGAGCATTAAAGTATCAAAACACAACATACGCCAAAGCATCCTGCCTTCGGTGGCTTCAGCACCATCTTCTGCCTGTCCTGGAGCATCACATGGCCTTATTTTGACACATCACGAGCGAAGTAGAAACATGCGGCATTGTTGTTTTTTGTCCGAAGCCCTGTTCACGCGCAGTTTGCACTCGGTTTTAAGAGCCTTTCGCTTCGGGTTTTACAAGGCGTTCTGATTTCGGGATTCGGATTTACCAGTGCGCGCAGGGTTTTTGCACTTCGAGGCGGGGCCGGGCCTAATTCCGTCATGTCCGCAGCTTCACTTGTTGTTCGTTGCGTTAGAGGAACTTCGAATTATCGGAGCTTCCAAGGTGAGGTCATACAGGTTAGGTCTTGGGTCAAACAAACTTTTAATGCCAGAAACAGACGTTGAACATGAAGGTTGTGTTCACCTTCAGAAACAAACAGAACCGTAAATGGGGATTCAAGGCATGCCTAGGAACATCGGCGATTAAACCGTAAACCCTAAAAGGCGATGTTGGTAGTTGGAGCCACGGGGGCGAGCCGTCAGGGTCTACAGCTTCGGATTGAAAGTCAGCCGCCTAAACCCAAAATGAATGCTAATAAGTTGGGGACTTCCTTATACAGCCTCATCTCACTGTTCCCTATATCGTGACTGAAGCCAGAACCTTCATGCCTACAGCTTCATCTACAAGTTTTCCTCTTCGTCCTAAACCGTTGAAGCCTGCAAAGCCTCACATCCTGGCTACACCCTAAGCCTCTGGTAAACTCCTAGAACACCCTCATCCCTGCAACACCCCTATAGATACTAACATGTAACTCATACTTCGGAAATGACGACAGATCTTTGATGCTGCTCCGAATGCCCTGTATAACGCGACGTTTTCGCGTCCAACGCTCCTCTCACGCACTGAAACGCTTCCACCAAACGCCACAAAACGCAAAGCAGTAAGAAACAGAAATGAAATCTTCACCACAAAATGCCAACACACACATCGACATCACAAAATGCCACACCTGCCACGGTTTTAAGAGATACCACTGTGATGCCACTCAAGAAACAGCTTTAAAGATATGTTTGTGTTTTGCGTGAGCGCCTGCGATAAGCCGTCTGCGTGCCTGCAGCAACCGCTTTGCAATCAAACAAAATTCAGAATTTCCTCACCTTTTTGACACTTCGTGACAAAGCCCCGACCTCCCCATGTACTCAAAGACCTCCGCGACCTGGTTATTGCGAGCCGAGATGCTCCTGCATATTTCCTGTTTTTTGCCACTGTCTCAATTTCTTCTTGTTCTAGCAATGTACAAAGCGCAAATTCCTCAAGGTTTTGACGCTTTTTGACAAAGCTCCATCTGTGAGCAAATCGAACAAAAGACACTGTGTTGGCATCTTCGTGGCTTCAAAATACTCTTGCTAGCACGTGCAAAACAGCCATTTTTGCAGTTTTAATGCGTTTTTAAGCAACCATTTCCACACCCAGAAAAAACTAGAAGACAATTGGCCCGAAAGCATCATCAGCGAAGATTGTGGGGCTATGTGATAGATCCAGTGTATAGGATCGTAAAGTCACAGAGTCAAGAGTCATAGAGTCCATGAGTCATGAGTCATAAAGTCATAGAGTTGCAGTGAGATAGCGTCATAGAGTCATAGTGAGATAGAGTCACGGAGTCATGGAGTCATCTATGTACCATGCACTTGACTCGATGTAGTTCACTCTATGCTCCCACACTAATCCAGATCCCCATAGCGTGAGGGCGCATAGCCTGACCTGGACCTCGAGAGGCACATACAGTCAAGAGTCATAGAGTCCATGAGTCATGAGTCATAAAGTCATAGAGTTACAGTGAGATAGCGTCATAGAAAGATAGTGAGATAAAGTCACAGAGTCATGGAGTCATCTATGTACCATGCACTTGACTCGATGTAGTTCACTCTATGCTCTATGTGTGGGAACGCTTAATCGAGATCCCCGTAGCGTGGGGGCTCATAGCCTGACTAGTAGTAGTAGCAGTAGTAGTAGTAGTAGTAGGCGGCCACGTTGCTTGCTCGCTTTTTTGCAAGACAGCGTCGAAGCAAGCAAGCAACGGCGCAACCTAGCCAGAGCGAAGAATTCACAGCCCGCACGGCTCACCGTGGAGTCAAGGGCCGCGCGGCCTGAGGAGGTGCCGGGAGAGGTCATCCCAGGGATTACGGTGGTCCGGAGCCTCGTGAAAACGGCTGATTGTAGTTGCAAAGGTTCATCGGGAGCCCCGAGCCTCCATAGCACGCATTATACCAACCCAGGGTATAGTATCATGGAAGAAGAAACATAGCGGCAGCTGACCAACATCCCCAAACGGAAGTCGCAACACTTGTCTCTGAAAGGAGTAGGGAATTAGGGTTTCGCTCTTCATCTCAAACCACAACAGGCCAGCGTATGTTTCTTAGTCGATCCAACAGACTCCAGGGGAACGCCACGGGCTTATGGGTCCTTATTTCGTGTCTATCCACACCGGATAATCCACGAGGACCTAGTAGGACTAATGCAGGGATCACGGTGGTCCAGAGCCTCCTCTAGAAAGATTGACTCTAGCTGCAGACATTCATCGAGAGCCCCAGGCTTCGGTGACACCCTGTGTAGGAAGATGTTGCAACATGCAGCCCCTCACGAGCAGAGCCTGCCGGTCAAACACGTGCAATGACAGGGGCAGATGCTGTCACAATAATGGAGTATGTGGTACATGCAAAAACTCTCGCTTCCGCAGCGTGCGCGCCGTACAAGCGCATGAGTATATGTCTATCTATCTATCTATCTATCTATATATATATATAGATAGATAGATAGACAGACAGATAGATATAAATATATATATATATAGATAGATACAGATAGATATATATATATGTATATTATGGATATATGCATTTGCCAATCCCTCTGAAGGGTTGCCAATTGACCTGCTGCACACCTACCGATTAGAACATAGAACACTCGAAGAGGCAAATCCCTCTCATGGATTGCGCCGGGCACCTAAAATGTGCAACTTTACCTAGCGTTTCAACGCTCGACCAAGCCAATCCCTGTGAAGGGTTCCGCGGGCACCGCAAAATGTGTAACTTCACCTCGCGTTCGAACACTCGACAACGCCAATCTGTGTGAAGGGTTGCAAAATTCATCTCAATGCTCATCAAAAATTGCAACTTTACCTCGCGTTCGAACACTCCACCACGCCAATCCCTGTGAAGGGTTGCAAAATTCAGCTCAATGCACATCAAAAAATGCAACTTTACCTCGCGTTCGAACACTCGACCACGCCAATCCCTGTGAAAGGTTGCAAAATTCATTTCAATGCACATAAAAAATGCAACTTTACCTCGCGTTCGTGCATTCGACCATGCCAATCCCTGTGAAGGGTTGCAAAATTCATCTCAATGCACATAAAAAAATGCAACTTTACCTCGCGTTCGTGCATTCGACCATGCCAATCCCTGTGAAAGGTTGCAAAATGCCAATCCCTGTGAAGGGTTGCAAAATGCAGTTGAGCTGCGCCCAAACCCTGTGAAGGGTTGCGCGGCGCCCGCAAAATGTGTAACTTTACCTCGCGTTTGAACGCCCGAGGAGGCGAATCCCTGTGAAGGGTTGCGCCGGGCGCCTAAAATGTGTAACTTTACCTCGCGTTTGAACGCCCGAGGAGGCGAATCCCTGTGAAGGGTTGCGCCGGAACCCTAAAATGTGTAACTTTACCTCGCGTTTGAACGCCCGACAGTTCCAATCCCTGTGAAGGGTTGCGCCGGGCGCCTAAAATGTGTAACTTTACCTCGCGTTTGAACGCCCGAGGAGGCGAATCCCTGTGAATGGTTGCATTCCCGATGGACGCCGACGGCGCCACCCCCGGCTTTAGAAGAGAGATTTAGATACCGAGATGTAGAAAGTAAGTCATATAGAGGCATAGAGAGTCAGTCATAAGTAAGTAGAGTCAGTAAGTAAGTAGAGTCAAGTAAGTAAGTCAGTAAGTAGTAAGTAGTAAGAAAGTAAGTAGAAGTAGTAAGTAAGTAAGTCAGTAAGTAAGTATAGAGATAGCACAGAGTCAAGTAAGTAAGTCAGTTTCAAGTGCTATGAGCTTGAACAGAGATAGTCATCTAGAGTCAAGTATCAAGTGTAGAGTCAAGTAAGGTATAGAGTCAAGTAAGTTGATTCTATGTCTGTCATCTATGTAGTCATCTAGAGTCAAGTATCAAGTGTAGAGTCAAGTAAGGTATAGAGTCGAGTAAGTTGATTCTATGTCTGTCATCTATGTAGTCATCTATGTACTCATCTGCGGAGCTCCGCACGGAAGAACCCTTCGCGATGCTTTCGGGAACAACAAACATGCTGTGTTTGTAGAGGTTTTTGCAGCACAAAATGCTTGCCCGTTCTGCCCCGCGCGCACGCGCGTGAGCAGAGCGTTGGAGCGGTTTATTTGCTCTCATACACAGGCAATTGTTCGGCAAGCTGCAAGAGCTTGCTTGACTTGGACCCGGCGATGCTGTCGAGCTCCATGACAGCATGTTCGGCTCAAGGCTGGCACCATAAGTTCTGCTTGTTTAACCTGTTCACGCCCATAGTCTCAATGACGTGGCACACGACACTGCATACTACGACTCTTGGATTCTGTACGACGCCTTCCGAAAGAGATGCACTGTTACTGTTCATGTGTGTGCGCCGCTGAAAGCCATCGACAGTGCGGAACCAAGTACTACAATGGCAGATAGCACAGGTGTCGTGAATGTGACGAGAAGATACCGCGTCAAATCTGCGAGAGACTCGCCTGTGCGTCGCCAAGTGCCCGGGACATTGCCAAGCCAGGCACATCGGTGCCTGGCGTTTGTCTTTGCACAGCATACAATCCAAAGAGGGACAACCACAAAACAAGCAGTGAGATCCCGACCTTTGAGAAAAACACGACGGGCATCTATGCCAGACACGAGCATCTGCCGCACCTAGCAGCGGATGGACTGTCCCACACACAGCCAAGCTGCATGGACGGCCACAACCACCTCGCCCCCAGCTGCCGCTATGCGACCTCGCACAAGCCCCTCAATCAAACACCAGTCAGACCTCTCGATTGAGCACCACGAGGTGTCGGCACTCAGCAACGTCGTCGATATCATGATCGACAGTCTCAAAGAGCACCTCGAACAAAGCAGGATCCCATCACATCCAAGCAAATCCGTGAATCTAACAGGCGCCCCCCGGCGCGTCCCAGCGCCTTCTGCTGATGGCAAATGACCATCCGCGAGTCCCCGACGTGTGCGCAGATAACGACTCCAGCCTGCTCCAGTTTGGCTCAGCCTCCCTCCAACTGTGTCCCGTTTGCCTCGGCATCGATCAATGCCAATGTGGCCGTCGTCCCTGGACATGCGCATGATAGCGTGGAAAGAAGCAACATGCAGCATCACGCAACATCAGGATGTCGCGGCCCCACACCTTACGTGAAAGCCCGTCATGTCACTAGTAACGACTGCTGCACTGCACGTCTATTCCGTCTCAAACCGAAACGCAGTGATAACATGCGCAAGGACATAAACTCTGTGAAGTTGAAAGAATATGAAATATGCCGCATTGTGCTCGTCAATCGCTGGACACGCCCTCTGTCGCTGATGTAAGGAATCGGACTAGCATGCATGAGACGAGGCGAATAGAAGCTTTGAAGCGCCGTTTTGTACACTTTACAAACAGCGCTATGGTTTCAGGCATGGCTTTAGATCGGCCCACAAACAAAGATGCAGTGGCTCCACTGGTAAAGGGGCAGTCTAATACGTCAACAGTCAGCAAGTGCTGAACATGAAGTTTCAAACTTCAACGTAGACAGCACTCCAAAAAACGTGAAGACCGGAAAGATTTGTGCAGGAACCCTGTCGCGCATGCCAGGCGAATGATGCTTTTGAAGCGAATGTCAGCTCCCGGCACCTGACCACTCGGCAAGTCCTCCACGTTCCAAACCATCTTGCCTGTTCACGCTTCGTAAGTCATGCTTTGCGAGTCGGGTGGCAAACGAGCAGGGCTTGCGCCATGGCGAAAAGATGTGCCTTCAAAGATGCGACAACAAATTTCGCAACATAGCAGCAGGATCTCACAGGTGCCCTCGTAGCTGAGTCGGTAACCATTTGTCGGGGCACAGATGCTTCAGGATTTACGAGCTGGTCCTCCGTCACTGCATGACAGCGAAAGCGTCACAGCAGCCGCAAAAAACTTAACACACGATGGCGTGCTGCATTCCTCGGCCATCTTGGCCAAGGCGTCGGCGAAACGAGAAAACAGCATAGAAACGGACGCTGAGATCTCGTGTCCTTTTGCGGCGGAGATCTTGTGACTTTGTCATTTGTGCGCATGGGAAGAGAAGATTTCGATTGGTCAGGCCTTGCTCGCCGTGACCATCGAAGACACCAACAAGCATCCTGGCTCTGACTCTGCCGCAAGCACAAAAAACTGAAGATTCCGATCATAGCCGCTAGCCGCTAGCCCTGTCCTCGTGCATCCCAGCGGAATGGCGAGGCTCGCGTCCTGGAATTTGTTCTCCCGACTTGTCGCACAACCAGCTCGCGAGTTGGCGATCGGTGCACGAGCACATCAACAAAAGGCTATGGCTTTCAACTCCAAAAACCTCCGGAAATCCGAAACGAATGACATGCACCGCCCAAAATGTCATCGACGTTGCTTCTCCGGTTTGTCGGGCATCGGTCAGGTTTCCAATGCCAATGCGAAACCCTGGGACTTCCGATAGAATCGCGCAACACGAAGTTTTGAATTGCATGCTACGCTTGCCCCTTGGCCAGAGATGAAGGAATCGGTGGTAGCTTGGGCCGGCCACAAATTCCTCGCCCGTGGGAGGGGGCCAGCACAAATGTTGCTTTCTTTGCCGTTTCGGTCGATTCCATAGGCATGTGCGACAGGGAGTCATTCCGTCCTGGTTGGTCCAATCAGTCTTGTGTGCCTTGCGTCCAGGCAGCGTGTCGGAGCCAACCTGAGCGAGTCTACCATGAGCCGAGTGTTCCAGGTTGCACTGAATGTAGAGATGCGCTGGATCGTAACAGCAATGACGGATGCCCAAAGCGAGATGCACTCGAACAGGACGAACTCATACTGACTGTAACAAAGCCTAGCCTACACTGCACCGACACCTTTTCTCTCGATGCTCACTGCGCCTGTGATTTGATCCGGTGGGGCGTTCACAGTTGTTCCCAGAGACACAGCCAATCACAAACATGAAACAATCGGCTTCACATCCATCCATCTGTGCGTCCGAGGCTCTTTCCAACAAAGCCGAAAATAGCTCAGGCTGCGAACATAGGTCCCGCTAGACGATTTTCGCACTGGAGTTGATTGCACATTCGAGAAGGAGGTGCAGGCCACTGTCCTTCCGACAGATCCCGCACGCATGGGCGACGACGAGGAGTGCAAGAGACGAGATCACTAAGTTGCATGGAGCAGGCGGCCCGCAGCCCCCACTAGGGGTAGGCAAAACAATCATCGGGGCCCGACCTCGCTGGACGCCCGAGCGTCGGAGCGTCGGCAATGTCGAAGATGATCACCCATGATGAAAACCATTGAGGCGGAAAACGAGCTGTTCCGCTTTCTGGCATGTGGGTCTCTGTCAGTATCCGTCGGGAAAGAAGGCACTCAAAGACGGATGCATGACTGCTCACAAGGAGCTGAATGACAAGCTCGTCAGCCCCGAGCAACACCGCCTCTGGACGAGGCAAACATCACGGAAATCACCGTGATGGAAAATGAGAACTTCATGTGCCTCATTGCGGACCGCAGGGAAGCCGAATGAGCTGTCACATCTCTTTGTGCCCTAGCGGTTTGTGCGAAACCGTGTGCACCAAAATCGGCACGGCTCGAAATGCTGGAGGAAGCAATTGACACAGTCACACTGGCTGCACCAGTTCAGTCTACAAGCAAGCAAGTCACCATCAAACCATCGCAGGCGCAAATTCGATTTACGGGTACTCCAGACCTCGCTTAGTCACAGACAACATCTCCTACATAAAAGCTCCACGCCCTCAACAACAGACTTTCTGGCACCCGTTCCTTTATCAGCTCCTTTGCAGAAGTCCTACCCTCCGATCCAGTCCTAACTTGGGTAAACCCAGATGCCCGCATTGGCGTGGCTGAAGGACCGCTCCACTGCTCGCACCCGAAACTTTTCAGGCACGCCAAACAAAGGCTAAAGTAGCTCAGCCCCACAAGCACGAAGTCGACCTCGTTCCAAAAGCTCCTCGGCCCGCGGCCGGAATTTCCAAACATAAATGCAAAAGAACTTGTGGTTCACGAGACTCAGAAGAATCACCTTCGATAAGCGGAGAATGAGGCAACGGACCTAGGTGTCGAGTTCCAGGGTTGTCATCCTTCAAGTAAGCCTTCAAAAGCGCACAGTTCCACAGCCGTGGCCATCACCACAGCTACGTTGCCACGTCATGCAGAGCCCGCCGGAGGTGCACAAACCCGTTCTTTGCTTCAGATGCCCAAGACGCCTGTGATTTGATCCGGTGAGGCACAGCAATCAAACCGGCAGCTGGAATCTGATGTCTGATGCACAACCAATCACAAACAATAAACAGCCTCGGGAATACTGATGCCGTAATCGGTTTCACACAGACAATGCAGGGTACGGTCATTTTACCAAAAGCAAATAATGTATTCCACTGCATCAAAGAAATGTTCGCCATGCGGCTCGAAGTAGAGTGGGAGGTGTCACTCCTCAACAGGTGATTGCAAGCTACCTCCAGTTAACTCATCTCTTCGTCATGTTTGCATGTGGCTGTCCTTGTGAGCAGCTTGACACATTGCCAACCGCAGAACAGGGAAGCCTCAGGATAAAGTGATTTTCTGATCACAAGCACACTTCTGGCCAGCAAGTAAGATCTCCGCGGATCACCCAGACACCCAAAAGCCTCCTCGGCAGTCTTAGCGCAACCGTCTCGTCCGAGCTACAAGATGCTCCAGCTTGCGTGCATGGGGGCGTGTGAAGGAATGCATCAGCTGCATACATGATGATGGTGATGATGATGGGGAGGATGGGGATGATGATGATGCTGTCGATGATGGTGGTGGCGATGGTGAGGATGAGGATGATGTCCGGGAGGGCCAGCTTCAGGCCGCAGTTCTGCAGTTGACCGAGGGGAGGTTGTGACAGGACCGGAGGTGTGTTCTGCAGCATGCATTGAAAAATGCTTTCGTCGTACGAGACTTGACCCGAGACAGCCAGCAAGCGCTTAACAGAAGATAACAGAAGTGGAAGATGCACTCCTGTCTGCTCGGTCAATCTCTGCTGCCGAGGAGGTGCACATCCCCCCCAACGTACCTTCGAGACCTGCCTCGCCACAGCAAGGAGGGTCCAACGGCTGTGGACAGGTCAGAACGGCCAGAGAACCCGCACCGGACAAATGCTTCGTTGCCTGTGCTCAACACCCCACAGAGTTGCGATTCCTAAAAGGTGCTTTAGTAGTCCGACCGAAGCAAGATCAAGCAGGTGAGAGGGGATAAGTAAGTTAGATAAGTCTTGCCGCGAGCCCGTAACAAACGCGTCACGAATGGTGGGGAATTTGTTCGCCCTCTAAACTCACATCTACTACACTGGCCTGACCTGCGCAGAGACCACGCAAGGCTGGTGCAATCAACACACATTGCACCACCAGATCTACCCCCAAACGCAAGGCTTCAAACAGAGTACGAAACCGTGCGCAGGATACCCACACATAAGTAGTCTCTGGCCTGGTGCACAAAGCTTGCAGGTGACCTTGGCTTGACAACGGGGCCAGACCGCTCGATGGTGACCCCTGAGCTGCAGACGGCTGCTTTCCAACCACACAGTTATATGAAGAAGCCCATGCTGGGGCCTCGTGACACCGAAGTGCTTACAGATGTTGGGAGTACATGGAACTTGATTGGCCTTCACATCCGCAGGCATGAAATTTGGCCGCGGTCCACAGCTGACAGCAATCCGAAAATCATGCACGGGGTCCACATGTTTGCCGGCTCTTGACGGTGCTTCCACCGCCTGGAAGATGAAAATGTATCGCCTTTTCCAGCCTTACGGACATTGCCATTACCTGATGGCATACCCACCCATCGCCTCAGTCTCCAACGGCAGATTCTCCTGGATGACCCGATGTTGAGCCTTGCTCAGAAGCTCGCCTACATTCTACAATGGACGTCGCAGCAAGTTGAGATTGTCCGGCTTATCCCCACGCAAGGGAGCCGAAGTCAAGCTTCGTGATTTCTACATCAGGCAAGCAGGGACTTTGGGCTGACAGCGTGTGTGGAAAGCGTACCCGATTCAGCCGCAGTCCCTCCTTCCACGGCTCGGTGCATTCGACGAAAGTCGCATTCCCGCCACCGCCGCGAATTGCACATCCACTCTTGTAAATGTAGTTGGTGAATCACACTGCCGACACTGCGCCTTGCTTATTTCGGGGGTTTTGGGTGCGTGTGGACTGATTCTATGTCAAATCCGCGCGCCCGCGAAGGTCCGCACAAGCACTGTCTCGAAGGGACTGCCTGGTGCCCTTACACGGTTTGGAGTCTACGCTGGCGCAGCTTTGCTTCCTTGACGAGTCCCAGTGTGTGTGAGCACTTTGTTTCCCGCCCTGATCGGACAATCGGACCTATAGTGGGAAATGGGAAAGGTACAATTGAAACCCTAAACCCTAAAGTCCTTAAAGATACGACGCAAATGCGACATGTGTCCTTCATCCCTGCAAGGGATGATTCGCCTGCAAGCTCAGCACGTGACTTGAGTCACGGCCCCAGTGATCCACTTCTTCCATTTAGTTTGATAGCTCGAGGGGTCTCAACTGCTCGTGACTGCCCCTCACCAATCGCTTGAAATGCCGGCCATGAGTCGACTAGTTTACATCGCGCTAACGCCATTCTAAAGCCACACCTAGTCGGCCCAAGCATACGGGAGTCCTTCGAATCAGAACAGAATGAGCCGAAAACCCCCTCCCGATTCGCTTGCGCACCCACACCGTGGTCGGACTTTCATGCACCATCCAAATTTAGCACTGGGATCCAAGGATGCAAAATGCTCTTCTGCATCAATACCAAGCCTCTGCATGCAGAAGCTGGAGCCCGAATCAGCATGTCGTGTTGGAAGGCCTCCACGGACTCCACAAAAAAAAGCTGCATTCCCCTGGCAACCCGTTGCCTCCAGCTGCTGGCAGCCTCCGCACCTTGGAACACTTTAGCATGCATCTCGCATCGTAACAAGCTGACCCAAGCATAAATGCGACCCATGACACTCGGACGAAGCCTCTGCCTGAACAGCACACTCATCTTTCACACACTCGTTCTCTTGACACTTTCTTTGGACATGGATTTTGAGCCTAAAGCACAAGCGACACCCAAACTCCACGGAATGAGATCTCTCAATGGTCTGCAAGTAGGTATGCTTGATCATGTTGCACTGACTGAAAACAATTCGATCAAGCACCCTTGCAACCCGATATCTCCGGTCGCATGACAGTCAGTCTGATGAGCCAAGGGGTGTACCCCGAAAGCGCGCGCCGCCCTCCCAGCAGCCCTCGCCCGGCCCTCCCGGATCACTCACTCAACAAAGGGACACTTCAGATGTGCCTACCTGAAGCGGAAAACATCAAGATTTTATACTTAATGGGCAATGAAGGGCGACGACAAGCGATTCTGTCGGCAATTCTCGAAATCGCACGGATGTGTAGCACTATCGGGCAATGTGATCAGGGAACCAACTCGGAGCGTCACATTGCTGCAATGCGCGGCGTCATTCGATCTGGTCCCTGGGCAACAAGTCGAATCAAGAAGGTAAGGCCCTGTCCGCACAGGGCCTCCTCATAAGCCTAAAAGGCCGCCATCGACCCCTGCTACAATGACTGTCGACACCCTGTCGACGGGGTCGTTCCTCGTTTCTTCAGTCATGTATTCATTCGTTGCATCTCATTTCAAGTCATGTCATGTCATTTCACATCATTTCACGTCACTCTACTTCATTTCACTTCACTTTACTTCAGCTCCTTTCGCCTCAGTACATTCCAATGCATTTCATGGCACCTCAGTGCTTTGATTCCATGTTATTTTGCTACATACATCTATTTCCGGGTTTTGTTCATTCATGCATGCATTCATTCATCTCATTCATGCGTTCATTGTTCAGTCATTCATTGATTCATTCATTTATTCATTCATTCATTCACTCATTCATTTCTGCATCAAATCATTCACTTCATTGATTCATTGATACATTGCGTCATCCATCCATCCATCCATCCATCCATCCATTCATTCATCTATTCATGCATGCTCAGTCATGCACTCATGCATTCATTCAATCATGCATTCATTTGATCACGCGTGCGTTGGAAGCTCTGCAACCCCTCCCCCCCCCCCTCCCCTTGTTTTTAGACTGCAAACTTCCCGCAGTCTTCCTAAATCCAGGACTTTAAGCCACTCCCTTCTCCAACACACGCAAAGGAGAAAGCCACACGAAAAAGCTTCAGGGGTGTAAGAAGCGAAGAAAATACAATTAATCATGAGTGATTTGGAAGCTCTGCAAATGGTGCAGAGATGTGCAGAGGCTGATGCGCTGCTTTTGGCAGCCATGGAAAACTGAAGCTCTCATGCATGTGAAAATCATGGCGTCCTTCTCTGACAGGGCCTATGTCAGGGGTGGAAAGGGCCCATGACAGGCCTATGACAGGGGTGGACAGGGCCTACGGACGGGGTCTATGATGGGCGGACAGGCCCTACGGACGGGGCCTGTAACCTGACAAAGCCTACGGACAGGGGTTGACAAGGGCCTGTGGCAAGGGGGACAGCGCCTGTGACAGGGCGGACAGGGCCTGTGACAGGGTCTGTGATGGGGCACGACAGCAGGGCCATGGACAAGTAAAGGGTAGGATGTCCTCGGGGCTTCTGTATGGAACGTAAACCGAAAGAGAGGCGGAGGTTGTGAACGGAGACAGGGTTCACCCCTCTGTGATGGCATGCATCACACCTCAGCTACGACGAGGAGATCATGAAGCGAACCGAGACAGGAATGAAGGATGTCGAGAATGTCAAACTCCTTAGGGAATCTACAGTACCCATGCTTCGCTCTATGCCTGATGTGGAGTGTATGCCAGTGTATGCATAGTTGGAACTGCAAATCCTGTCTGGAAACACCTGTCCAAACAGCCATGAGTAGTGCTGGCCTTGACCGACTCACCAGACCTGCAACAACGACTGGGCTGGACTATGGGCTTCCGTCATGAAAACCCACGACCGAGCCACTGTGAGCCACTGAGCTCACGGCAGCACGTCTGGAGTGCTGACGTCAGCATCAAATCCGTCAATCCTTGCACGGCCGAGTCTTGACCAGATTTCACGACGATGACCCTCGGAAACGACTTGAAACGCTCGGGCCAGATCTGCATTCGAAGGTGGAACTTGAAACGCTCGAGATTGCGCGCAGACTGCAAAAGCAACGGGCGGAACTGAAGAGCTGGAACAGGAAACCACGGCCTCTTTGTGCAGAAGGCGGAGGGCCCTTGAATAATCTGCCAGCTCCGTATCTGCAGCTGCTTGCAACAACGATGCGACCTGTCCCCGACACCAGCTGAGAGTCACTATCGCTACAAGCCGCATTTTGCAATCCATCCCCTTCGATGAAATGCGGACATGCAGCGTGGCTTTTCTTTGCACAAACCGCTTTGCACACAGACCTTCGTATGGCTCTGAGCTTTCTGTGAAACTTATTTTGGACACGGAACTTGACACTGTGCCATCCGTGCGAATCTTGTGCACAAACTGCGAACAGGCACCGGAAGCCTACTGACTCCTTTTCGTTGGTGACTCCACCATACTCCACCAGTGTGTGCAAAGGCTTACTAATTGATCTTCGCTGACTCCGCGTGGTATTCTGCAACTGCCGACATGGCCTGGAGACAAGAAGATTTCCAGCATCACCCAGCGATGGGCAGAGTGCAACTTGCGTGGATCAGCCCAGCCCCTCCTGTGGCTTGAAGTAGTTGTAAACTGCCGTGGGCAAGCCTTAAAGCATCGCATGGTGCGACTTTAGACATGCTACATGTACGCATCGCATGACCCTGCCTCGCTGACTGTACGCTAGAAAAGCCACGCTGCCTCCTCCTGCGACAGGCATCAACGGGCACGAGTGCTGAAAGGCCTTCGTGGTTGTGCAAAGAACGAAATCTCTGTTGAGCGCACAGACAAACCACGGGTAATACAAACAGCAAAGGAAAGGGTGATGATAGAGTCGCGCCATGTTTTGAAACCCACGGAGCGCATGCATCTGCAAGCAAGTGTTGTAGACAATGCGCAAGACAATCCGTGGAAACAATAATCACGTGCTCCACCTTCTTCCTCGTGTTCGCCTTACCCTGTCATACCCTGTCCAACATGTATGCATGGAGAAGCACCAGACGTGGACGACGAGCGAGCCAGCCGCCAGCCCTCTCTGTCGCTTTTCTCTCCTTTTGTCTCCCTCTCAGCCTCTCCGCTCCTGTGCTTTGTTCTCGTTCAACGCCGTCGACTGCTACGGACGCAGGATGACGCAGGCAGACATGCACCCAATGTTCTCTCGCTCTTACTCCCCACTCAGTTGCTCTGTCACCGGACCCGCACCGGCCTTTGAGGTGATACTCATACGGTGTAGTATGAAGTCTGTCTTCTTTGAACTAAATGCCATGTCCCTTCGGCTACCAGCACCACCAGGGGCATAAAGATGTGCACAAAAAGTCTGCACATCCTTCGACCCCCAACTCGAAGCTCTTCGGAAGAGTGAAAACTTGCAGGACACTGAATCAAAATCATCAGTCCCCATTCATCGAGATCTTGTGTCCCGTTATCGTTCCCGCTAACCACACTTCGGTGTCGACGCGATATTTTGCATAATATGCCTCCCTTCACACCTTTCCTCACAGTCTGGACTAGTCGAGGGGATTCGTTGCACCACGCACGTTTCCGTTGATTGCCTTGGCCTGCCTTGGCCTGCCTGCCGTTCCCGACAAGGCAGAGGACTTCTTTTCAAGCACGGTGTCAAACACCACTATCACCAATGCAGAGCCAACCCCCCACCTAGAAGCAGGCAGAAAAGATCTGCACAATTCTGCACTGGATGTTGACATTCACATGCTGTTCAAAACTCCTGTTGGGCTGGCTCTCCCTCATTCTTTCGTTTGTGTCCATGCATGCCCTTACGTCTAAGTAAGACAACCTTTGCCGGGACGTGATCGTGGCCTGGGTCCTTGGGCTGCTTTTCCCCTTGCAAGATGCGTGCCGAGTTTCTCTTTACCCACCCTAGGATGCGAACGTCGCGCAGCATAATTTCAGCAAGCCTGGGCACGCGGCAGGAACACCCTCTCGCACAATCTTCAGCCACTATCTTAAACCCTCCATTTTGCAAACAGGTCACTCGACTAGTTACTCGTACCAGTACCACGAGTAGTTCGCACAAGCAGCTTGCTCACGGCCTGCAAATCCCAAGCTGCAGCCAGCCTTGTGAGTGCAACAGACGTTCCAAGGACGCTCTGATTGTTGAGCATATCTTGCAATATCTTGGCATCTCTGGGCATCTTGCAGCTCCACCAACGAAGAGGCCGGTAGAGCCACCCACAGCTGCGCCTCTGCGCTGCGATGCGAGGCGATTCGCGGGGCACAACGAAGATCTTGGGCACGCCCACCGATGGGAATGGAGAGGCCAAAGGTAAAAACCGCAGGCACCAGCCCGACCAAAGCACCTACCTCAAGCAGAACGCACGTGAAAGCACAAGCGGACTTGGAGGGCCAGGGTTGCCAGGGCGCAGGCGGTGCCCCCGACACAAGCCTTGGGTCCAAGGGTCCCATCCGCTCAATTGGGTCCCGTGAGTCCCCACACGCTCTGCTCCGCTCTGCTCCGCTCTTGGTCTCTGTTTCTGTCTTCAATCGCCTCGAGGCTCGGCTCTGCCAATCGCAACTGGGCTTCCGACACCGCTTGCCGCCCCGGCAGTGCCCAAGGCAGCAGCTCCAAAGCCAGCGCCAGCCGTCGACACCTGGGCAGCCATGCGCTTTGAGCCAGGGGAGCTCAGAGCTCTTCTGCAACTGCAATCCCTCTGGAAGTCGCGGTCCTGAACGTGCCGATTGGAAGCCGCAGTCTTTACAAAGTCTGCAGTTGCCCTAGCCTCCGCAAGGACCCAGAAGTTGTGAGAGCTCCTTTCACGCAGCAAGCGCTGAGGACGCCTTTTCCTGTGTGTAGGCGGCGGAGACGTGCACCCCATCGCGAACTTTGCGATTTGCAGCCTGGTGCTCTGCACGCAGAACAAAACACGGAACGGAACTTGCCCGAGAGCCTTGACAGCATTCGTAGGTCGCACGACCTGCAGCCGTGCAGCCACTAATCTGCGCACTGTCCAACAGTCCAACAACTCTGGAATCGCTGGACTTTCAGGACCTGGCTATGACGTGGTAGACATCGTAAACTTTGGCACTCACGAAAACAGCTGCGAGCCGAATCCTTGGCCGCCAGAGGAATGATGCCAAAACGGGACGGGCATGCCTTTGGGCAGCGGCTCGGATCGAAAGTAGGCGAGAAAAGTGCCTTAGCATGCGACGCCCGCCACTCAGAGTGCGATAGCGTTGGTTCTGGCTCATGACTCCTATGGCTTGGACCACTCGTTGCGCCACCAACCTCGGTCAAACAAAACGATCCTGTGTTGGATGCCAAGCGCACCTACCTGTCTTTACCTGCCTTCCATGTCTTCCTCTAAGTGCTTCAGCTTGATTCATGTCGCGACTTCTGAGTGCGCAGCAAAACCGGCCGAGCTTCCCGTGAAAGCCTTTCGACAGAAATTGATGCAAATGGAAGCACCGTGCAAGTGCACGCTGCTGCCGGGACCCAAGCCCCCGCGAGAAGACCGCCGGATCCGCCCAACCTTGCAAAAGCGCACAAAGCGTTGTCGCAATGTCGTAACTCCTTCACAAGAAGCGTCTGATGCACCCGACAGAGCTCCCAGTGGTAGCGACAAGCCCAATGTGAACAGAGCAGGAACCTTGACTTGGCAGTCAAGTGGCTCCAGCCTCTCTAGACTTTCTAGACTCTGGACTTTCGAGGCGGCAAGACAGTCCAGACTGAGAAAGCTGAGGAGTAGTCTGCTCCAACGCAAAGTCCCACTGCAGCACCCACAGTAACTCCAATCACCTTGACCACAAGCGCACTAATTCATCCGGCTTTCCAGCCCGGAAGAATAGTCAGACCATCCCGTTTCTCTGAGGGTTACAACGGCAGGGCGTGCTAGGCAACACACTGCTCCCACTGAACCCAAACAAAGTGCTCCTGCAGGTTGCAAGGTTGACGGCTCGGACTCTCTGCACCGCAGGAAAACAAGAGATTGTCACAAAAGCTTGCAGACATTAAGTTCTGCCTCCCGTCCCGGCAACCACAGCTGCAAGTGCCTGTGGATCCTGCATGTGAGGGCTCAGCAATGTACATGGGGTCCCCAAACTCCGTCGGAGACCGTCCTCCTCCTCTGCCAGTAGAGCTTGCAGCTTGGGATTCTGAATCACACGCAACCTGCCCGCAACAGGTGAGATAGCGTGCTACTTCATGATGTTTTGCGCTGTTTTTGACTCTGAGGGCGGAGCACGCGAGCAGGCATGGAACAGACCATGCTCGTGAAAAGAAGGACATAGGCCTTCTTCGCACACCAGAAACAGAGCACAGCCAGAGCACCATGAGAGCGAAGTCTCAGCGGCCTTGACATCGTGTACGAGCTTCCTTCTGGACCGCCAGGCCGTTTGCACCAACCTCGACTCGACGACGGCATCTTGCGAATCGGCCTCGCTGGCATCAGTGGGACCCTCTCCCGGGACCCCTGCTTTCGGACCGGCTCGGCAAGTTCCTCGAAGAAGCTGAAGAGCTTCACCTGTGTGGCAGTGTGGCACTGCCGGTCAGTCTCATTCCTTTCCATGATCTTCGACGTTCTTCATCGTGGAATGCTCCATAAGCTATGGCCTATCTTTCCTTGACCTGCGAGATTTGAGTAGCACCACTTGTTTGGCTACTCATCTGCTCCGAATAATAGTTTTGAGTCTCATGAATACCAATGCTGTACCATGTTGTACGGCTGATCCTGGTCCTGCTTGAGACGAGGGCTTGATGTCCATCAGTTCACATTCAAGCGTGCTGGCAGACAGCGTATCACTGCTGATCTACACGGCAGGCCTGAGCATCTTCGCCATCATTTCGCCTCGGCACCGATGCAACAGTGTGAACATCTGTATTCCCTGAAGTTCTGCATGGTGCTTGTGAACCTTGAGAATCAGACACCGTCTTTTTCATGGTCTTGCTTTCGTCGATCGCCATGGCAAGCCAAGCCAGGATTCTACAAAAGACAGTCTGATAGCTTACAGATAAACCGAGCACATCCAAGACCAGCCAGACTCAATCGTTGAGTCGTGTCGCATTGTTTGACCCTCGTGCTGAGCCAACACCACACAGATTTCGGCATCTAGGTCAATGCTCGGCACTCCCTGGCCCATGCAACGCATCGCACCTGCTCCACAACCGACACTTCCGAAGGTCGTGGGATCAACTGGGGATGGTTTCCACGCCACGGACTGCAGGATGCACATAAGACCAGCCAGGTCCCAGACTTCGAAAGGGTTGTCCGACAAGTCCTTCAAGCTGGTCAATGCCCCACACACACGCACGCAGGTTGACGTGTGCTCTCTTGCAATTGAACAGCGACACGCATGCAAAGGCAGCAGAAAGACCCTCTCAAGCTTCTTGGACTGTTGCTGTTTCAAACTGCTCAGACTCACGCCGAAGTAGCTTCATGCGCAGGAGGATTCGACAGAATAGCTTCGCTTCATGCAACATCGCATGGTACTATCTTGAAATGAACTTGAAAAGAGTTCCACAAGCATACAAGTGAAAGGGTGGTGCGAGTCGTCAAGCGAATCTGCTTCAGCACCGCATTGCGAATCAAAGCTATCTGGGTGCGATGGCATTGTCGGGCCAGCACATGCCTACCAGCTTGCTGCCTCCTAGTGGGTCTGTCAGTGACGGTGACGTGCTCAATAATGTCGCTCTGCCAAATGCTGACGGTTGCTTGGAAGTTGCAAAAGAAGCATAAAGCTGCCGGCCCGAAATGCCAATACACCCCCACACCACCCTGGACGGACAACAGGCAGCTGCTTGTGCAACCGCAAAGTTCGCTACGGCTCACCTTGCAGCTCAGAAGTGAAATTTGTCCGAAAATACAAGGACCAGAGCTAGGTAGATGTATAGTCATAATAGGGCAGTATTTGAAGTCGCCCTACATGAAAGTCTAAACAAGTTGGACAAGGGACTTTCAGGTTACGGGAAAGCCACCCGGCGAACACAATTCTGCAGCCACCTCATTGCGTACCCTCGGCCCACCCAGATTAACAATGGTCCAGATAAGCTCGCAAGCCGTTGTTGACCTGGTTCTTGAACCTCTGTTGCTGAAGTGAGTTTCCAAACGACAACTCCCGCGAACTCCACGGACCTAGCTCTCGTGACAGCATTGACACTGAAAGCTACCCAATACTGCTGATAAGGTCGAAGGCAGCATCCCTGCTGTAAACAAGCTGACCCCCCGGCTAACTCCGAAACTTAGGCAGGCTTGAAGAAAGTTTGGTCTCTCTCGCGGAATGCCATTTGCGTTCACATCATCGCGCGCTCGACTTGCGACTTCTTTCGCGAAATCCTTGCGGTACGCTGCATGTGAGCTTCTGACCTGGAGAACCGCAAGTCCCCTAAAATCCCGAACCTGTCTCGCGTTGCTCAACAGCCAACTGTTGATGCACCACTCTTCGTGACAACAAAATCGTTCACAAGTTCGACGTAGACCCCTAAGGTGTGCAGTCTTTTCCAACTGCTTTGGCATCGGTGGCATGGTCTGCCATTTCGGACTTCATTCGAAGTCCTGACGTCTCTCGAATCTGTAACTCGCATTTCTTACAGAAATGTTCTTTTCGGGATCCAGAGGACTGACTGTTTCGCGGTCGGTGCTCGCAGACTGAAAGAAGATCAAAATCGACTACATGATTCCGGTTGGGGAAGGCGGAGGAAGCAAACTTTCGAATACGATACGATACTTATACCAACATGGCCACAGAACATGTAACATTCGAAGTGATCGGCTCATGAAGATCCTCGGTGTCGATCGGCGAAGCATCAAAGCAAGGAGCTGTCAGTTCGCACACAAGTGTGCTACACGACAACCAGTGTTTGGACGGTATGGTGCCGTCGTAAAGGAGTTAGAGGCGATACTTAGCACGACGACTGCTGGCGTTTGGAAGGATAGCAAACGGATTATCAGCGATACTTAGTACGACTACTATTGATTCGATGGCGGGTGCACCAGGCCAATCAAAACTCCCACAAATACATCAAATACCAAGCTGTGCGCGGCCTGGAGCAGCTTCTCCGCCGCTTCCATAATCGCTTGCCTGGCCTCTGCCTACGATTGTCCCAAAAAGATCGATGTCCGTCAGCCGCTCTGTCACGGACCTCGTCATCTTTTGCCCTCTCCTGCAGTTCTTCCCATGCCTGGGCCACCATCACAATGGTGTGCAAGCGACGCAACGCAAAAAATCTACAAGAGAACCTTGTGCTTTTGCTCGAACTCTTTCTCGAAAGCCTGCACTTTCTGCGGCTTTTTGCTATCTGAAGCTCGCATACGTCTGAAATCAGCACCTCCTCCTGCGCTTGAATCCGATCCTGCTCAGCCTGCCACAAGCATTTGCTGGCATCCACCTCTAACACGACGGCTCGAATTGCCGAAACACCTGCCTGATCTGCCCTGTTCAAGCCGTTGGACATGCTTTTGGAGTCCTCGACATCGACTGCAGATCGATGCTGCGTGCGCCTTCGCCTTAGCCTCTAAGAAAAGTCCTGCATCAGCTCTGGCTCTTTCCTCTCCTGCATTGCAGCCGTGAAATATCTTTTCAGCATGCCTCGTCCCAGCTCCCGCCCAGTCCTGCTGACGGAAGTCCCGCATCCAGCTTTGAGCCTTTGGGCTACCTTGTGCGAGGGAGCAACAGGCCTACTTTTCATTCCATTCTGCATGTCTTGGCCGATGCCTTGGCCAGCTGACGAGTTGCTAGCGCGGCTGTTGCAGACGTGGCTGTTGCTCGCATTCGGCCTAGCAGGCAGCGTGGATCAAGACACTGCAGAGGGATGTGCCTGGCGTCCGATTCCACCTCTCTGTCTGCCAAGATAGCCCATCTACCGATCGCTGCACAGCGACCACACCTCCCAGTAATACTGCCTAGATCATGCATCGCTGTCACTGCTGCATAATGCAGCCAACTGGAGGCCTGGAATTACGCCCTCCTGTGCAGCTTGCTCCATCTCCGCACTGAAGAAATCAAAAAACCTCAAATTGACAGATGCCCTGGCAGTCTCTGGCATACGTGGATGATGTTGGATGTCTTTCCCGTGCAGATTTCACTGAGGTATCAGGCTCCTCCCAGGTCACTTCTCGATTGTCATCCCGGTCCATGGCCTGAAACCTGTCTGTACTTCAAGAAGATCCATGCAGCTCTCCCGAACGCGCACGCGAGCCTTGCTTCGAGCAAATCCCTCGTGCCGCCCTCCTGGCATATCACATCATTAAGGCAAGACTTGCACAGTTTTGTTCCGAAGGGCCTGCTTGACACCAGTGGGGAAGCCCAAAGATGCAGCAAGCTCTGGACCTAATTGAACTAGTGGTCACGGCTCCAAGCTACAAAGCGACTCGCCAAGGGGAACACTTGCGCGACAGAATTTGATCATCTCACGCCTGCTTGCATCACAGTGGGCGTCTGAGTGCAAAGAACAACCCGGCCGCTATTCTGTACACATGCTCAGCAGGCGTGTTCGGTCTAACTCTGCGCTACGAACAATCTCACGAAGGACAAGCTGACATCAACTAGATCAAGACAGCCATAGGATTAAAGGTCAGCAAGCCCTCAGCATCAGGCTTGTTGATTCGGCCGTCGCCTGGAACACAGGCCACTGTAGCGCCGCGAGCATCCACAGGGTGATCGTGCATGGTGCACGAATACGAGCCAGCAAGTCCATTGACATCCACTGACTGGAAGATCCGTCTCAATGTAGCCTGCAAGTCATCAGCTGCTGTCATCCGAGTCCTACAAACACCGTCACCGGAGCCTCCGCGCTTTCGGACAAGCTGCTGCTCCGCCTCGGTCATGTGGAAGCACAGTTGCAAAGGAGTAAAACCAGGTCCCAGGTAGGACAACATGCAAGACTTGTTCTCGGAAACCCAGATCGGAAAAGTTATCAGCACGGCCTTTCCACGACCCCTTTGACTGAGGTACACAACGCGACCTCCGAGTCGCAAGGTCAAGCCCGATTTTGATCTTATAGCCAAGGGCGGTGTCTCATACTTCCCTGATGTTGCCATGGTGCCATTACATTGGCATTCGATGTTCATGTCTCCTGAGACGGGATTGTCCTGATTGCAGCAGAATTGCAGTTGCCCGGTTCTGTTTTGCGCTGCATACTGAGTGGACAAGCGTCTACGGAGTGCGATTTTGCGACTGTCTCTCTGATCCTGCGGGATTGCCAGCATGCCGCGCTGTCCGGTACAGGGAGGGCCATCGTGATTCAGAAACAAAGAGACACAGGGAAGGACGGAGAGAGATGTCCAAAACAACAAAGAGAGAGAGAGAGAGAGAGAGAGAGAGAGAGAGAGACAGAGCGAGAGACAGAGACAGACAGAGAGAGACAGAGAGAGACAGACAGAGAGAGACAGTCGGAGAGAGAGAGAGAGAGAGCGAGAGAGAGAGAGAGAGAGAGAGAGACGGAGAGAGAGAGAGAGAGAGAGAGCGATAGACAGAGAGTGACAGACAGGGGTAGGGACGGAGAGAGAGAGAGAGAGAGCGAGGGAAAGAGGGAGAGAGCGACAGAGCGACAGAGAGAGTGAGAGAGTCAGAGAGGCCAAAAAGGGAGAGACCCCTCCACAAGAGACTGGCAGCTCTGGATCGAATCATGTCTTTTACAGTACCCTGGACAATTCGCAAACCGCTCCCCAAACAATCACCGTTGCACAAGCGGAGCACGACGCTGGTTTTTCTAACTATTGGTCGTCAGGTTGTTCCTCTCGCCACGCCATCGCTTGGCTGTTTGCTCGTCAGGTCGCTCCTCTTGCCAGGCCGTCGCTTCGCTAACACTGATCTCGAGAGGTCGACACGGCTAGATCACACGCACCTGACCCCGTGACCAGCCAACGAACAAGTATCCCCACCGGTGCCAGCGTCAATACTAGCAGCTGTGTGAACCTGATGACGGATCCCTTTGCGCCGGCTCTTGTGCAGCGCGACATCCTACGGCCCCAGTTTCGCCTCTTGGGTGACGGATCCGGCTCTAAGGCAACCCAAAAAGGTTGAGACATCTCTGTCAGTAGAGTAGGTGCAGAAAGAGGTACAAGAGACCCAGAAGTCATGCCAACACGTGGTCACTCGTGTTGTGCACAAGGGACCCCACAATGATTTCTGCCACATTTTGCCACCATGTGGCCGCATGTCTTTTTTCAGGTTTCGGCCGCCTGCGATTGGGTTTCTGCTGCGCATTTTACGAGACGCAGAGCCGCGTGCCATGTAGCACGAGAGCTATGATATGCGACCCAGCAAGTCGTCACCGCGAGAGGTATACCTGGCAGGCTATGATGCGCCTAACGATAGGCGAAGCGAGAGAGGTAGGGAGCAAAGCCAAACTCCGGAACCCGCGCTTCGGCTTTGAATGTGCATCCTCTCGTCTCGGGGCGAACTGTGGCCAGCAGGTCCAGTCCTTGCGCTTCCGCGACAGCGCCCGTGGGAACGGGGGCCGCTCGAATCCGATGCCTGACAGCCTCGTCGCCTGTTCTCAATCTCGCTCTAGGTCGTGACGCCTGTTCACACTTATCAAGGGCCAAGGTTCGTGAGGCTGATCGGGGGGCAGTGTGCAAAACATAAAACGCGACCGACTGTTTGCGGAGCAGCCGAGCAGCGCGAAGTCTGTGATAGGGGGCCGCACCGACTGTTTGCGGAGCAGCCGAGCAACGCGAAGTCTGTGATGGGGGGCCGCTCCCGCCGTGACGATCTGCTTGCTGGTCTTGTGACGGCCCGGCGACGCAAATCCACCGATCGTCTTGTAGTCAAAGTCGCCGGTCTCTGTTATTGACAAATGCCAAAGACGCATTGGACGACGTCAAAGCAAGAACAGGACCCTCACAGGTTGGCGAGGTCGGGTTCGGAGGGGCTCTGGCGGCAGGAGATCCGGACAGTCCCGACGACCCTCCCACCACAAAGACCCAGCCACCAAAGCACCGCAGCCCTCCTGACCAGCCCTCGATATGACTCGGCGTGATCTTGACCCAGAACGGGCACAGATCACATCATGAGTTCCCCCAGCCATGCTCTCTAGGACCATTGCAATTACTGCTTGCCTGTCAGGCATCGAGATTCCGGCGTGCGTGTCTTTGTCTTGGCTGTACCTGCAGGCACAAGAAGGCCAATCACAGGCCAATGCAAGGATGCAGGAACTGAACTAGCAACTTCCAACTGCTTGCAGGATGAGGGCCAGGCGTCTAGGCCTTCGTGCAACAAAAGCTAGCTCGCGATACGTGACCGCAGCTCGGACAAGTGCCTTGGAACATAAAGCTGTGTTGGCCACTGAGCTACAGGCACCAAGCTCTGATTGGTTATGCCAGCTGGCACCTCAAATAAACTATACGTGTCAAATGCAGAGGGAGAGAGAAGACTCACCGCACGAATCTGTAAGAGGAAGGTCTTAGATTCGAGCTGCCACGGACACCGCTGCACATGGCGAGGTGCGTGCCTGGCCAGAGCAGCTTGACTGGACAGCTGCACAGCAGCTCTCGCGCCTTCATGGTCGGCTTGACGTGTGGGACGCCTTCCTGCGGTTGCTAGAAATGCCAGATGCCTTACGGCCTTAGTTGCTCTGCGGTTCAACAGCCTTCCATAGTGGAGATCCGGGGGGAAGCCTGACACATGTCAAAATCGATTATTCAGCACAACCAAAACTAAAAGCTTGCACCACGGCCTCGCTATGTCAGTCTGTTCGGAGTGCCTCTGTGAGCAGACTTCAAGAAGCCCTTAGCCCTCTACATCGGCCCGACTCGAAAAACTCCAAGTCTATGCCTGGTTGACTTCTGAACCCCTCCTAAAGGTTAAACTTTTAGCCTCCTGATTATAGTTTGTATAGATTCCCAAAAAGTTAAGGTCCTAGGAGCCAACCAGAAGAACGCCATGTATACCTTCTACAGTGTGAGCAGTCATGTGCCGTCTGCCAACCTGTCCTCATGTCGCGACTCGCAGATGAGGCCTGCACACGCGGGAGCCGCAAGAGGCGGTGACTGGCGTCCGATGCGACGGATACGGCACGGCGGCATATGTCAACATGGTTCTCAAGCAACCCTAGGCGTTCTGCACACGCCTCGCTAAAGCTTGAGGCTGTCGTAAACTGCACCAACAAGTGTCAGATGCAATGTTCGGAAGAAACTAGACACGTGGTTTCTTTGTTGTTTCATGTGTGTTACTCAATGAGCTTGCTGCTGCATGGCTACCGGGCTGACGATGCCCAAACAAACGGCGGCTCGGGAAATTCCGTATTCCGAAACCAATCTCGAATCCACATGAGCCAGCTTCTTCGGAGTGCACAGGACATACAGGACGCGCAAAGAATGGCCGTGAAAAAAGCACATGACGACAGTCTTCAGGCAACGATGCGGCGACACTTTCTTTCCGCTCCAGAAGCAAGCGCTTTCGTCGAATCGACCTCAGAAGCGAAGGATTGGTTTCGCCTTCGCATATGCTTTGCCTTGCATTGTCTCCTTTCACAGGGCTTCCAGGTTTTGCGGAACAGCCCATGACTCCCTCAACACTGTGCTTCCAGCCCGAAGCAGGGATTTGAGCTCGGGCCGTCGTGGTCACCTGTGACGTGGCCAGCCTGGCCGAGGCTTTCGGCCTGGGTCCCGGGACGTCTTTGACTTGCTTGGATCCCTTGAAACATCTTCACGGCGCAATGAAGTAAGGGTGTTGCATGCTTCGTCTTGCACTCATCTCCCCCAGAAACACGCCTGAAGAGAAGCGCGCGCACACACACACACATGAAGGGTGTCTCAAGCCGCGGCCTGTTCGCGTCCAGCACAAATCGAGGGCGCTTGGCAACAGCCACACTCTTGTGTGAACCTGCTGCCTGAGCTCCTAAGCCAGACTTGAATTGCCCACAAACACAACGCATTGAATCACAGGCGTCCTTCGCGTGACTCCGAAGTGATGGTCTCCCTGCATGCGGGGATGTGAACTAAAAGCCGGCAAAGCCTGAGAAGCACGCACTACCAGCTTCAAGCTAATGACACATGGGGAAGGCAAGTCGTCAGCAAGACATCGTCAGAGTGGACTACGTAGACCATGCAGTAACAGGCCCGTTCGGCATGTGATGGAATCACTTTGTTCACGTCCGGAACTCTATGGCAAACATGTATCTTGGCATTGCGGGGCACAGATGGCCGAAACTTCACAAATACCTCATGTCCGATGCCGCACGAATCGCTCGTACATCTTTAGAGAACTGAGCGACTGTAGCAACAGCGAAGCCTCGTATCTACCGACTCTGACAAGCAATGAAGCAACTTCCGCAAGCTCAAAGGACGGCTCTGTCTGATTGAGATCAAAGCCGAAGCGCCTTGGATGCTCGGCCACAAGGCCACGACTCTGCAGCCTCGGTTCGTGTAGCACTGAATTATGCTTCTTAGGCCATCGTACAGACAACTGGCTCCTTCTGTGTTCGGATAGCAGCTGTGCAGCTCGGGTGGCATGGATGGCAACACCGATTGGAACTCTCGAAAGCCTCTGGCTCCGCCGAAAAAACCCAAGATTAGATGGTTATGTGCTGTCTAAGGAGGAATACAAAGCTTGTTTGCGTGTCATTTGTGCTGATCGCAAGACGGCATGTAAACACTTTCTACATAAGTTGTTGAAACGACTTTTAGTGCACTTACTTTTGGCACATCTGAGGTCAGCACAACTCTCGCGAGTGATTGCTAAGCCTGGCACCACAAGCGGTCCGAACACGAGCAGCAACTGCACGAGCTGGCAGCTGTCACGTGCAGGTTTGTGTCACTGGTTGTCTACGCACAATTCAGATGTAAAAGCTGTCGCATTGTGCTCTCGGTGAGGGCGTGCCTGCAAAACTACCGCCGATCTAATTTTGCACCGAACTGCAAGAACTCCCAACTGCCAATCTCGACTGTTTTCAGAGACCAACAGCTGAATCAGCGAGGAAAGTCCCCGCGAAAAAGAACATGTCAGAATCTGTCAAAGCCCAAAAGAAACAGAAACCAAAACAAGCACCGTTTCTCGAGACAATCCCAAAACAACCCCTTCCTGCTAGTTCACACTCTACTGTTCCAAAAGGGTGCATGCAACCCAAAAGAGGCACCTTCATTTTGCTGTGACGGGCGGTAGGGTTCTCCGGCGGACCGTCATCAAAGATGGCGGATCGCTGCTTCGGGCATTGCCTCCGAAGCCGGGTGGCGGGAGAGCCAAACACAGAAGAGCTGTAAGCTTGAGCAAACCATTCGATCAGCAGAACTCTATGTTATCCCGGATATCCCTAACCAGCAAGTCTGTTCTGCTAGTTCACAAGAGGCACCTGATTTTGCTGCGACGGGCTCGGCAGTCACCAGAGTCGTCAACTGCGCGGATCGCCGGCTTAGCCGCGAATCGCGTTCCTTTCTTCTGGCGTTCGACGTTCGTCTGCCAGACCACGCCATAGAGAGCCGCGTCCTTCAAGACGAGCGTCTCCGGCACGACGTGGAGGGCGTCGTCGAACCGTAGGGACGAGTAGATCATGATCAGGACCCACCACGCGAAGAAGGCCATAACGAACTGGCTGGACTGGAACCGAGCGGAGCGACCAGGACCGGGACCAACGGTATCGACACGGCTTCACGCGTCTCCTTGCCACGATCGCCATAAACCTTCTTCTGCAGAGCCATGATACGAGCGTCCAGCAAGTCGGGCCATTGCATCTCGATTCGTTTGCAGCCACACACCAATCAGCCAAGAATGCAGGTGCCCCTAAAGGGGATGCCACCAAACCCAAAAGCCGTAAAGAAAAACTCAGTAGGCTGGTTTACAGCAGGCCCGGCAGCGGTCGTAGTCATCGGTGCAGTAGATGTCCCCGATGGCGCCGTCGAAATAGGTTTGGGTGGTGGGCTCTGAACCTTTGACCTGCTGCCGAAAGCTTCAGACGGCAATCGCTTGGCTGTAGGCTGAAGCTTCGGCCTCCTCTGCTGGGCGGTGCGACGGTGCGCCTCTGGAGCTGCTGCCTTGGATGCCGTGGCGCGACTCTCGGCCTCGCGCTCCCGGGCGTCGAACTCTTCTTGCATCCACTGCACTCCTCGCCTCTCGAAAGCATGGAGCCGCCTTTGCAAGTAGAGGCGGCGAAGTTGGTGCTGGATCGCTCGCAGTAGTGACCGGTGCCTCTGGAAGGCCACCACATGTCCCACCAGCACCAGGTCCACATGGTCCACATGATATTGTGGATCAGCTCGGGCAGCTCCTGAGCGGTGCCGCTGCGGTTGCGAAGATTGGCGGTGCACCTCAAGGTATCAGCCAGAAGTCCGCCCACCACAGCATTGCTGGAGTCCGCCATCCTTTCCAGCAAAGAGCGCTGCTGTGTTGCGTTAAGGCCCCTGAGCTTCTTCTCGAGGTCGGCGCAATTCTTCTCGATGCGCTTGATCTCCGCCTTCTCCTCCGCAGACAGCCCTTCAGCGAACTCGTCGTCCGGGTTTGCGGGGTCATGGGTGTGATCCTCGGGGTCCTGGTGCGATGCTGCACCTGGCTTTGGCGATGCGCCTGGGTCTGTGTTCCCATCGCGTTCCGGCGGTGCTCAGCCTCTTCCCGCATCTCAGCCAAAAGTAACGCAGACCGCGGGGGGAGCGGCAGTCGACCAGGACGAGGGGGACCTCCTGACAGCTGGAAGTTCGAGCCCGGTTGGCGAGGAAGTGCTTGAAGTTGAAGAATGGCCTCGGCTCACCAGTGGATGCGGCAAGAGCGCGTCGTCCTGAGGCTTCACGATCTCCGCATCCAGATCCCCTATGGGTGGCACACCATGGTTGGCTGCCCTGAGCCTCGCCAGCAAACCCTTCCTCCAGCAAACGAAGATGATATCCCTGATGTACCACGCCGCACGCACGACCCCCAGGATTGAAAGCCGCTCACCACACGGGTTGACATGAGAAGGCGCTGCGTGGAAGATCGTCCAGGGCCCAGGGTTGGGGACCGTGATTGCCATCGGTGTGTTTCGTCGTTCCTTCTTTGGGGGCTGCTTCGCGAGTTCCATTGGCTCCGTCTCTGGCTCCTGGTCGAAGTTGCCCGGCGCAAAGGAGGTCGGAATAGATGAAGAAGAGCATCCGGGCCCAGCTTCAGGCTGGCCCACAACAAAGTCACTGCTGGGCGGAACACCTGATTGGCTCCGACTCCTCCATCGAAGGGACCTGGTGCGCCTCCATGCGGATCGTCGGTGGGAGCCTCCGCAGTGGGGGTTCGATCAGGTTCTCCTTGGCCGGGTCCGCCTTAAAACTCGGGTGCCTCCGAAGCAATGGTGAAACCCTGGCCACCATCGACAGCAGATTAAGGACCTCAAAAACCGCGGCAGCTCTAAATTGCCCCAGCCAAGTCTCTCGGTGAAAAGAGCTATTTCATCATTCACCTCATCTCCTGACAGGCGTCGACTCCGGCCGCCCGCCTCAGGCTGTCACGGCTCTGGCAGTTCAGGCTCCCAGACCGGTTGCGCTGCCTGTGGCTTCCGGGGCTGGAGGGACGAGCTGGGTGGGTGTAACGCCTGGTGGCGCTGTTGGCACGATCAGAAGCGGGTTCCCTGCCGGGCTCCTCTGCTGCCCCTCCAAATCAATAATTTCCATATCGAAACAAGGAGGCAGTGGGACAGCCGGCAAAGGGTTAAGGTGACTGAGCAGCATGATAGCAGCTCTGGTAACGCCGACGCTTCCTCCGTTGCGGGACCCTTCAAGATATCAGGAAGTCCGAGCTGCACCTTTGAAGCCTGAGGCTGAAGGCGTTAGCAACTAAGGCTACGGCTTCTCCATTGGTGGAGCCATGTTCCTGCGCTGCCTATGCTGCCTGGTGGGCCTCGAATACTGCCTCAGCACTCAGCTCAACCTCTGGCCCACGAGCCAGAACGGTCCAGGGGGAGGGGGGTTCCAAACTCGGTTTTCGTCCTACGCTGTTCCGAGGCAAGGACCCATCCTTCATCATGCCTGAAGACCACTGATTCAGGAGACTTGGTGAGTTGCCTAATTAAGGTGATCCGGGTCACGCCCAGCTACCCCTCTGCCTTCCCACTCATCACACCAGCGATAGGAGCTGGAAGAAAGCAGAGTGGCTATCCTGCGGGGGAGAGTAAAGGAACTCCTGCAACCAGTTGCGTGGGTGCTTCATCTGTCACGGGCGGGTGAGCAGAGGCGCGACCACAGACTTTTCAAGTTTCCCCCGGCTGCGACCGCAGCCTTGCCTGAGGTCCGTTGTCGATGAGTCGATGAGGTTTGACGTCGATCGGGGATGAAGAGGGCGTTTGCCTTCGGTCTGGAGCTGTGGGAGAGCGAACTGCAGGTGCCGCAGCGCCTCATATTCTTGAAACGGCAGGCGATCAGCGAAGTCAGCCACGAGCGCGACACCATCGCCGACCAAGGCTCAGTGAAGTGCAAGAAGTGCTCCATCAGGTCGTCGTGAAAGTCGTGAAAGGCAAAGCACTCCAGGACCATTTCCAGCACTTGGCGTCACGCATCAGTGCCCCAGTTGCCCGCTCTCTCCGTGGCATCATCCTGGCGCTGTGGCAGCCGAACTGTGGAAGCTGCCGTGCTGAGGGAACGACATGGCCACAAGAATGATCTACCTGAAAGCTGTCCCACACCGATGAAAAAGATCGAAGGCGATCGCCTGCGCCAAAACGACCACGGGAATTGCATCTGGAAAGGCTGCTCCAATAAAAAACCTTGTTTATGTGATTTGATGAACGTCTCTGTTGAACTAAACTAATCCTGGTTGACATAAACAAAAAAGCTGTGTGACAAAGTCAACGTAGCAATACCCTCGCTCCTCGCCAGCAATCTCAGCAATCTTGGACTGAGAGGCTCGGATGGCTCGGCTCCTCCAACAACTCCAAAGCAGCTCACGTCAAGACTGGACACTTTGGCCTTTCTGCTCTATTCCAGGCGGAACCTCGGCCACGCGTTGACATGTCCTAGCAACCCGCTGTCCACTGTGTGACGCTGCCTCTTCATCCCTTGTGCCTGAAGCTTCTGACCTCGGGTGTGGGCGTGGCTGAAGCAAAGCCATGATCGACAAGAAAACGAGCCTGGTCTGGCTTGTCCTTCTGCCAAGTGGGATCCGCTTCAAGTGACATGCCTGCAGGTAATGCTGCTCTCTCTCACCTGCTAGCCTCCAAGTCCTGCAGAAGACGCACTCAAGCCATACCACGTAAGAAATGCATACCACAGCCTCCAACCTTCAGGCTTCAAGAAGTTCGCAACTCTTGCGCCCCAAGCTCCGAGTTCAGAAAATCCCTTGACTTCTTGGTGAATGCTCCAGGAAGGGACCCTCTCTGTGTGGGGTGGGTGCCCTGTTCTATTGTGGGACATAGTATGTTCGATTTGGAACCGTTTGCATGCCTGACTGCCTGACTGGTGTCTGCACCCAGACTCATCGCATGGGAAGGCGCATGGACTAAGATCAGAAGGCTTCCTCCACACAGGCCCCCGATGTCAACCATCTGCGACTACGACAAGCATCAAGCTGAGTAAGTGGCTTCACTAGTGGCAGTGTGGCTTAACATGCCAACTTCGGAGAATGTGGCATCCTATCAGAGCTGGCAGCTGCAGCACAAAGCAGTCAGAATCACTTGTTGGAGGATGCATGGTGCTCCGTCGTGCAGTGCTCCTTCAAGTCACACTTGATGCAGAGAACGTCGTGGTGGCAATGCGAAATGGCCGGCTTGCTGCTGACCGGAGGGCATAAAGCGAGATCCAAGCAGCGAAGGCTCCGTCTCTTTGCAAGTTTTTATGGGTACTTGCGTCGGTAGTAAACGCGTGATGGACAGCTGAAAGTAATTACCTCCTCCCCGTGTCCTGCAGTGTCTGCTCCCGTTCATTCAGGCCTTACTGGCCTTCCTTCATAGCCCCCACAGTCACCACCGTCCACATTGAAGTGTTACAGTAGACGTGGTGCACGAAGAGTGGAAGCTCGACAGCTGCTCTCAGCTGCTGGCAGTCTACGCCATCTCGAACAACTCTGACATGCCAAAACAGCACGGCCACTGTCCCCGGAGAGTTGTTTTCCGCAAGGTGATTCCCAAGCTGCAAGTGCTGCAAAGTGCATCAAATTGTGCAGCAGATAAATCAGCCGCGTCATCAACACGAAGCATATCAGCCTGTGGGGTCATCCTAGTTGTCGCTGCACCTCCGTGGCTGTGGCACTGCAGCCTTCTAAAGCTCTGGATTTGATGCTGCGGTACTTTATGCTGATGGCTCATCCATTTCCTGCTCCGACAGGCCAAACTGAAACGCACGGCACCCGCCGACTCTGTCGTGCCCGGATGCGACAAGGAAGGCCTCGGTACCGTCCTTCACCCTCTATGTACCACGTCACGGCCTTCTTCAGCGCGGGACAAGTTTAAGCAAGAGAAGGTCATGGAATCAATGAAGATGCAACCGTGCATGTCGTAAGGACGGTGCCGAGCTCCTTGAGCGCCACGCCTCTGTTCAACTGATTTTTCCGGATTGCTGCCGAGTGCATTTTCCCTTCACAGCCTGGCCATCTGCTTGTCCTTCAGCTGCCATCAGCTGCCATGACACTCGTTGGAGCAGTCCAAACCCTATGGTACGTTGTCCTCGTCCGTTCAGATCTCTTCCCCGGACAGCTTCTTGGGCGGCAGGGATGTCAAAGACACTGGCCAGGACGATGACGATGGCACAGAGCGTGAGCCAGGGAAGTCTCGTGGGCACGGCAGAGGTGTGGCTTGCGAAGAAGGTCCTGCGAAGCAGCGACAACCATGCATGCGCTGTGCTGTCGAGGCTCTGTCACACAAAAGAACAGCCGTCAAGCAAGCCTCCTGCAACTCTTGCGGCAAGCAAGACCTTGCCGAAGTGCTGGGATCCAGCCGGCTTCAATGAAGCCTCGATCTTCTGCGACTGCATATTGAAACCTGATGGCAACGTCATACGACTTCTGCTGCGCTGGAGCTGCGGCCACCATGATTGTAAAAGCCACGACCGCGGCTAGCAGCACCATCAACACTAGCAGCACAGCTGCCGCAACTAGCAGATACTTGCGGACCCAGTCCCAGCATCCCTGCAGAACCGCCCTGTCCTTAGGAATCCTTTGCCGAGGAGCTGAGCCATGCTTCGCCGAATTCGCTGTTGTCCAATCGGTACAGGTTGCATCGAAGGTCGGGTCCATCAGGAACGATCAAGCCTTCGGCACAAGCTGCCCCAGAAGTCCGAAGGAAGCAACTCTGCGCCTGTTGAAGCTGTGCTGTCCCCAATGAGGAGTGTCAGCTGTAGCTGCTCGACGCCAGGCATTCTACCTCGGCTCGAAATTTGGACTCCTGGGACGTTAAGGCAGCAAAGCAAACGAAATTAGATGAGATGCTGATGATGAAGTTTTCACCACTGCTGAGTTGCCATCTGCCGCACACCTCAGACAAGGTCGCACACGCAGTCCCAGGAAAAGAAACGCAAAGGACTGCAGTTGCTTGCGGCCGCAAGCGGCATCCTGCATCTCCAGGCCAGTCATGTCCAGCTTGCTGTTCGAGCCGCTGGTGCTGGACCTTCCGAAGTGCTGTTCGACGTCCCTCACATGCGAAGGGTCTGGGGCCAAGGCGTGGGATCGACCGTGGTTACAACGATGGGCTGCTTGAGTCGGTGGAAATCACGCATTGCGCCTGGGATGCAACCGCAAACGATGAGAACTACCCGAGACTGCACCCTGGCCTGAAAGAACTTGAAGAAAGTCCAACTGCTGAAATACCGGCACGCCATTGATATGCACGATTCGATCGCCCACCTTCCGACATGCCGGGCGAGAAATGGAGAGTGCCTGCTGCACCACGTGCCCTGTGGCAGCCTTAAACCCGAAAGTTTCAGCACGAGGGTCTGCGAAGCTTGTGATGACGAGGGTGTCCTGCACACAGTGTCATGACATATCATGACACCATCTTCTCGATGGAATCACGTCTGCTCGTGAAGACCTGGAGCATCCCCTGCGGTCCTCTGTGAGGTTTACGCCGAGTCGATCGCCTTCTAGAGGAGTGTCGATAACCAACTGTCTCCAGGGCTTGTTGACGCGAGCGTTGGGTCTGAATTTGGGAGTGGCACTTGGTCTGCCCCCCAGCGAGTGAAGGGATTGCAGAAGCCGATGCCGCCGCTCATGCATTCCGAGAACCGAGTCTGAACGACGTGCATCACAGTTTTCGGTAACAAGAAACGCCCTTGTTGACACTATCGCACAGCAGCTCGAGATGAAGGCAAAGATTGTGATGGCGACAACAGTCAGAAGACCGTATCCATCCCTTGGATGCACACAAGTACATGGAAGTGTGACGTGAAACATGATTCTATGATGAAGCACATGTTAATTTCTGCATGCAGAAGATCAGGGCAGACTGACCGACCGTGCCATGGCACCTGTAAACGGAGGCGCTTGATGCAGCTGCGGAAAGCTTTGCCCGCAATGCTTGCAGCAGCGATGGCTGGACCATCGCAGACCAGAGGTGCTCTGCCTCGCAGCATCTGGCAAGGCGAAAAGGATGTAGCAGGGTGCAGAAGTTTGCGTCTGACAAAGCTTGACATCGAGATCACACATGCAACTATGTCACACCCCTCTCCGAAGCATCTAGCAACATGAGCACCACTGTTGGATTCCTCCCAGTCGAACACTGAGCCGGTGCGCCATTTCGCTTGCGTGATATTACTTATTATTTCTTGCTGTATCCCTCTGCTGACTTTGATACGGATGATGGTTCTCTTCCTGTACTCTACTCCGCGTTTGTTCGGGGATGCTCTGCACGTCAAACGTCCTAGCTTAGTCGACTGGGAATTAAAGGCTGCCTGCACTTTTCCAATGTCAGAGTGACTGGCCGAGCGAACCAATTATGGCCAAAACCGCTTCGAGAGAGGAGCGGGCTTCTAAAGTCCCTCTGGGAGCTTCAGTCTGTGTCGGGCCAGGCCCTTTTTTTGGAGACGGGTGGAAGCGATCGAGCAACAATGGCATCTTGCTTGCTTGCTTGTCGGGCGTTTGGGGTGTAGGGGCATGCTCTACCTGTCCTCCCCTGCGCGCGAGCGCTACGCCGTTTTGCGAGTCTGTTCGCAAACCTGACGGCAAGGCCCCCTAGGCTCCGAGTATGCATACATGAGCTAAAGCTGTCCCCTGCCTTGCCGCTCTGTCTGTCTGTCTCTCTCTCTTTTCTTTCGCCAGGGTTGTGGTGACGGGGTTTCCCCCCTCACCGCGCGCACGTGCGCCCCCGACTGTTGCGGGTGCCAAAGGGGCTGAAGGCATACAAAGACAACCAGGTGCCTCTGCAAAGAGAGATTGCAGGACTCTATCTCAGCCACTATGCGATCTCAGAAGATACCAGCGCTGAGTGAATTACAAGACCTCAAATACGAGGCCAGATCTCGAGGAATTTGGAGCCTCCAGCGGCCCGTCAGGATTAGCATACAAAGTATGGTACAAGGGCTTGACCCCAAACTCGGAACGGCATGAATGGAGAGAAAGTTCAGCATGGATCCCAGCTGAGTCCCAAGGGTTTTACCCCTACTAGTTCACAGAAAGAGACAAAACTTCTTGCATGTCAGCACTCAGCGGTGGGGCAGGCCACTTAAGCTAGACCAGCAGTGGAGAATGACAGAATCGCATACAGAAACTCATTACGAGGACATCCCTTTTTGCTAGCAGCAGCCTGACGCACAGGGGCTTCGCCCCAAAATCTACCAAAGGGCGGCATCATGTCAGGGCTTATCGTCTTCTCTTGCTGGTGTGTTTCCAGGTAAATTTCGTGAGGTGGGGGTTTCTAGGGTTTGGGAAACTTGGGCACATGTTCCCACCACAATGCATCGGGCTGGGTCCCTTAACAGGCGGCTGCATTGGCTGCAAGGGGTGCAGGGTGCTGAAAAAGTGTTTGGCGGTCAGATTCAACCATCGGTTTCGGTTTCTTCCAGGTGTGGAGCTCCGTGCTGCTGAATCTGTTTCGTGAACTTGGGTGTTTGGCATGAGAAGCAATCTTGTGATGTGTCAGTGTCGAGATACGGCGCTTGCATTTGTCAAGCTTTTGGCAACAGACCCCAGTTTTTAAACAATGGCTTGTCTAGTAGTGGCTAGGTGCTGTAATGCTGCAGTCGTTACAGCATTTAGGAAAGCGCGGCTGCCTGAAGATTATGCCTCAGTCTACAACTCCAGCTCCTGTTTAGAACTTCCTCTTGCGCCCGCCCTTGCACGGGTGCAGTCAAATCACAAAACGTGACCCATCATGTAGATCAAGCGTGTTCAGGGTCACGGAAGATTTCACAGGAATTTAATTCAATCAGCACCTATGTACCTAAGCGGCCTAAGACACTCGTTCAACAGCATTCTCCGTTCTCTACGTTGCCGATAAGGGCAGCCCTTTGCGATGTTATGAACTTCTTCCAAACGGCTTCCGAAGACTCCACAAACAAAAACTGCGAGTAGACCACGGCTGCGACTACAACTCCACCCGTGCACTTCATTTCCTGTTTCCCCAGGGCCGCTCATGTGTGCTTTGCGCTGACCCTGCGACACGACGACCCCCACACGGAGCAGATTTCCAAGACACCCTCCCACCCCAACCCTTCCACAAAAACGATTTCACTCCATCAAGTTTGCTGCTTATCCTTTCTACAGGGGCGGCCCCCCCGCCCCTTTTTTCCGGCGAATTCCGCAGAGAGTTTTCGTCACGACAGCCACTGCATTCATTCACACATGTTCACATCTTTTTCCAGGAGGCGAACCCCTGCATGGTAGCCCTCGCCGTCCTTTTCCGGTGATTCGTTTTGTTACCCCAGACCTTCCAGTACTCACCAATTACAGGATTTGCGTACATACGCGGTATCTTCACATTATATAGTGTATACTTCCTCAATTAAGGGAGGGTTCCAACTAGCGTGTATCAGTGTTCATGAAAGCGACAATGTAGTCAGAAGCTTGTTTTCTGAACAGGAGAACACAGGTTAGCTATGAAAAGGGGTGGGGGCTGGGATGAGGGTGGGATGTGAGATGGAGTTGACGCCTTGAACGTTTCAACCCTAAAGCCTACGCCTTGAAGCCTCAAGCCGTGAACCTCTTACTTCTTATGTGTACAATCCCTACTGGCCTTCGTGGGCAATGGTAAAACATCGTTGGCGAAAGCTTAAAACATCGCGGGCAATAGTCTCAGAATTCGTGGGCAATGGTCGTTTTCAATTTTTCACCATTGACCGTGAAGTTTTGCCCATTGCCCACCAACTTTTGACCATTGCCCACGAAATGCCTGAGAACAGTCATGGTGAACAACTCGTGGGCGAGGTCAAAAGTTCCTGGACAATAATCAAAAACAGTCTGTGGGCAATGATCAAGAATGCGTGGGCATTGGTCAAGCATTCGTGGGCAACCGTCAAGGGCTATGTCTTATGAGGTACTAAAGCTTCATTCGTAGGGCTTAAACCCTACATCCTGGTCACAGGTCCTATAAATCGTGGGTTTTAAAACCCTAATTCGCAGGTCTTGAATCCTAACCTATAAGGCCCAAATCCTGTTTCACAGACCCTAAACTAGGATGTTGTAGAACCTCGCGATTTCTAACATGTTCTTGGATTTGCTTGGGATTTCTGCGCTAAGCCCAAGGGTTCTGATTCAAATCATGTATTCGGTTCGAGGGTGGGCTGTGGAATAGACGTTTAGTGAAATGATTTAAAGGAAAGGCTAGGTTTGAGAGTTAAACCATGCTGCGGCAACACATCGTTCAGCTTCTCGGTGCGTCAAGCCGCAAAAAACTGGTCGTGATTGCTTGTCTTGCCGGTACATCAAGTGAGACTGTTGCTTCGGATAGTGTCCACCATACTGCCGGTCGAGCCGCCTCTGTTAAGAAAATGTGTACAACAAATGTGTCCAGGCTACGTGGTGTTATAACCATTCTTCAGTATGTGTAATTCGGTCATATTTTTTACATCTATGTCTGCTTGGGGGACGAATACGTACATTGTAAACAAACACATACACACATACATACACTTGTACATATACATTTGCATGTACATATAATTGATACATAGATACATGTATGTATGTGTATATATATATATACATATATATATATTATGAAAGTATGTACATATATGTATGTATGTATGTATGCATGTATGTATGTATGTGTGTATTCAATTCATTGTTCTTGCTGTTTGTATTGTTCTGTTACTATTTGTGTATTTCTTTCGCTGGAAATAGTAGATTTTTGAAGTGATAAAACTATATATTGAAACCTTACATGTTTATGTTCTATATATTAACGACTTTTATGTTTTATGCGGGTATTAAACTTTTAATCGCTTCCTTCACAAAGCATTATCTTCCGATACAATTCTGCATTTTTAGCCAACAAAACCCGGCCAAAAATTACATTTGAATGTATATTTTGTATTTTAGAGAAATAGAAATATTGTTCAACATCCGTGTTTTGGGGGTGCCCAAAACTGTGTTACTTACGTTGCTTTTATTTGGATGACTTCACAATACAGTGAAAGTCATAACTCATTTTTGGACACAGAAACCAATACTGCTGTTTTAAACCGTGGTATCTTTTTACCGGTTCGTTGGGTTTCATTCATGTATATGCTATTGTAAGATATCTGGTTTATTCTATTTCGTTTTTCTTTGTAACACCTATACAGAAAACATATAGCGATTATTTTCGAAAAATAACACATTTTCCATGATTGTGTTTGTGGTTGTAACAACAGCTTCTTTATACATCCCTGTATTTCTGTTTACAAGTTGAGATTTTTCCAGTCTGTTATCTTGTAAATTCGCTGTCTGTACAGAACATGTCGCTTGTCGACTCAGTGGTCCGATCTTAATTCGGCTTTTTGACTGAATGCTCTAACATGTTAGTTTTTGTTTTATCAATGTTGATAGCTTTCGTTTGGCCTGGAATGTTTAAGTCTTCGAAATTGTCTGATCTGTTCTTCATTCTCTCTACAAAGCTTTGATCTTCTCATTTTATTGCTTTAAACTGTGTAGGTTCTTTTGATTTGAGTAAATTTGTGTACATGCTTCAGGCTTCCATGATTTCAATGGATTTTATGTAATTTGTTTCTGTGCCTTTGCACTTTTGATTTCCAAGCTCAAGTCTTTACACGTTGAATGTGTTTTTCAAAGTTGTTTGCATTTCTTTGATAATTGATGTGTTACCCTACTTTGAACTCACCGTTTGTATTTGCCCAGGTGGTAAAAACCTTTGTCATTTTCATGTGCGTATTTAGTTTGTGTGCTTTATTCTTATATGTATGTTGTATTTCTTACGTGCGTCTTGTTGCTGTTGTGTTGATTTTAAATACTACTGGTTTTGTTTGTTTCCAAGTTTATGTTTCTTGAAAGCATTTATTGTTTTAAACCTTTTTGCAGCCTTGTCTTGGTTTAGTCTTATGCGCTTGGTGCGTGTCGGTTTTGTTGCTGGCTTTTTCTATTTGGTGTAATATGCTTCACATTTTCATCCTGATATAGAAAACGTTCGACACTTTCATGTTGAAAAGCATGTGGTTTTATACAATAAATCAAACCCATAAACTTTTTGAGTTTCTAAACTTTCTTCCAGGAATTTATAATGTAGATATACAGAATGTTAAAACTGTTTGTCAAGCTTTGCCGAATTCCAAATTTCAAGGATTTCCACAACATTGGATTGGAGGCTTTTGTAAGTGTTTTGGTTTTTTGTAAGAAAGACAGGGTTTTTGAGTTTGACATTCTCTGAAAAAAGAAAGGACAACCACACTTTCAAACAACAAAGGAAACTGAACAAGTCAAAAAGCAAAAATTACATTCTTTGAACAAGCTTCAACATGTAAAGATTTCAAGAATTTAAAACGTGTAAACAGATTTAAAAACCTGAACCTTAAAACTTGTTAAAGATACACCAAGACGCCAAATTTACGAAATGTAGAGAAGTTCAACAATGTCAGCGAAATCATGCATTGAACACTGTTTAAAAAGGAAGTTTTGCAACACTTAAGCAGGTTTTAAACTTCTCTTGAAAAGTAGAACTTAAAAAGCCTGGAAAACAAACAATTCAGTTAAAGCACAAACACAACTAAAAACCTACACATGATGAAACAAGCAAACACAAATTGACAAAATAAATTTCCAAAGCAAAAGCTAAGAAACTTGAAAAGTAAACAGTGAAGAAAAACAAACAGCAAGTGCATAGCAAAGATAAACTGACAACATTTAGAACCATGAAAATCGCGTAAACAATGTAAAACAAGAAATGCGACAGACAAAGTCTCAACCAAACAATGAAAACTACAAAACTCGAGAACTACAAATAAGTGATTTAAAAGGAATAAGGACCAACACAAAAGCTCAAAAATAACATGTATAAGATACCACGACTGAAACGTTAAAACAATGAAAAACCACGAGCGAAAAACAATTCCAAAAAAAAAACAGAACATGCCGATCAATAAAACTAAGCTAAAAAACAAAAAACACTGTACTAAAACGAAATGAATCCATGGAAATAGTAAAACGAACTGAGCAACACAAAATAAATTAAACACCAGCATAACAGTAAGTAAGACATCAAAAAGACAATTACAACATAAAACAAGTAGAGAAAACTGAAAATGATTCAAGAAAATTAGAGCCTTTTAAACAACACAACAGATCTTTGCAAGCAAACAGAACAATTCAAAATTCTGCCAACAAACTAAACCTGTTGGGAAAACATATTTATATATACACATATATATATATAGATATGTGTAAGTATATGTATGTGTATATATATATGCTGATGTACATATGCAAACTATGAAATCAGAAGAAAACCCTTAAACAAATCACAAAAAATAATATGAAAACACATCAACATGTTTCAACTGATAGAGCAGAAAAAAGTGTTTCTGAAAACAAGGAGAATACAACTATGTACACAAACATGCGTTTAAACAGTGAAAAGTATTCTCTTTTGTGAATTCGGCACTTTCCGCTGTCTTTTGAGATTTGCTGCTATGTTCTTCGTATAGAACTCAGGGTTTTAAGGCGAGCAGTTGAAAGAGCTGTGCACCGGACATGTTTACGGCGGAAGAACGAGGTTTTGCGGAGAGGCACAAACAGTACTATCGATAACTTATCGATAACTGTTTTGCAGACGTTCACAAGCTTTTCAAGCCCATGGCTAATCTAAGCAACAAATCCTGTGAGGCATTGTGAGACCGAGGACACTCAACACCAAGCAAAATCCATTCGGTTCAAGGGTCTAAGGTGAGAGATTCAAATAGCTGTGCCGCTTTTGGCAGGAGAACGAAGTTTTGCAAACAGGCGCAAAAATACAATCAAGAACGTAACTATGACGATTTTGCAGACTGTTACAAGATGTTCAAGCCCATGGCCAATCCAGAGCATCAGTCTGTAGGTTGTCGCAACACATAAGTGTGTTTGTGCAACTGATATGTAGTTTAGATGTACTTGATCCCATACAACCCCTTGAGTTACCCGTTGTCTTATTTCAAGGATCCTACAAGCCTTCCAATGGGGAAATCAAAGATGCTAATCACTGGGCGCGAGAGCTGCGACACGGACAGAGACAACACCATGCTTGGCAGTGCACAGGCGTATGCCACAAAGATGATGTGTTTGATCTGATGGAACCGCACAATCAAGGATCACAAGCGCTTCAGCGTGAAAACGAGCTACACCCGACGAACTCCGACGAACTGTGCATGGACATGAAAATCTACGCGTCCGTTCCGATATTTTGAACTGCAAAAGAAAACGTTTCACCAGTTCGGAAAATCATTTAGGACAGGGGCCTGACCACAATATTTTTTTAAAGCCCAAGCTTCCAAAATTTCGCTGCCCTTAAGCGGAACCCTAAACACCCAACCCCGTATATAACCCCAAATTTCAGACCCTAAACCGCCAACCCCAACAACCAGAAGACTGCCTAGGGGCTCAATGTTTAGAGTTAGGGCTTGGGGTTCAAGAAACCCAGGGTTTGGATCAGATATTTGGGGGCCCATGTGTTTGGCACGTTGAAAGCACAGGTGTTGAGGGCTTCGGGCTTGGTCCAGCAGTTTACGGGTGCGAGTATAAGTGTTTTCACCGTTTCATGGGACCAATATATTCATGCACGGGCCTCGCAGCAGATGTAAGGAGTGCACCAAGTTGTCAAAGTGGTTTTAGTAATTATATACATGAAATCATGGCTTTCGTAGTGCATTTCGATGATACCAGGCCTCCAAAACCGAACCAAGGGCACCCGAACGAACTCCGAACGAACTCATTCCAAGCAAGGTCGCTCATGATGGATTCCGAACTTTTGCAACACAAATAAGGTTGTAAAAATTCGGAATCCATCATGAGCACCCTCGGTTTTGCTTACATTTCATTAGTTTACATCAATAAATACCATGAAAACGAGGGTGCTCATGATGGATTCCGAACTTTTACAACCTTATTTGTGTTGTAAAAGTTCGGAATCCATCATGAGCGACCTTGCTTGGAATGAGTTCGTTCGGAGTTCGTTCGGGTGCCCTGGTTTCGCCCTTTGAGGCTTGATGAAATCGAAATGCACTACAACAACTATGACTGCAGACTAAACTCATTTTGACAACCCGGTGCACTCCTTACAGCTGCTACACTTCACTGGGATGGCTTCGGAATCCAACAAAATCAGATTCGTGAATGTCGACTTTGGTTTAGAATTTAAGACAACCGGTGAACCTCCTCCCACCGACAATTGCGGGCAATGGTTGAGAATTTTTGGGCAATGGGTCAAACATTCGTGGCCAACAGTCAAGCGCCATATCTTCTGAGGCATGAAATCTTAGCTCATGGGGCTTAAGTCCTAAATCCCACGTTATAGTCACCTGAGCCAAAAATCATAGGTCCTAATCCCGAATTCAAAGGTAATTAATCCTAACTTCGAAATCCTAAATGCTGCGTCATAGGCCCTAGAAAGGATTTTCTTCGTTTCTAATATTTCTCGGATTTTCCAAGGATTTGTCTAGGGATCCTGGGGACTCTACGACTTCTAGGATGTTTGCGCTAGGCCCACTTGTTCTGTTTCAAATCATGCATTCGGTTCGAAGGTGGGCCGCGGAATGGGCGACTAGCAAGATGATTTAGAGCAAAGAGTACGTTTGAGAGCCAAACCAAGTTGCGGGGACGCATCGTATTCTGTCAATGTTTGAAAGCCAAACCCTGAATGCCAACTCATCTTTGATTAGGGCAAAAATTCCTTTCAGCTGTTTCGCTTCGTGGCGCGTCAATCCGCAAAGAAGGGTCTCGGTTGTTTTGCTTAGTGGTGCATCGACCTACAAACAAGCTGGTTTTGGCTAATTCTGCGCCAAGCTACAAAACATGGTTTCGGCTGGTTTGCTTAGCGGTACGTCGAGCTAGAAAAACTGGTTCCTGTTGTTTTGCTCGGCGATGCTTCAGGACACAAAGAATTTGGTTTCGGCTGCTTAGCGTAGTGGTGGGCCAAGCCGCACATGCGTTTCAATGTTTAGCTTGTCGATGCGTCGAGCTATAATCTGGTTCTGGTCGAGCCGCTTTGTTAAGAAAATCTGTACAAACCAACATGTATATGTGTATATATATATATATATATATGCATATGTATATATATATATATAGATGCAAGTGATGTGCAAACAGTATATTTAACACTATCTGTTTATGTATTTCCACATATCCAAAGGGAAAGAGTATCAAATTACTTAACATCAATACCTATGCTTTAATTGATTTTTAAGAATAGTCTATCTAATTTGCCTTTCCTTCTAAACTCTTTATCTTCCCACGTAATGTTGTTTGTCTAACAAACCAGAAATGTGATTATGTCAGAAAAGTTGTATTGCATGCTTGATTAACAATGCATGCAAAATCATGGTCTAAAATTAAATGTCGGGTGGAGCCAAAAACATCAAAATGCTGAGGTAGCAAGTTCCTATTTGCGTTGCTCTGGGGCTTTAATAGCTGTTGCTGTGTGTTGAGCTTAACCTATACTCTATGTTATTGCTACATAACCGCGTTTTAGATGATCTTTTCACTGAAAAACCTCTCAGAACACATCAAGTACTTACGTTTCTAACATTATTGTATGTTTCACCCTTTGTTTGCGTTTGTGAGAGCAGTTCCATTCTACGCGTATATATATATATATATATATATATATGTGCACATGTCCATTCGTCTATTTGTCTAACACTTTGAGATTGTTTGCAGTAATGTTTCTTTTGAAGACATTTTCAGCAAACTACCTCTTTGGCCGTTTGATGTTTCAGATTTTGATTGTTTTGCTTTTCGTGTGTTTTTTGTTTAACTTGTTGGGTTCCAAAATTGGTAGTTCTTGGTCTTAACAGTTTGGTGTTGAACTTTTGGGTTTGTCGATAATGAAAACTTGTCAGTCTTGTCGTTTGAAAACTTTTTATGTGGCTCAAAATATATTTGCGTATATTGCCTATGGTTTTCTTGCAGTTAATGTATGTTATGTTCCTGCTTATGGTGTCTAGGTTTCTTAACTTCAGGTATTCCATGTTTGATTTAGTTTTGTATTGTCTATACCCCATAACCGTTTAACCTGTGTTTGTATTATTTGTTTTCTCACTTTTTAGGTGGTTTAGCATTGTCTGTCAGTTTCGTTGGTCTATATATTTTATGTGTTTCAATGCTTTATGTATGACTTGTTTGTTACGCGTTGCTGATTGTTGTTTACCGTTCTTGTATGTGATGTCTTCTGTTTTATTGGGTTATAGTTAGTTAATTGTTTGTTATGTTTACTTTTATTTGCTAAATCTGCTTATGGTTTCAATATCTTCAATTTTTCTGTGTGTCGCTTTTGAAATTGAATGTTTGTGTTCTTTGCTTTTTGGACGCGGTTGTTGTTTTGTTTGTGTGTTTTCATGCTTTTGTCTTTTATAACCTTATGATACTTTTGACACTGTGTTTCTACTTCAGCGAAGCCCTTCCAAATGTTCAGTTCTCAACAGTCTAAATTTTCACCCGTTTCAAACAGTTTCAATCTTATTTTTTTTCCCAAAAATGTTTGCATGTTCAAACTGATGGCTTTCATTGAAATGATTGTCGAAATTTTCCAACTTTCTTTATTGACAATTTTGTCTTAGTGTTTCCAACATTTTTCGAATGTTTAAAACATCTATGCTTCATAAATTTTAAGAACATGTATACTGTTGCTGTTTGTTCTCAATTTCTTGTGTTTAACAAGATTTAACGCAAAACAAGATCCGAAATAAAAACACTATGTCTTTCAAACAATACAAAATCTCGAAATGTTCACAAGTTTTGAAGTAATGATATTTTACAAACTTCGAAACCTTACGGACTACGACAAATAAAAGGAATTGAGAATTTCGAGCTTTCAACAGTTCGAAACAAAGTCAATTATATTGCCAATGTTGAAAAGTAACTTCCAAATATCTTGAAAGAAGCAATGAAGCAAATATGTTCGGTTCCGCTTTACACAATGAAGATTGGAAACATAAATAAGCATCAAATGATTTTAGCAAGTAAAATACCGAAAAATGAGAAAAACAACAAGAAACAGCTGAGCAAAGACGACATTCCAAAAGAATGAACAATATGAAAAAGTAAAAGACAGAAGTAAACAGCTAACAACAATCGAAAAACAAAATGACGACAGAATAGAAATGTAAACGAAACTCTAAAGAAAACTTGACAACCACAAATAAGCAAATTCATTCCAAAAATCAAAACGAAACTATCTAAACAAATCATGGAAAATAACAAGATAAACAATGAAAACGCAAAGCAAACACATAGGTAAAAAACCTCCGCGAGTGAAACGCTAAATCAGCTCCGAAACACGAACGAAACTATATTCAACAAAGATGAACATACATGCAAGAAAAAGCCGTTCGAAAACTTACACCACAAAACCAAATGAAGCCATCAAAACAACAATACAAACTGAGCAATAAACGCAAACAAAAAGCATGATACGAGTGAGAATATCAAACTAAAAACGTACAAAAATGAAAATGCTGCAAAAACTCTATTGTTAAACAAAGCACGCAACGTTTCTTTGCAAATAAACTGACAGTTTCAACATCTTGTAAATATACAGAAAACTTTTCGAAATCATACATATACATTTCCACGTACATATACAAGTACATATACATACCCATATACGTATATACACAGAGGCATACACACATTCATGCATATATATATTGTACATATATATGTATATATGTACATATACACAAAATACATGTATATGTATATATACAGATGAAACAATTCACCAAAACCTTGAACCAAACTAAACAAGTGAAATATAGTTACAACACATCAACGTGTTCCACTTGATCGAGAATAAGGAACAAAAAACAGGTGCTGTTTAAAAAAGAAGATATGATAGCACTAAAATCCTAAAGCAGCAGTGCAGTAATATTTTGTCAAAAAATTCAAATGGCATCGTTTATTGATGTTTGATGTTATGTTCTTTTTATACAACCAAAAACTTCCCGAAAAAGCAAACACCTACAGCGAACAAATGCAAATAACCCAAATAAGGGTAAGCAACACTGGTTACAACCTTTTCTACGCTGGATAATAAATGGAAAACTTGATATTTCAACGCCATAACACATGATTAACAACAATGAAAAACAAGAATGAATGAAGCTCCTCCCTTTCCCACCTGCAACAAATATGGGTCTAAATCCAAAGAAGTGAGAAACATGTAAAGCGAAAGACACCATGAACACACACGCCTGTGCGCACCAATGATTCTTAACAGAGCGGCCCGACCAGCAGGATGGTGGACGCCATCCGAAGCAACGGTCTTACTTGACGAACCACTAAGCAGAACAGCTGGAAACATGTTTTATAGCTTATCGCACCACTAAGCAAACCAGCCGAACCGATGACTTTCGTACTTTGGCGCACCACCAACCAAAACAGCCGAATCCATGTCTTTCGTACTTTGACGAACGACTAACCGAAACAGCCCAAGCCAATGTTTGTGGTTCCACCCGCCACTAGGCAAAACAACCGAAAGCAGTTTCTTTGTGGCTTGACACACCGCAAAAGTTAATTGCGTTCTTAACCTTTCAAACATTGAATAAATATACATTTGTTGCCCCAGCTGGGTTTAACTCTTCACTCTACTCTCAAACTTTACCATTCCTCTAATCCACTGGCGAATCGCCTATTCCACAGCCCACCCTCAAACCGAATATGTGAAATGAAATAGAACCTTTGAGCTTAGCACAGAAGGCCTCGAAGCCGTAGAGTCCCCAAATCCTGAACAAATCCTACGAGAAAGTCCAACAAAATATTGGGAAGTCTAAACGTTCTACAATTGAGGCCCATGAAACAAAATTTTTCATGTATAGTTAGGATTTACGACCTGTGAATACTGGCTCAGGACCTATGAAGCAGGACTTGGGGACCTATGACTTAGGATTAATGCCCCATAAAATGTAGCATTTGACCGTTGTCCACGAATGTTTAACCACTTCTTGACGATTGCCCACGATTTGTTGATCATTGCCCCCGAATGGCCTGAGAATGGCATTGTCAAGCGATTCGTGGGTAACGGCCAAACATTCGTGGGCAATGGTCAATTGTCCGTGGGCAACTGTCAACAACCGAAATGGCTCGTTGCCCACGGTGAAATGAACATTGACAACGATTTTTTCATTGCCCACAAATGCCATTAGGTTTTAAAAACACATGGAGTGCGGGTTTCTGGTTTACCCTTAGATAAAAACAGCTTCGCTGCAAGACGCAGAAATTTGTTACATGCATGGTTTCTTCAAGGTGTTCCCCCACGCGATCTTGATAGGTTTTGATAAACGAATTTTGCAATCAATAGTTATGCAAGGCACATGGAAATCAAGAAAGTGCCGTCGCTAAATTTCACAAGTCACGAGTGGTTAGAGTCTTTCTACAGAAAATATACGTAGTGTTTGCTACAGGTATTTGCGGTCTAGCAGCAGCCTCCGTTGATCACAACCGGTATTCTAATTCACGCAACCTCCCTTAATTAACGAAACCTACGCTATTATTAGCCCACATTACTTACAGAATATACTCGTAAGCTTCAGTTAAGCGATGTTACCTCTAATACACGAAAAAACACCTCACTTAGTCTACATGATTAGTGTAGGTCGCCTCCGTAAACAGAGGGTTCTTTAATCAGCGACTTTTTTCAGATATGGGTATGTCTGTACATTTAGATATACTATATACAAATAACTAAGCATTTATACGTGAATATATATATATATATACACACATTCGTATACATACATAGACATATATATGTATATATGAAGGTTTTCCTCATTATCGTTCCAACTCTTAACTCGAAACTCCTCTTGCGCCCACCCTTGTGCAGTTTTGTGCGCCCGCAAATTGAACCACAGTCTCACACTGAAGCATACTGAGGCCGTCAGAAGCCTATTCAAAAAAACAAGCTGTGACCCAACATGTGCTCGTGTTCAGGGTTTCTAACCGTCTCCCAACATTATTATAGATATGATGAAAGTATAGTCTAAATCATATAAAGACACTATAAGTATTATGACTTCGCCGCAGCACCTGCCCTTGCCCATAATTGTGCAGACATGGAGCCCGAGGGAGCCACACACTTACATTACATCAAAATACTGAAGCACACTATGAGTCTGCATTGAAGAGGAGGGGCTTGAGATAATCCCACAGGTATCTGTAGTTTGTGAGCCGAAACAGATTATACGCGTGTCCACGCGTTTCGTTTGCATTGCTACCAACCACCAGGAATCGGCACCAGCCCGACAAGAACCTCACTCAGATTAGGGAATTCTATGATATCTAAGGCATTAGGGCAGCATTAAAGCTTTTGTTTTTTGTCGCAACTCACACGGTCCGTAAACACACCAACACACGAGCCGCTTACACGGCCACCAATGACCAAATTATGAAAATGCTCGGAACAAAACCTCACGAAATTTGCCGGATTCCATCCACGTTCTCGCTTCGTGCCCACATCCGGCTGCCATTGCCCTCTGCTTCGTTGTTCTCGCCGATAATCCCGGTACTCTTGTTTGCTTGCAGCGCGATAAGCCTGCCACTTCTCCTGGTCCGTGGCGAAGTCGTCCAAGTTGTAGGGTGCGCGGCCATGCTCATCACGTTGCTGCAACAACTGTTGAAGCCTTCTCTTCTGCGATGCTGTAAGCGAGGATGGTCTCCCCGTCGGTGAGGCAGGAGCAAAGTTCTCCTGTGGCGCGGATACCTCTCCATCGTTCCTGTCCCAAGCGGGGGCATCCCCGTGCTCAGTGTAGTCGGGTGCAACCGGTGCAGTGTTGTCCTCAGGAGCGAGGGCTTGCAGCTCGGCGCCATCCTCGAAGATGTCGATGGGCGGGTGAAAACTGAGGTGAGAGGCTGAGGTCACAGGCGACTCGGCTTGGAGCTCACCCTGTGAAGACGGCGGGTTCTCAACTTGGGTCTCTTGGTAGTCCAGCATGGTCAGATTCGCAGTCTCATCCTGGTCCTCGATGTAGGCTGGGGCCAATGGTGTAGCTTGCGGTACGGCACGGGCGGCACCAGCCTGATGCGGGGAGATTCCCCGAAAAGCTCCCTTGGCGGCTTGGTTGTCACCCTTCGCTGTGCTCGAGGTCATGCTTTGTGGAGGTATATCTCCTTCCACCGTGGGGGCGAGCAAGATGTCATCCAAAGCTTGTCGTGTGTCAGTGTCGTCCTGGGTTCCGCACTGCCAGTTCGCTAAGGCCTTGTCAAGCAGCGGTCGGATCTTGTCCGGCTGGTTCTCGATGTAGTTGCGGAGGTCACTGGCTGCACGGGGTCTGTTCTCCAGCGTGAGCCGCAGGAGGCGCTCTCCTTCTTTGGTTGTGGCGCGGCACTTGTTCACGTGGTCCTGGTAGTTTTCGAAGTCCTTCCATTCATGCTCTTTCAACGGTCGTTTTTTCCCCCCTTTCCTCACAAAGTACCTGCCTTGGTTGAGGTCATACCGGACGTCACGGTCGCTCCATTTCTGTTGCGGCTCAGGGGCCTCCGGGAAACGAAGTCTGAGCCCCAGGTTGTCGAAGGTCGGTGGTGGTCGTACCGGTAGTGCGAGGTTCTCGTCTTCCTCACCTCCTGCTGGGGTTTCTCCCTGCGTAGCCGTGGTCTCGGTCTTGGGCTTGGGGCTACCAGCTGGCCTAGAGGAGGAGGCAGAGGCCGTCATGGAGGTTTTCCCCCTTTTCGTCATGTGCCGCTTAGCCCTCCAGCAAGTTGGACGTAGGCGTGGATATAATTCACAGTCTCCCTGATAGTCACGATCTTGTAGTAGTTCCGGTCCTCTCCCACAGATGGCGGCACGCGCGGGTTAGGGAAGAGAAAGGGCCACTTAAGCCTGCGGCTTCGGCGCGTGACTCAAGCACCGCTGGGAGAAAGCGACGGGAGCTCCCCCGAAGACAAGCTTCAGGTTAACCCCGCGCCTCCCCCCCCGATGCAAGGGGGTGGAACAGACCCCCAAGCAAAGGTGCAGTACTTGAGCCAAAATGTCTCTCTCTCTCTCTCTCTCTCTCCCTCCCGGGCATGGAGGCTGGTCAAAGCCTACGGGCATCATGCCCACCCGAAGTGTTTTCGGGACGAGAGGCGTGAAAGACGAACATAGACTAACAGAAGGCTACGGCCATAAAGTATACGATGACAGATGCAAGGTGGTCGTATGTTCTCCGAAGAAACATGCAAACAGCCGATTTCCCCCATGAGCTGATTCGAAGGTCGCACAAACAATCAAACTCTTTACAATGTAACATATTGTACAACACTACTGTATTCAGTTGGAGGATGGTTGCTCGGCTGCTTTATTCTGCGGTTTCCCCGCCATGGCTTTATATTGCCTTTTGAAGCTGCCTCTACAGGTTAAGGGTCGAAGCTCTCTTGCTTGCACACAGCCAAAGAGAAGGTCGAGCCCTCTCTCTCTCTCTCGCACGCTCTCGGTTCTTGTATGCCCATGCATTCAACTACACTCGCACAACACAAGTTCCTCGAGTGTCAAACCATCCCGGTCATGAAATACCGACATCTCACCCATTTCTGGGAGTAAGTGTAGTGTAGCAACATGTGGCTGTTTACGTTTGCTTTCGGAATGGCAAATGCAGAATGCGCCTCTGTCCGCTTCGAAGACGGGTCGTGCAGAGAAGCTAGCAGTGGCAGAGCGTCGGACGTTGTCGCACTGAGTGTGGCAGTTGTGACTGCGTCCACGTGATCTTGGCCTGCGCAGAGTGGCCGTGTAAACAGAGAATCACAAGCTAACGGCGAACCTGCATCCTCCTTCTTCGTGCTGTTCGAGGAAGCGTCGGTCCGAACCTTCCCGCATCTGTCTTTTTGTCAAATTCTCCAGGCTCTAGCCTAGTCTGGAAGAAAAGCAACTTCAGAAAGCCCAAACAGCCAAGAAGCCTGTCGCATGTGTAGCAGCTCGACCACGTCATCCTCACCAGGATTAGCAGCTATTGCCACCTCGAATCCTGCAAACTGCCTTCACGACAACATGGACACTTGTCACAGCATCCTCACAGGATAGAGCTGAAGCCGCAGGAATCGTGAATGGGACACTCAAAATCCAGATCACCTCGCAGGACATCCAAGCACCTGCATGAACATGCCAACCCTGCATGACTGATTAAAGTTTTAAGCCAGGCACGGATGCCACAGACACTGGGCCATGCATCCGGATGTCCCACTCTCGCTACCAAGTAATACACAAATTGATACTTCGATATCGAGCCCAAATGCTTCTGCCGAATTCAGAGAAAACCTCCTGACGAATTCACGCTTGCTCCCCTGCCGACACAAGCCACAGGATTCTCTCAATGCCACCGCACGGGAGGCCACTGTAAATTCCGGAAAAGAGTCACTTCCAGATTTTGCCTTGAGAAACATCTTATGTACAGGTTGGAAATCCGGCCCCGGCCCGTCTCGAAGTTGACTCCGACTCCACATCAGGAGCCCGAGGCTCTCAACGGACCTCCGCGGCAAAGCAGTCAGGCAGAACAGTTCCCGAAATAAACTCCGACTTCCTCTGTGGCTCCTTACTGACTCCTTACTGCAATGTCGTGGTCCCAATTGTGCAGTTTGAGGCTGCCGCGTGGATACCCTTGACACCAGAATGCTTGTGGTATTCCTGCACCGCGGCCTCATGCACAAGTCAGCAACAGCCGGAGGCAGAAGATAGGCGAAAGGCAGCTTGCTTGCGTTGCCTCATGCGCTTCCTGTCTCAGGTCCAAAACCTGCCAGCGTTTTGGGCCTAATTTTGCACTGATACTGCGAACAGACCGAAGGCCTTCTGCAGCTCTTTGTAGTGGCCTTTGGTCCGATGTCCGAAAAGTGGAGGAGGCTGGCACGGATTGCGGGCATCGCCATTGAAAAAAAGGGCCCCGAAGGCAAATGGCAAATCCAAGAGCGTGGCAGTCGGAATCAGCCCAGCTAGAGCCAGGAGCTGCCTTGCGAGTGAAGCAACGGAGCAGCCCACGAAGAGGCTCCCGCCGCACCCGCGCAAGCCCAAGCCCTTGCAAGCCCCAGGCCTCGTTCCTGGATTGAACTGCGCACCCACACCAAGCCAGAACTGAGACCAGCAGAGCAGTCATCCGGCGTCGATTCACATTGTCCCACCTAGCCTTCACTCTGGAGAAGCGCAGGCGGATCTCCTTAATGTTGGATTTTACCTGGCAACTGACGCACCTCCAGAAAGGAACTGTCGTCCCCCAACATATGACCTTGGGGGCATAGCTGCCCAATACCTGCATAGGCAGAGATGTGCAGCGAGCAGGTTTTCACAGCTCGCTAGAGTAGTGGTCAGACTGGCCTCCATGTGCTTGCCATTTTGCGGATCGCGCTGGTTGCATGCCTGTAGTCAGCGCAGGCAGACAGCATGCTCCTAGCCTACGGTACAGCCGAGGAAAGGACCACCAGTTTGAAGAACCTCGCCAGAAACGCATAGATACAATCTGACTGATAGATGCTCACAACCTTCGCCCCCTCGTTCCCACCACTTGCTGACGGATTTTGGGTGGACCGCGCTCCTGACACGCGGCATGCTACAGCCGGCTTTGCTCAAACTTCCATGGGTTGCCAGGCCTTGGAATAGAATGGCAAGAACCTGAGCACCCGCGCAGCCCGCACCAACGTCTGCGGGATTGAAGCTTGGCTTGGGCTGGTGCATTTTCCTCACTAAGCAAACGCTTGATCGCAGCATCGCGCCGCGAGCTCGGAGCCACAGATATGATGTTTGTCGACAGAAATAGGTGGCTAAACATCATGGCAAGGCCAGCAAACCAAACTTGCTTGTCACTTCGCAAGCCATATAGGTGCAGGCTTTCGAAATCCGTGGGGCCTCACTCAGAACGAGGTTCGCTCTACTTCGTTGTGCTCAACTTCATCTTACATGATCCTTTAAAGAATGGCCCGCCCAGAACAAGCCAAACGTAGACGGCTGCAAGGCAAACGCGATGCCAAGACAGGACAAGCTACAAGAGGTCGGCGATGGCTAACCGCACCGTGATCATCTGATATCAACTGTGAAAAGTTGTGACGCGCAGGAGAGCAGAATCAAAAACAAATACACCTTCGCGAAGCTTTAAGGTACTTGCTTGCTGCATACGTCAGAAATGCAGTGCTGCGCTAACGGCGTGCTAGCCAAAACTCTCGAGGTGCAATGGCTCCTTTTTGGTCGTGCGAACTGTGCCCGGCTGAGCAGACCGCCCCAGAACCGGTGCCGGTGCCGGGGTGCGCACTTCTGTGCCGCACAATCCGCACACACAACCGACGCTGAAACGGTCGTGGATTACGGGGATCGGGGGAGGCGTCAGAAAGATCGGGCCGAACTAAGGAGGAGGCGCGGCGTCGGCCCGGTCGAGCCCGTGGCCTTGATCGAGGGGCCGTCGGGGGACCGGCCGAAAACGCAACCGCCCGCCTTCGCTGGGGCGGCTCAAGCCCTCGGCCGGAGGCCCGCCGACCTCGAAAGAGAAGACGGTGCTGGAGAGGTGGCCGTAACGACGTGCTCGCAAAAACGTGCTCGCAAAATCTCGCAAATGGGGCTGCCGACCATCGGCGAAATTAGTGTGGGGTGCCGCTCCAGACGAGGGCAATAGTGGTGGGGGCCTCGCCCGACATGGGCAGCTCGGCGAAAGCTTCCCCAACTCCCGTCGCAGGCGTCTCCTCCACCAAGGATGTAGAAGGTCGACGGCGAAGTCGGCGCACTTGGCGGCAACGTCGGCGCAAGGCGAAGAGGATGCAATCACGGCGACGAGAGGATAATGGGGGAAGTCAAATCAGAATGCTAGTCGGCCGACCGCTTACGCTTGTTCCTACGCGCACACGTGCGCTACACAACACTGCAAAACGGAGCACGCTGCAACGTCTTCGCATTTTTGCATCCAGCAGAAGAGCAGAGTGGCGCCAACTCGCGACATCACTCAGAGATTTACTCATTCTCGCGGGCAAGGTGTGTGAATGCTGGGTTCGATACATGTGAGCAAGGTAAACTTCCACCTGCCCGCGCCCGGAAAACGACGGAGATCAGACGCAGCCCGTGTTCATGAAGGTGAAACAGATTGGCTGATGCAAAAATATTGCAGACTCAAAACAGTTACCAGAGTTGAGATTTCATTCGTGACCCAATGAGGAGCCGTGGGACTAGATACAATGATTGACGCTGCACTCCACCATTGGAGTGGCTGGTAGCTGTGCAAGGACGAAGAGCTTGCAGAGTGAACTCTGAGCATTTGTCAGGAGCTCAAGCGGAAAAGCGGATGCTCAGAAGCAGACTTTCGCACACTGCCTGATCCCTAAGTGGTGGGCAGCTTTCGTGCAATCTCCTAAAATGCCCAAACCAAAGGTTGAGCACTGCTACCCCGAGGCAACCAGTCGAACTACACAGCAGGCCTCGTTCATGGTAATGCTGCTGCATACGAACTGTAAACACCAAAGCTCGTGTGATGAAGTTCTTGCCTGCGTGCGGCCGCAACAACATCGCGGCAATGGGTCTGCGGATGCTGGCCGAGAAATACTTTTGCCATGACATCTTCGTGCCGGTCATGCAAAGAATTCCCCACCGTTAAACAGCTGCTCTACCTCAGCGACTCAGCTGCAAAGGCACTCGACCCTGCAGGCCCTAGTGCCCAGAACTCAAACCGACTGCAACACGCAAATCTGCGTCCAAGACCGTTGGGAGCCTCCCGAGACAGAGTTGACCTGAGCTAACAACGCAAGCGGATGCAGGCGGCTTTTTTCATGGTAAAGCCTTCCCCACCGATTGATGCCGAAGGCCGCCACCTTTTGGAGTCTTGATCTCCGAACGTCATGAGGTTTCTTGAGGGAATTCGGAATGGGAATACCCTACAGTATATACTGCGGCACATCGAAAGACAAACCACTCACTATTACACCACCGCAATGCTGATCCGAACAATGGCAGACCTCCCCCACCTCTTCTCGATCCTAAGGAAGTCACTTGCCAGGATTACAACACCACGCTGCTGGCTATACTGAGTCGAGCCTCTACTAATGGGCCAAACCTCCATGATTGTTTGTTTGTGCGGTGATCAAACCTCTCGTCTGCAGCATCTCAATTGTAAAACGCTCTGCACGATCCCTCTGTAGATTGCTGTTCTTGTGAACCTTGTGGCCGCATGCAGCGAATGCTCGGACAAGACTTGAGCCACAGACGATCCATCGCATCCACAACCAACCTGGGGAACGCCCACTGTTGGGCCAGACCTGAGGAAATGCCAGAGGCGGATGCAGCACGCCGCCTCAGGCATTGTCCGAAGAAACGCGAGAAACAAACCTCAGACAGGCACGCAACTTCACATTGCTCGACGAGGGCCACCTGCTTCTGGCTGTCAGTGGCTGTCAGATCTGGAATTCGGCCGCCTCCCAGAATCCCTCGCTTGGATGGTGCCTCGCTGTTCACACCAAGACCTGGCGCCGCTCGGTCTAGTGGTGTCTCGAACAAAACGGCAGAACCCCATGGGAGCACCTCTGGCAGGTTTGTCATCAGCCTGGACCTCGAGATCTGGCTTAGCCGCTCTCGGAGCTCTCAGAGACACTCCGTCCCCGTTTTGCTGATGCATCTCTTTGAGGTTGGCACGGGCACCGTGACCAGCTCCGGAGCCGTCTCAGCGTCCGTCGGCCCGCCTGTTTGCAAGACAACGCCGCTCAAGGCCCTCTTCATGGGAAGACCCTAAGCCCGACTGCAACCTGCAAGCGAGGCTTCCTCGGCTTCTGTGACAGCCTGTGAGCGGCCGCATGCGCCCACATGGAGCATCATGGAGCAACGTGGTTCGATGCAGCGCTCCTCGTGCTTTGCAGCAACACCATCACCTTCAGTGGACCCGGTAGATCCAGGTGGTGCTTCCGCCGGTGCTGCGGGCAGCGTCCTCGAGGTGCTTCAGACTTCAGAATGAACCCTTGCCGGTTCGCTCATCCTTCAAAAACTTCTGCACATGTCTCCTGTCAGTCTCTAGCTCAGGTGGCTGAGCTCCAGCCTCCACCTGGGTCAAAGCCAAAACACTCCCGTGCACTCTAATTTCCTGCTTGGGATGTGGCGTTCGACATCGCGAAAGCGCTACGAAGCAACAAGGCGACTCGTTACTCATCCGACATGTCCAAACCAAAAACCATCGACATACAAAAGAAACATGCCAGGACTTTCGAGATGCCCGGAACGCACCATCCCCATCCTAGGGTCCTTCTGATATTGTTCAATCATTTCCGTCGTTTTCCAGTCATGCCATCAGTCATGCCTTCCCTGTCCGGCCCTCCTTCGTCCATCATGCTTCCCTCCTCTGTTTCTTTCCCGTCCTGCCTCGCTTCTTCCGTTCTTCCATCGGAAGAAACACAGAAAACATGCAGTACGCTGACGACGTGTTAGCCAAAACTCCTGCTAGGGTGCGGTGGCACTTTTTGGTCGGAGCGCGAATTGCGCCCGGCCGAGCACACCGCCCCTGAACCGGGGTGCCGGTGCCGAGGTGCGCACTACTGCACGCTTCTGCGCCCACCCCAGGACAACCGCCCGCCGGGACGGGTGTCGGCCGTCTATAATCGGTAATCAAAAACCACACAGGGTGGCGAGGGTGGGAAGTCGAAAAAGAATGAAAAAAGCGATCGGGCCGAGATTCTTCGGTCGATGGCTGCTGCTTGTTCCTACCCGCACACGTGCGCAACACAACAAGCAGTACGCTAACGGCGTGTTGGCCAAAACTCCTACTAGGGTGCGGTGGCACTTTTTGGTCGTAGGGCAGGCCGAGCACACCGCCCCTGAACCGGTGCCGGTGCAGGGGTACGCACTTCTGCGCCCGCCCAGCACACCCACCTCCCACAATGGCACGGTCGCCGCCCTGCCGAAAATCATCATGACCTCGTCGACGGGGGCGTGTATCCAGCCGTCGCGCCGGGAGACAGCGTCCGAGACTCTGTGGAACTCCCTGCACCACGCTTGGTCGGCCGCCAACCCCCATGCGGCCGGGTCTCGCCCATCGCCCTTCATGAGGGCGAACTGACCCGCGACATTGTCGATGAAGGCCAACCAATGAAGGGCGAGGCGGCAGGCGAGGTGATGACCAAAAGCACTTGCGCCAGGATCTCAAGGACGTAGATGAACGCCCGTCGCGAGGCGAACGGCTCCCGGTGTTTGGGCCGGATCACGCATCGTCGCACCCGGCGCAACCAGAGACGGACTGGGAAAAGAGCGTGAGCCCGGCAAACTTGGACGCCACCTCGGGGTGGGCCTTAGAAGGTTTGCAGCCCCAGTCCGCGACGTGCTCGTCCTCGGTGCCTTTCAAAGTTGTGCACGAAGTGGCCAAAAAGCACCAGCACCAATGCCCTCAGCACCATCTGGACGGCGTCAGCCGCCCTGTTGAAATTCCAGATGCTGGCGGCAGGAACGTGCCGCAGGCAGTGGTCTGGGTCACCGCCTGCTGGTCCTCGCCCCTCCGGAGCTTGACGTCGCCGTTCTGGTCGGACTGGACGATGGGCAGTTGCCCCTGGGCGGCTGACCGAGGAGGCCAGGGACGGTGCAGGTTCGAGGGACCTGGCAATGGTGCACCATGTCCAGGACGCCCTCCATGGTGGCGGACATACGACGGCGGACGCAAGAAGCCGACCAGCAAAGGTGCCCCGCTCCGCCTCTGCCTCCGCCTCCGTCTCAGGCGGCCTTGTAAGTTGTTTATACAACCACTTAAGACCCATAAGATTCGACAGAAGACCCATGTAGGAGAAATCTTCTTCACTTGAGAATTTTAGTTGGAAATTCCTTCCGGCGTCACCGGTTGGCTGGGCGTTGGCTGAGCCTCGATTTCGGTGACCGAAAAGGCTGGCGAGGCCTGCTGCTGTTGCAGCTGTTTTGGCAGCCTTAGTACTTTATGGCGAAGGCGGTCGAGAGTTGTGCCGTGTACGGCGTCGACTCGACGACTCCTCTCCGTCCTCTTCGCCTCGAAAAAAGATTCCACCTTGCATCTGGCTGGATGTCTCTTGTTCGATCTCCTCGATCTTTTCTTGAGTCGGAGAGGGGCACTCCGCTGGAGTTTCTTCTTCTTGATACTGTGCCACCTCGTTGAGGGTCATACTCAGCTTCTCGACCACATTTGGTTTCGTCGAGGAAGATCCTGCGCCTTGAGATCGTGATCTCGGTGGTGGATTGTGGCCGAGAAGCTGTTTCTGGCTCTCTGACTTCAGTTTGGCAGGGGCCGGGCTCCGCTGTCGCTGTGGGAAGCCTGACGCTCTTGCGAGCGTCCCTCATAGCCACGGCCGGCCGAGGCAGAAGGTGTCTGACTGCAACCTTCTGGGCGCCTCTGTCTGCCGCGTCCTGGAACAGCTTCCCGCATTCACCTTCGTGGCCGGCCTGTGGAGAAGTCGGCTGCTCTGTCGAGGCCAGCTTGAACGCGTCGCGATCGATGTGGCATCCCGAAAGCCGGCGGCGAGGGGATCGACGACGATTTCTGCGAAGCTGTCTGTGGAGGCCGCCGTTTGATCTACGCCCCGAGCGTTGAGGTACTTCTTGAGGAAGTCCCCGGCACCCGCTTCCTGGGCGAGCTGGTCGAATGGCACCAGCACTGCTTGCTGACGGCGGGAGGGCCAGGATAATCTGTGGGCGAAGGCGGACGACTCGAGCAAACACATGCAGGCAGCAAGGCGAGGGCCACGCAGGGCCACGCCACACTCGACAGGTGGCGCCCCACTGATCACCCGCTTCCGCCGGGGCTAAATGCGCAGCCACCACCCACGGTGCCACCAGCCCCGCACAGGTGCAGAGAAGTCGGCCCAAGAGCGGTGCGACGAGTACCACCTGCCCCGCAATCAGCCGGGCACCAATTTCCTGAAGGAGAATTGGGACAACGGCCTACACCTGGGTTGAGGCGCCCTTCTTGGAACGCCAAGTCGCCACCGCCCGTCCTGACCCTCCCAAAACTGTCTCGGGTCGACTGCGGTTGCCGCCCCAGACGAAGCCAGCCAGGTGGACGGGTGCATCACGCCCGGCGTCGCACTCCACCTCCCAAGACGCCAGTATAAGGAGGATGCCAAAGCCGGCGGCGTACAGCTCGACAGCGAGGAAATAGGGGGCGGCGACCAACTGTTCGTCGTTGGCGTCGTGGAGGAAGTTGGCGATAAAGACGTGAGCCTCAGTCCGAGTGCTCACGTCGGGCCCGGCGCGGGCGGCGTGGGGCGGGCGCCACAATCTCCTCATCGGTGTTCTCTCCAGCCTCAGGCCCGGGCGGGTTACCAGCAGCATGAGGCGAGGACGTAATCGGCGGGGTAGGCGAAATAGTATGCCCCACCACGTCCAACCCAGAAGCCGCCGCCCACTCGTCGTAGGCAGCAGCGATGGCGCGGGGGGAGTTGGAGGCAGCCATGGTGCTCTGAGAGGCGAAAGAGAAGTCGAAAAAGGCGAGCCGAGATTCTTCGGTCGATCGGTGCTGCTTGTTCCTACTCGCACACGCTACACCACAACAAGCGACACTCTTCCGATAATGATTCTGCTGATGGTCATTGCAGTCAAGGGCAGCACATCTGGCGGCGCAGGCTTTGTCTCATCAATTTTCTCTATCTTGTCCCTGAAGTTTGCGAGAGTCGAAGTTTCTTGCAAGATGAGCACGCGAGCACGCGGGTGCCGTGCTTCTTTTTTGGCCGTCTCTGACCACATCGGGAGAAGACCTGGCAGCTCAAAAATCCAGCAGAGAGCGTAGCGTAGTGCGTGGGATCAGCAAAAAGTCAAGGCCGGATGACGATCCAGTCCTGTCAAGAACAAATAGCAAGAGCACTATGCACTGCCTTTGACTTAGCCAAGGCTTCGTCCATGCATCGAGGGAGACCACGAAACTTGGAGGTTCCTTCGTCCTGTTTCCGTCGGTTTGCATGCCAGCCCAAGAGACTGCTGAAACAACATGTACATGCGCTGAGACCACACGCCTGCTGCCGTCTGTTCATGATGTACTCATACGTAGTCAAGTTTTGGTGCCTTGACTGTGGAGCATTGCAGCTAGCTTGCCGCATGCCACATTGCTTGGACTCTCGGACCGCTGCATTAAGTAGACGTGCAGGAGAACCTGGACTCAACATGCAGAGCGGGACGTAAATGTATTGGTTTTCCGTTCGCATGATCTTGACACCTGGGGCTGCCAGCCAACTGCATGTCCAAACACCACAACGGCACGTTCACGAAAGACATTGCAATCAGAGTCCTCAGGACATTTGAATTCAGAAGGTTCCAAAAGCTGGAAAGCTCAGGAACTTCAATTTCCAAGCTCACTGCACCAGAAAAGCCTCCATGGAAAGTCCCGAGTGCACCGGGGATGCCTGCCAGGACAGTGCGAGACTGTCGCATCTACATGATGCACTTCTGGCTGCCAGAGCGCCACCTCCAAGCGAGACTCGAATGCCTCCCACGAGACCAAAGCAAAATGCATTGAAGCAGTATGTTCTCACATCCAGGCCTCGTTGGTGAAATAGTCAATGAACTGATACCTGAGTCTCCAGTATTGAGTGATGCCGCAGCAATCTGTGAACATGCACGTGCTGAATGCATGGTGCGGTTGCTAACTCAGGCAGCTGCAATATGGTGCCCAGCACAACACCTCAACAGTTTCGGGATGAAGGAATAAAACCCACTTCATCCGACTTCTCCTTTCACAAAGAACGGAGTGCGACCTGCCTATCATGACGCCAACGGAGCTGATTGAAACGAAAAAGGCGTAGTAGTTGTCTCCACCAATCTCAGCTGCAGATCGTGACAAGTCTGCCCACGTGCATGCGAGGGTTTACTCAAAGGCTCACGTGCGTCAGAGGCCCAGACACAGTTGTTCAGCCACATGCAGTGGTGATCGAAAGATGCCACACACTTGTTGCAGGCCCGACCTCGTGCAGCAGACGGTGTGTTCCGTTTCATGTGCTCTTAACACGGGCCCCAGCAATGTTTGCTCCGTGCCTGCACTGTCGTAGCACACCTGGGCGCTAACACTACCAGAGTGGGGCGAATTGTGGCAGCACTGGGGCCAAAGGCAGACCACAAAAAGGTAGCTCTTCAAGCTCCTGGCGCGAGAGTAGCTTGTGCCAAGTCCAAAGCCGAAAAGCACTGCTTGAAAGGCCTCGTCTTTGAACTCGGATTCCTGAACGAAAAACGTAATCTTTGCCATGCTTCTCTTAAACGTGAAGTGCAGAAAGGGTCCCGCATGATTGCACTACACCCGTCAATGAAAGTTCTAAGCATGGTTTTGTGATGCTGTGAGCCATGTTTACGGTCATGACAATAGACATCGACATCTGGGGGCGTCGCATCCCGAAGCACGAACGGGTCGATGGGGTTGCACTTGGTTGCAAGGAAGGTAGAAACGACCAGGAATCCCACGCTGATAAGGAAGAAGCAAGTCACGAGGACCTGAGGAACCCATGGGAGCCGCGTGGTGTTGCAAGTGTTAGTCGCAAGAGGTTACGGAATTCAGCCTGCGCAAGCACCGTCTCAATCATGGGAACACAAAGCGTCAAGTACCTGCCGATAAGCAAGTATCAGGTGAAATTTGTAGCAAGACACCTGCAAACGATCTGCAAGATGAGGCCAGTGCACAACGAAGTCTGTTCCAAAAACAACCCAGCTGACCACCTGATGTTCGCCGGCTGATGGTTTTAATGTTGCCAAGTTTTGCGCCTTTAGCTTTGAGGTTGTGGATAAATACAAGTTTGGGGTTGCAGGTTTAGTGTCCGTCTGGCTTAGCCGGGATAATGCGCTAAAGTCTTGGATTAAGTACGTGTGGTCTGTTTTAGAGCTTGGTGCTACCCTTCAAGCGTCACCTCTTGGTTTTACACCCGGGGCATGTCCGGAAAACAGTTCTTGTTCGATGTGTGTTTTCCTTTCTCACGATCTTCTCTTGATGGTCTGTGCTTCCGTCTCGTTGAATGGGTGGGTAGGTGATTGGGTGAGCGACTCCCTCTGCCCCCCTGCTCCCTCTGCCTGAAAAATACAAGAGCAGACCCTCAACTGGACATGTCCATCATGGTCCGCAGTTGCACACAGCGGGTGCAATCACTCAGCAATCTGCTTCCGGGGTTCGGCCTTGAGCCAGTCCGGTCATGTGAACAGTCAATGCCATCAAGACGTGTCACACGCAATGTCAGCGCACTCAAATCTTGTGAGGAAGCAATGCTGTCATCTAACACTGCCCCTCTTGCACCATCTGCTCGACTCCCCGCCTCCCCGCCTCACACCCCGCACCTCTACCTCTGGCCCCCCCCCCTCCGACTCTTCCACCTGCCCCCTGCACCGCAAATGCTTCAGGTTGCCAGCCTTGAAATAAGGTGGTGTGGGGCACCTACCGGCTCTTGTTTGCTCTCCTCGCGCATGTCACACAACCTCACGGAGCTCGTCAAGCTGCATCGCCAAAGCTACTGGTTCCTCGACAGGGCCGTTATCCAAGAAGGATGACACAAGGCAAGACAGTACTGCTGCTGCTGGCTTCTGCTGCTGCTGGAGCGAAGTCCCAACGAAGATAAGGGGCCGCCTGCGTGCACCATCTCTCCGTCTAGAACCGGGCCGACCCCACTGCCTTGCGAGCGACAGCATCGCCTGGAGCCGATGCTAGCCCATATGGTAGAAATATTCACTGCGAAGAAGCTGAAGAGGCAGTGTAGCTCGCCGCCAATCCAACAGGGGACGATTTGCCCCGCCCCCTGCTATGACTATGAGTCTTGGCCGCTTTACCGTTGCAGGCCGTATTTGGCTCATGTAGACCTTGACAGTCACCGGGATTCAACGGATCAGTTTTGGATCGCACGCAACACGTGCTTCGTCCAAGAATTGGTGTAGCGGTGTTGTCAGCGGCATAGTGAAGAAGGAAAGCACCAGGTCGTGCCATGTCATGTTCCGGCGATGCATCATGTGAAATTGGGGGCTCACTTCGGCAACGACTGTAACCACAAACAATGTTCGTCGCCCCGCTCGTTTAGAACTACGGGCTTGAGGGTTTAATGTTTCAGGACAGTCGAGCTTATTATGGTTTAGAGTGTTGGGTGTGACTGGGAGTCTGGGGTTATCGAAGCTTCGAGTAGTTGTCCTTCCTTCCTTCCTCCCTTCATTCCTTCCTTCCTACCTTCGTTCAGTCCTACCTTCCTTCATTCCTTGTCCTCCCTTCCTTTCGTCCTCCCTTCTTCCCTCCTTCCCTCCTTCTCTCCTTCTCTCCTTACTTCCTCCCTTCCTACCTTCCTCCCTCCCTCGATCCTTCCTTCCTTCGCCTCCTCCTTGGCTTGATTCTGTCTTCCTGCACGCCGTCGGGCGTCTAAACAGACACGAAACCAGAAACTAATAGCGCTCCGTTCTCCAAGCTCACCTGCAATGGATGAAGCGGCCAGCGGAAGCCATGGATTCGCAGCTCCTCTTGATTTCAACCAATCCCGCATGCGGCCATCGCTACCGCGAGTCTACAGAAGCTCAAGGACCAAAAGTCCTCCACGCTCTCAGCCATCGTGATTTGTCACCTGGGCCACATAGCGTCAGGCAAACCTCTGAGCAGCAATGCTCTCTCAGCTTCTGGCGCTCTGAAGGTAAGGCATTCTGCTGCAGCCATTGCTGAGAAAATTCAGCGCATTCGTGCAATACTCCCTGGCTCTACATCCAAATGACTCATGCACGATCGCGTGACTTGAGCAACGCCCGGGCTGTTCTATGAGGAAGTTCGGAGCCAGCGTGCGTGGTGTGAATTGCTCTCCTACTCATGCTGGGCCACGAACCGCAAATCAGCTGTCGACAACGTCCCTGCTCTTTTTTCGACAACATGTAGGATGTAGGATGATGAACATGTCCACAACATGCCAGTAAAGACACGCAACCTGTCAAGCCGAGTCAAAACTGAATGAGGCTAGGTCAGGGCATCTTTCTCCAGCTGATGTGTCAAGGCAAACGGCCCGCATCATCTGTCAAGACTCAAGACTCTGCACGCGTAACTCGACACAAGAACTCCGCACAAGCGAAGCAACACAAAGCTCGCTGCGACCCGTGGAGTCGGGCTCGGCCACGAGACGATCACAATCTGCTGTCCCCCCAGCATCGCGCTAGACTCCGCTAGACAGGGTAGCCACGAGCTCCAAGTGGAGACGGAGGCGTCTGAGTCACGGAGTCACGGCTGAGCTGGAACGGATGCCGGACTGCCGCTCTGACGCTGAGGCAGGGGCTGTCAACGACCTTCTTGAGGCGGATCCTGACCGGATCAAAATCCGCCAAAAACAAAACACATCAACGCCGCCACGACTGCGCCTCGCTCTTGCCCTGTGCTTTGAGGCACGGCACTCCTCCGCACTAGCGGCACAACCGCTGCAAAAACAACTTCCGCATCGAAGACCCCCCTTAGATTCAATGATTGTCCCTGGGTACAGCCACTTTTGGGAGCAGTATGTACCAGATCTGGTCAGCGCAGCACTCGGAATAAACAGTGTTCTATCGTCCTTGCTGCAGAAGCATATACATCATCTGGTGGGGCATTGTCGTCGGAGCCTGCACACAAAACCTGTTTTCCAGATAGATGATCAAACAATCTGCCTTCTTCGCTGAAGTCCCACTTCTCATCAACTGGCTGCACCTGGTTTCAGAGGAAGCATGCAAGCTCCGTGCCTTCCCGACGGTCCGGTAAGAAAAGCACATTCTTGATACCAACCCAACCGCAGATATCTTGATCGTGCAGATCCTTTCCCACGACCTCCAGCACGCAACATCTGCACACCAGCGTGTCAGCAAGGTATTGCAAACTGCAAGACCTTCGCGAAATTCCCGAATAAGCTCCTTTGCTGCACACCTCAGCGGGTGGTTTGACAAGGTTCACCGGATCGCTCACAAGGTTCCAGCAAAAAGAACCGAGTCAAAAGCGTGTCTCGGACTTGATCTCCCCAACCTTGCCCGAGATAGCACGGTCCGAGTAGAACTCCCATGTGCTGTCGAGAAAGCTGCCTGAGCCTGCGACCAGTGATCGAGAGTTCTCGCTGGGATGATCGAAGACGCGAATGGTTGCATGCCCTTCGCGCTGGCAGAGTTGGACCTGTGCAAGATCTGCCGCCCAACAAACGACCTGAACCGCTTTACCTGCTTGCAAAAACGGGTTACGTTGGGCGACAAATACTTGCAATACTGCAACTGCATGCAACTGCCTGAATGATGTGGTGGATAAGAGCAACTGACGGACTGAAGGTAGGACGGAATGCACGAAGCGATCCACTATAGTGACTAGTGACCGAGATGTCGGGACCAAAGCAAGGGCGGGCAGCGCTGAGCAGAAGCCGCTGGTCTTGAGGCCGTTGATTCCCCTTACCGGGCGTCATCATGTCGATGGGGTTGCGTGCATGTGGGCAGGTCTAGGCTGATGATCGTGTCAACCAGCTAGGATCTTTCGAATCCAAGGTTCGCAAAAAAGATGTATGGATGGCAGGCGTTCCTCGGAGGAGAACTCTTACAGCGGTTCCGCAAGCTGTGTGGCACAGCCCCAACTGCGCCTGTGCCCCACGGCCCCGGGTGACTCAACTGAGATTCGGCGATCCACTGGTCAATAGCCGGGATGTGGTCAATCAAGCCCCGAACGATCCGATTTCGCGGTTTTGTTTCTGCTAGACCATTCGAAAAGTACTTCCCATGACCAGGATGACGCGAGTGATGAAGAATATAAGAGGCTACGAAGCTGGTGGTGGTGGAGGCCCAGGTTGCTGACAATGACCGCTAGTGACGATCACCGACACCTGTGTGGCCGGATACGGAACTGACCGAAGGTTTATGTCGATAAGCAGGTCGCTTCTTGCTTCGGCCTTCGCATGAAAATCGCCATCTTACAGACGGCACCGGCTGGCATGGCGACAATGAGCATGGTGGTCCTGCGGAGGTTGCATGCTGATAAAATCTGACGGAATGACGGATTGCGCGTTTTGCCCTTGTAATACCGAAAGCAAACCTTCGAAACAAAAAATCATGTTGAATCATGTTGCTTTCGCACGTCCATTTTCACAATGCCTAGGCCTGGTTTTGCTTGTATGCACTGTTTCTATGTAACACACTTAACTTAATACACAATGTAGCCCCATAACTTCCTGACATGCTCGCGACCAAGGAATGCCTGGGTCTGCGGGATCTGCCCCTAACTTTCTGTGTGGTATAGAGTTTGTTTGTAACGGTGCTATGTTGCAGACCATTCGCGGAAATAGGGGACAAGTCAAAGCCGAACTGAACGCGAAAGTCTGTGCGGACGAAACTTTTGGTCACTTCTTCCCGTCCGGATGGTAACGAACTGTCTCGAGCTCAACTCGATGCGCACGCAAGCCGGTCAGGGATTCGCACGAGCAGCATAAACAAGCTGGGCAGCTTGAGTGCCTGGAGTCGAAGCCACCCTCCAGCACACTCTCGGGCAGCTGGTTGGAGGGCTCTGCGCACAGCTGAGCCAACACTTGAATGTAGTCTGGCTGCGATCTCCTTCACCAACTTCATCGACAGCCACGATCTGCATCGCCTGGTTGCCGGCGGCACCCCTGTCACCATCACCGGTCGTGGACAAGAAACCACCCGAACATGGGCATCAACTTTCGTGAGGTGGACCGCTGTTGAAAGTGAAGCCCACCGGACCAAAAAACGGAAACAGACTGGCCCGAACTGCTGCACTCTTGCGAAGCTGCAGCTCTTCGGAACACAACTTGCTGCTTCCGTGCAAGCAATACGTTGCAAGGGTGTGAATCTCATAAGGATGGATGACGAAGTCAAAGTACGTTCCTACGTGGAGCCTGGCCCTGGCTGAGGCTGAGGCAAAAGCGCTCGTTTGGGAGCAAAGCGGAGAGGGGAGGAGGGAAAAACGTGATACAAGTGAACCGAGCTTTTGTAGAGATGGGTAGACTCCAGATTTCTATATTCGTGTTCGGCTGTCTCAAACGGCACATCTCACTCGGCATCACTACTGGAAGCGACATACCTGCTGAAATGCTCGGCCACACAACACCCCACCTCTCTTCCGGCCGGAAATAGATGGTACAGGAGCGCAGCTCGAACACCTGAGACGTGCGAAGAAGCTTTGGGAGAGACACTACAACCTTAGCCAGCATTTCTTAGTCACACCCTCATGCATCAGCCGCAACGGAGATGCAAGGCTTGCCCTGCAACGTCTGCAAGCACGCAGAACCGTTTAAGCTTTGCGAAGCAACACATTTGTTCTCGAGTGCACCTCTAGCCTTTGCATCACAAACCTTGCAAGCATGCTCAGCATGCACACATCCGGACGAGCCTGTGAGCCTGGGGCAAGCCCGGTCTCACAAGGTGAAAGTCGAGGATCGGACCAATTTCTGCATACGGATCCCAACGCTGCACTTCGAGAAGGCGGGAGCGCCTGGGCTGCATGGCAACCATCACGAGCTGACTGAAAGAAATTCGCTAAGCCGTGGCACCCCCATTCATCACCAGCAACGGCTTGCCTCGCTTTCAGTTATTACCACTGACAAACCGGTTTTCTGCTGCAGTCACACAAGCACGAGTGCCCGCACAACGTCTACTCCAACCTACTTGGTCTACTCCTGTCCAAGCCATCGGCCATCCATACAAGGCTCCAGCCATCTGCCTGCAAGGAGTACATGCTAAAATGAACACCTTCACAAGGTGCAAGCCATCGCGGACTTCTCTGGGGAATCCACCCAGCAACCGCGCCCGTGGTGTCTGCCTTCGGGTCTCACGGATAGGAGACACAGATCGTGACATGAACGCATGTTGCAGTTGAAACACGTCCCCAAGCAGATTCACGACTCGCAAAATGCACCCGGAGAAGCCTTGGCAGACCGGAAACTTCGGCTGCATCACTGCACATCACTGCACCATACAGGTCCACGGTCTACGCACGCAGCAACATGCAGCAGGGCAGGGGCACGGCACTGATGCGCAAAGCTCAGCATTGCTACATCAGCTTTGTCATAGCTGGTGGCGGCAACTGGACTGCTCTTGTGGCAGTATGTTCGACCCTACAGTAAGCCCTAATCCAGAAAAGATCAGAAAAGTATGGGGGAAGGCATTTTGCCACTCGCTCAGACGTTTTAGTCTGGTTGCACACCGTACCCTGTTGCACAGAAGTTGCCATCTCATTTCACCACTCGGAACTCAAACTGGACCTCAAGGAAAGCACCCCAACGATGTGGCTTAGATCAAAAAGCGTCAAGGCCCGAGCATCAGCGACTGTGGCGGTGTCACCGTTCTCGCTGCACTCCATCCAGCCATCCGGATCCGACAGGTCCACATTCCTGGGCAGGCTGCGCAGTCCGTTTGCTCTGAGTAACGGTAATATAGTAATACAGTAGCGAATAGCAGTGCCTGCAAGCCATCATCCGAGGTCCGAGACTCTCAAACTTGCCCCAACTTGTTTCCACTGTGACTCCCAGAGGATACCACTTCACTGGCTCAGCTCCTCGACAGTCGAAGACTGCCACCTAAGACAAGGACAGTTCAGCACTGCGAAACCCATCTCTCACAGCCGAGAAGCTGGTTGCATCACGCCTCCCTCCGAGTACTCCCCAAGAGTCTTATCCTTCACATCCTTATCTTTGATTGGCGTAGATCTGGAGGGCGTCATCACCTGGGCTGTGGTCTGTCCTCACCTTGCATGATTATATGCTGACAGTTGTTTCGCTAAGGCGGAGACACTAATTGACGATGGAGCCTGCGAGAGCTAGAAGCAGACGCTTGGCTGAAAATGGTCCGACCGTTCAGTCAAGGAGCCCGGCTCACTCAACTTTTTTCGGAATGGGATTCCAGCCCTTCCAGCCTTGGCGCCCTCCCACTTGATCAGGAAGTTGGCAGTCCCTTTGCTGTTGGGGATCTCCTCCTGCCAAAGACTGCGAGCACACGCATCAGGCCCTAGGCCGCCCTCGGTCGCCCTTCTGTCGTCCTCGTTGGTGGGGTCAATGGTGATGCCCTCTCGGATTTCCTGCGGCACTTTGGGCTGCAAAGCTTTGGCCTTTTTTCCCGTCTCAAAGACATGCCCAAGATGCCGTTCCGCCAGATTGCTGAACATCAAGTTTCCAGGTTTCATCACTGGGGAAGACCAATCGCTCCACCCCCTGCAGTCGGCACATGGGATTGTCATGTCGTCTTGGGACCTGAGTTCCGGAAAAGTCCAGCCTCCATCTCAGCTTTAACGAACATTGCTATCAACGGCATGGCTACTGTATCGTCACCTACCAGGCACCTGCTGAAGGAGTTTGAACCATGCTGTCGCGCAAAAGCTTGCCGCCGAAAGTAAACAAAACAACCGCACATGTTCAGCTCCATACAAACACGGACCCGTTGATCCCGTGTGTTTAAGTATGCAGATCTTGTTGAAGCAGCTACACTGTTTTTTGCAGGCACTTTTGTGAATGCCAAACCTCCAGCCTCACGCACAGAGTAAGGCCCTTGCAAAGACCAGCAAGGGGCCCTAAACCCCAAAGAATAGGTCGGGGTAGGCCCTATGCTCTAAAAAACAGAGCCCGAAAACGAAAACCAGCACAGGCCATAAGCCATACACCCACCCAGCACAGGCCCTGCCCTTAACCCTAAGGACTATACCCTAAAAGCCCAGCCCAGAGAAGACCACCGTAACCCAGCGTAAGCAAACCCCAAAGCCCTAAAGACCAAGCCAAGACAAGCCCAGCAACCCCAGAAGACCAGTCCAAGTCCAGGGCCGACCCTAAGCCTAACAGCGCCTGGGCGCGGTGAGCCCATGTAAGCCCGGACCGGACCGGACCAAAACGCCGAGCCAAAAAAAACAAAAACAAAAACAAGGCGCTAAAAACCAAAACCCCAAAGACAATGCCAGGCCAGGCGCTAAACATCGCTAAACCCTCATGGAGGCCCGAACCCCAAAGACCAGCGCAGGGTAGGCCCTAAACCCCACAAGCCGGCCAGAGTGGGCCCCAAACCCTAAAAACCAAGGGCCAACCCACAATGAGCCCTAAAATCTGCCTAAGCCCTAAACCTTAAATGAAAGCAAGCCCGGGTAGGCCCTTCAACCACAAGGACTATACCCTAAAAGCCAGCCCAGGGTGGGCCCTGAACATTTTCCAATCCGGGATTGCTCAATTTCTGAATTGGGGTTGCGTATCTCCGGATTGGGATTAGAAACGGTACCAAAACGAACGTTTTCCGAGTTCAGATTGCTCATTCCAGTTGGAACTGCACGTTGTCCCGGGTTTAACTTTCACATACAGGTTCTTGGGTTTAGGTTCTTTGAATCGCCCTTTTCGACGGCAGATCAGGGTTTGGGGGGTTAGGGTTGATAGCAGTTATGTAGGGTTCGAGTCCGGAGCTTTGTCGGGTTTTTGGCGGAGTTTGTCTGTTGCTGTTTTGCTTTTGTGCGGCCCTGAACCTTCTATCAGAACCCATGTGACAAAGGCTCGGCCAGCTGTGTGCCCTCAACATGGAAGGCTACCGTTTGCTGATCCACCTTAGCTGCCTTAGCTTCTCAGACACCCCCTACAAACCTTACCCTGCAAGCCCTCTTCTCAACATGAATGCACCACAACATGCTGCTGTTGGCCAAACAACCACCTCGAGTCACAAAAACACGACCTATATACCCCTCATCCCGCTGAACTCCCGGCTTGAAGCACATTGACGACACCACCCAAGCCGTCAACAGCAGTGTTTAGGGACAGGTCACGCCACACCTTCCCTCCCCAGGATTTGGTCCGGTAGGGTTGTCCTGTCCCATTGCAGCCGCGCCGCCAAAGCACAGTCGGCGAGTGGGCCAGCAGTCTTTACTGGCTGCTCAATGCCACTCTTCGTTGGCAACTTATTTCTATTTTACATTGCCCATGAGCAGACTAATCACGCCCACTCAGGCCAACGTCCTCTGCATTGATGCTCAAGCCGAGCAATGCAGCCACCTCGAGCTCACAGCACTGCTGGGATGCATACTGCGTCGCTTCAACTGAGCAGTCGACCACAAACACCACGAGATTTGCTCCTGCGTTGTGCTGTATATACATCTGAAGAAATGCTCTTTCACTGAACCCATCCTGATCATCCTGTCCTGTCATGAAGGATACTCGCTTCCCAGTGTTCTCCAAGTCCACGAGCAAGCTTTCAACAGCACAAGCAGCGATGCCTTCCGAGACCGTGGTGATCGAGCAGGGGTGGGAGGGGTCCTTGTTTTTTTCCCGTGCCCCCTGGGCCGGGGGGAGAAGAAGATGGGGCGAAAACAAGGGGCCCTCTCCCCTTCTCTTTTGGCAAAAAAACCTACTACACACAACATACAACCTAGTACGTGCTACACATGTTTCATATTACATACTGCATACGGCATACTACTTACTACTCACAACTTAAACTACTAGCTACTACCTACTCCTACTACCACTACCACTATTTTCAATTGAACGCTGCGCGAGCGTGCTCTGCGCTTTGCGGGCGCCTTTGGTCTCATGCACTCGTGAAACTGCTTCTAGCATGCATCGCTCAGGTCTCTCTAATCAGCTCGAACTTGACATACTACTGCAACTGCTACTGCTACAAAAAGCTTCCTTCTCCGACACCTTGGTGTGAACAGACGCGTCCATCTGTGCACCTGTCTCAACAACTAGGCCGTACCTCAGAGGAAGCCGCCACCCGGAGTATCCGTCTCGTGGCGTCCCACACGGATTACTCATGTTGAAGACAGAAGGCCGTAAGGGTCATGTGCGGATGACCGCTGGTACCTGAAGCAATTTCTGTGGCGTGAGTCTTTGGGCAGCTATGAAGCTGGCAATTCGCTGAAGCGCAAAGTGCTGTTTTAAGCGAGGCTAGCACGCGATTCACATTCTTCCGAAGAGATGTGCTAGGCGTCGGAAGAGTGCCGAATTCCCTGAGTCTGTGACATAAGGGATCATAGAGTCTGTGACATATTATCGCCCTCACTGGTCATGACCTTTTGGCCACTGCTGAGAGTATCCGTGCCAGGACCACTGCTGCCACCAGTCCCAGTCGTCGTCCTGAGATGAGCGTGCCTGTCTGGCCCACTGGGACGAGGAGGATGAGGAGGGGCCATCGCGCTGCCGCTTGCCCTCTGTGTCAGCCTCCTGCATCTGTGGGCGCTTGTGAGTTGCAGCAGCAGCCAGCTTGGCCATGCGCTTGTCCTCTTCGTTCCCTTTGTCATGCTGTATCCGCTTCTTCATGATGGAGTAAGCATTTTTGTCGGGTTTGACCCGGAAGACACGAGCTGGGAGCCCAGCTGATTTTGCAGTCTCATTGTAGACTGCCACTATGGTGGTGGCGATCATATTGAATTCGACCCAGGGGAAGTGCTGCTGAAAAGCCTTTTCGTCCCACATCTTGTTGAAGCAGGCATGGATAAGGCCATGCACTTTTGTTGGTGCGTCCAGCTCACGGTAGGCGTCACCCGCGCCTGTGGCGATGGTGACCTTCCCATCGCTTGTGAGGACCCGCCTCACCGACATGGCGGTGTCCCATGTGAGGCCGGTTTGCGTCCTGACGGACTTGATGGCAGAGAACAGCGGCGGAACTTCTCGGAGTGCTTCCATCCTGGTAGACCAAAGGGTCTGTTGTTCCTGGTTGGTGAGGCCGCCAAGAATGACCGGAGCCACCAGGATGTTGATGGAAGCTAAGGCCCGAATCCAGTCTTGATGGGACTGGGAGCTCAGCAGCTGAGCCAGCTCCTGCCGCGTGTAACGTACTGTCAGCCGTGGAGCCGGCTGTGGGACATAGCCGACGAGTTCCGCATTGGATTCCGGAGGCTCATATGCTGACGGGGGGCGGGAAGAGGGAGGAGGGGGTGTGTGGGAGCGCGGAGCAGCCTGGGTGGCGGGGGTTGGAGGAGAGACGGACTTGGGGGGGTGCGGAAGGATCGGGGGGACCGGAATCGCAGGAGGGGGGGCTGGTGCCGCCGATGAAGAAGAGGGCGGGGGGCATTGGGTGGCCACCATGGGCGGTGGGGCCTTAACCGGAAGCGCCGGGGCCGCCTTCGGTGTTTCTGCTTGGCCTGCTTTGAAGGCCGCCTTTTCAGCTGCTGAGGAAGTGAAAGGGCAAGGGGGGGAGGGTGGCGGCTCAAAGCCGGCTGCTTTGTCTACACCTTTGGTCCTGGTACTGCTGGGGGGAAGAGGAATTTCCTGTGGGAGCTTGGGGGGAGGAGGAGGGGGGGGAGTGTGGGGGGCTGGCGTGGCACTGAGTGCTGGGTTGTGCTTCTGAGTGACAAAGTGGTTCTTAAGGCCGTGGCTAGTGCTGAATTGCACCTGCCTGTTGTGCTTGCGGCAGTGCAAGCAGCATAGCCACATGTCCCCCGAGACTTTCACTTGCCCTAATCCTCGAGGGATAAGCTCCAGCACATCCTGCTCTGTAAGGTCTTGATTGTAGTGGTGGGTTTCACGGACCGTAGCCATGATCTCTGCAAAGGAGTTGTACTGGATGCTGTCGGCCACATAGGCTTCAATATCCTCCTGAGTGGGAGGAGGGGGAGCCGATGAGGCGGTTGCCATGGTCTGTGACCTAGGTGGCTGTGGTGAGCTGTGCTCTTCAGGTCTGTCAGACTGGATTTCAAGGGAGATGTCAGGGAGTTGGCTCTGCAGCATGCGGTCTGTGCGTTCCTTGGTGGTTGGGTCTCCCTGAAATCCCTTCAGCCACTTCCAGCAACGGGTATATGCAACGGTCGTGTTGTTGGTAGTCACGAAGTAGTGGCCATCATTGTCGTACTTCTTGTTCTTCACTCGCTTGTCCCAGCGCTCCGAGAACAGGTAGATGGGGCCGAATTTGGTGGAAACATTCCATCCCGGCTGAGGGGAGTGACCAAGGTCGCGACCCAAGATCTGCCAAAGATATTTGCAGAAGGTCATGTATTCCAAGTTTGCCTTCGCTGTCATGACCTGACGGCTGAAGGCGTGCTGTATGGCTTCCCTCATCAAGGGGTGTCTGGGCTTGCCATAGATGATGCCTTGAAAAATATGATCTCCTTTGACTCCTATGGCCATGACCATGAACTCCTGTGGGAGTTGGCCAGGTGGGGAGGGTCTGTGACCCACTTCACCTGCCTTCTTTGAGTGAGCTGTGCTCCAATCTGCTGCGAGATACACGAGTACCTGTTGCCAAGGTACCACGAAGCCACATTTGATGTCGACGTAGAGGCCGCCGTGCTGGTAGTGGTAGACGTATCGGAATACGTCTGCTCGATGAGCAGGTTGGCTGAGGCGATCCAGCAGATTGGAGCCGTACTTTCCTGCGAGTTGCCGCAGGGTAGCCCGAAGAACATGATCATCACAGAATCTGCGGGTGAAGCCAGCAAACATTTTGGCCGCGACTTGGGCCGGTTCCGGCTTTTCGTCGTGAACGTAGGTCTGGAAGAGGAGGGCTGGGACAGGGGCAGCTTCCCATTCTGGGAGATGTGTGAAGCGCATTCCCCAGGGGCCATGTCCGTATTGCATGGCTACCTCTGAAAGATCACGTACCGTTCGGCATTGTGACAGAGCCTGGGCAGCTAGCATTTCGACATGCATGTCCTGCTCGCGAGCGTTCCAACCAGCGACCACGAGGACAGGCAGTCCTGGGGTGTTGCGCATTTCCTCGATGGCTCTGGTGACAAGCGCCGGGATGACAATGTCCGCGACGTCGGGGCGGAAGTGAAGGTTCTTGGAGTTGTAGAGCCATTCTACCCCTCCTACACCAGGCATCTGGGCCAGGTCCATGATTTCCTGGTTGTGCAGGTTCTTGTCCGCGAAACCATATTGGACCCTGCCATCGATCAGGTAGTCATAATTGATTTGCTTCTCCGGTCGCAGGCTTCGGGACAGCGGAATGAAACGAACGTTGATTTGTCCGTCGAGGTGGTTCTCCAAGATGGAGGCCACCGGCGGACTCTGCACTGCCGCTGTGAATTTGTGCGGCCCAAAGAGCCCAAATTGCCAGTGGAGGAGCTCCAAGATGGAGGGGACGCTGCCGGCAGAAATGTTGAGGGCGGCGCCTGGGCAGCTTAAGACCTGTCCCGTCAGCAGCGGGAACACTCCGTAAGTGTGTCCCCGCAGCATGTGCTGCAGGGTGCTATCGCTGAGCACCAGAAAAGGGCCCAGACTGGGAGGTTTGTCCATGGTCTCAGCTGTAGCTGATGGGCCAGAGTCTGTGACACGCGGCCAAGTGGTGAGCTGTGCTCTTCGTAAAGGCGCAGTTTGTTACGAGAAGTATCTTCTGCAAGGCGTGTCTGTAATGCATGTTGCGATACTCCTGCCGCTCCGTCCGGTACAACAGTTCGAACTGACAGCTGCGGTATACATGTAATGCGTAGCAGAGTCGCAAGACCAAGCACGAAGCTCAAGCAACGCTGGACAACCCTAGGCGAAGAACACCAGCAGAGGGCACTCGGGCTGAGAGTTGGTGCCGTGTGGTAGCTGAGACCTCAGAACTCAGATCACAGGTGAGAGCAAACAATGATGCAAGTAGCTGAGTGTTAGCATGCTGCAAGTCGATTTCTCTGGGCAGGGGAGCCACTCGTTGCTGACTGTGACAAGTTGGGTGGCTGTGCCACACCTGATCGGAGGCTGTGCCACTTTCCTTGCGTGAGTCAGTGAACTGCGTATGGCCCGAAGTGCTCAGAAGAGTCTGTAGTAGTGGTCGTGGAGAGCACTGGATTCCTCTGCTTCTCGGCTGATGGTTGCCGTTGGTCCGTCCGGGTTACGGGGGTTCCGGAACTTCTGCACCACGACCTGTTGGCTGTGCTGAATGTGGATGGTGAGCTCCTCGGACGCGAGATGCCACTGGGGCGTGTCAAAGGACTGGACCATGACACGTAGGCCGAGAGACATAGCTGCCCTGGCAGTGCGGTGTGGACTTACAAAGAGCTTATGCTCTACCTGGGAGAGCACTGCTGCGCACCAGGATTTGCTGACCGACGCCAGTGAGAGGGCTGTCACCAAGTCTGGCTGCGGTATCGCTAGTCTGACATGGACGCCCTGTTGGTCATAGTCAGTGTCTTCGTACCGTTGCGCAAAGACAGCTAGGCCTTTTTGTAAACGGCGAAAGGCCCAGAGGCGTGCTTGGTCCTCGATCTCGTTCCGGAGCAGCAGTATGGGAACTATAGTCCAGGGGGGTCTGTATGCAGCGATTTCAGTTGCCAACATGTCCCTGTCCAAACCGTAGTCCGAGTAGAAATCCACAACCACCACTGCAGGAATGATGAAGGAGAGAGCGCAGCGACATGATTCGGTGCAGAGAGGGGAAGACATCCTCTATGGTTGGCAGGGCAGCTGAGAGCAACCTAGAAAAAACTGCGGAGAAACTTACTTAAAAGCGCAACATTTAGCCGCAACGCTAAGGGGCAACGCTGATCGGGTTTGCCTTTTCCAGAGTGGAGGAGCCCGGCTCGTCACTTGGTCTGTGACCAATTTGTCTGGAGGCTGTGCCCTTTGCTCTATAGAGGACGTCGCAAGACTGAGGTCGGAATGAAGTGCACCTGCTCATAGTGGACGCTGATGGCCTCTCTCGAAAGGGGGCCGGCTTGATCTGGCAGTACTTCAATGAAAACTCCTGCTCCTTGCTTCCGCAGTTGGATGTAGGCTCTCCACACTCCTATCCAGGGTTTGCCGTCGATGAGGCGGGCAGTTTCGGAGTACCACGCACGGCAAACCGCCGCAAGCGGTATTGCTTGTAGCAGATTGAGATTGACGATGCCGAGCTGAGCATGCACTCCATGGTGGTCAATCCTGAGTGTGTCGCCGATAATGGAGTACTGCGAGAAGGGACCCGTACGAGCCCAACGTAGAAGTAGGTCATGTAGGCGATCCCGAGTGGCACGAGCTTCATCATGAAGAAGGTCCAGATCGTTCCAGTAGGAGACGGGATAGGGCGAGGCGTCGTAGGAGTCGATTGTTAGTACCCCTGGGAGCAGGTATTTCATAGCTTGGCGCAGAGAGAGCTCGTCCATGGCAGTTAGGGGACGTGGGAGCTAGCTGACAGAGCCTGGCATGCAGTAGGGGGCGTGCCGAGATGTAGCTCAAGTCAGAGTGAGCGCACTACTAACTCTGGCTGACGCGGAGGATGCCCAGTTTTCAAGCCGAGAGCAGCTTCAAAAAGTTAGAAACCTTAATGGCACAGTGAGGCCCGTTGCTCGGCCGTTGCACCAGCCAATGTTTCGGTTATCGGCCGTGGGCTGTGCCCTAGTGCCAGCAGAGGTGCGCTGTGCGCTTCTGAGAGAGCTACGCTGTAGTCTTCACCTGCTGATCAGTCCTGGGGCGCGTGCGCTAGCAGGTCATCGTAGCTGTCAAAGAGGAGCGCATGCCAGGCATTGAAGCCCGAGGCGCGGTAGGCAGCGGCGGGAGCTGTGCGTGCCAGAGGTGAAGTGAGGGTCTCAACCGGCAGTCGAAACGCCATCGAGACCGGGAGGCAGAAGATATCCCGGCCTTCCCTGATCGACACTGAGCCTGTCTTGCGCAGGCGTGACATCGCCACCAAAAGTTCCACTGTATTGATGCGGGCTTGACCAGAGGTCATGGCTGATATGAGGTCATGCCATACTCGGTTGACAGTGGCAAGTCGTCGAACCTGCTTTAGACGCGGCTGCGTGACCTCGTAGATAAGGTGCATGTCAGTCAGGTCCGGTGTGTCCGGCGCAGAGGGGGGGACGTAATTGATGGAGAGGGCCGGCCAGTGGTTAAAGCACTCTTGGAGAAGTTTCAGGAGACCTGTTCTGGCTGCTGTCGACCTGTCCGTACGAAAAGCGTCCTCGGTTGGGGTGAGGCCTGGTCCCGTGAGGCTGGGCTGGCTGCTCGAGCCGTCGATGGCTGTGTGATCCTGGTCTGTCAGCCGCAGGTAGAAGTCGAGGCTTAGAAGCATCGGCGTCAGGAAGTGGAAGATTCGCTGAACAAATGCGTCCTCCATCGTTGCAGGCTAGCTAATGGAGGCAGAGCCAAACTTGGGAGCCTAAAAGGACCGAAGAATGGCAGTGATTTGTTACTGCGATGCATAGAAGCACATGTGCTGTAATTCCTGCCATAACTTTAACCGACAAGCAGAGATGGTCGGAGACTGTGTCTCAGCTCAGGAGGCTGTGCCATTCGAACTAATCATCTGCTGTGCCCAGCGGCAGACGAAAACCCATCTCTGTCAGGCGCTGTTGCAGCGTTGGTGAGAAACGAGAAACGCCTCTTACCGTGTAGGCCGCCAAAACGACACGAGTATAGGTTTCCCATGGTAGAGTTGCATGCCACAGCTCATCCGCCCGAAAGAGAAGGCTGAGACCCCGTAGGTCAAAGCAACTTCCCCGGGTCATCCCCTGCTGGCGCGGGATCTCCTGGTAGTCGCAGCCGTCGGGGTCTTCGATCCATAGGCCGCCCTGGTCGCAAATCGAAATCGGGATGAGCAGAGTGCCCAAGGCAGCGTTGCGAGCATCTTTGTGCGGTGGGGACTGCACATCCACTAAGATTTCAAGCGAAGTCCACTGGTGACTTGGGTGACATTGGCACACGAATGCGTTGAAGAGACGAGTGACGTTGGGATGGGAGACCGTCTCCTTGAGCAGGCCAGGGAGAACTCGGCAGTAAGCACCAACCCGAAAGCGCTGGCCACATGAAGAGCCAGCCGCACTGGGAGAGTGCTCCCATCTGTCGTGGGCCTCGAAAGGTAGGTGTTGCAGAACCTGGCGGACCGAGGACCAGATGGAGAGACAGCGAGAAGTGAGACAGTTGTTAGCTATCTGCTCTGCCTTTGGCACCATGTGTAGTAGTCCTCCGTGTGGGATGGGATTGACTAAGCAGCCTTCCTCCATCCCGGAGCAGGGCATGGTAGTCACGGACTCGAGATACTTCTCGAATTGCTGCCACTGTTGGGGTGGGAGAGCTTTGTATGCCCATGCCGTGATGTCATTTGATGGCCATGTTCCCGCTGCCGGCGGCAGGGACACGTGGGCCTCCGCACAATACAACTTCAGCGCCGAAAGGGTGAGGTAGTCATCCATGTAGTCTGCGAAGACCCCGGCGGGAAAGGAAATGGCCCGGATGGGGCAGTTATCTTCGCCAGCCATGTGCGCCCGTGCAAGTGGGGAGCCAGTAGCTGAGATTAAGCTGAGCTCAAGCAAGCGGGAGCTGAAAAGTGCAGACAACTGCGCTCAAGACAGATGCACAGGTGTTTTCTCGGGCTGAGACCAGTGCTGTAGGCAGTAGGCGCTGGAACGGAGTCTGTGACTCAGGCTGATGTGGACTGTGTCCTATTCCCGCGACAAATTGGTTACAGTAACCGCGTGGCGGAGGCTGTGCCATATGCCGCTGAGTGGACTGTGTCCTGCGATTGAAGCCTAGTCCATTTCCGCCCAAATGCCCTGCAGCTCAGTAGCCGGTGTCGAGGGCGCTGGCTCGTTCGAGCTGGCAGCCGGAGGAGGTGGTGGAGGTGGAGGGTGCTCGAGAGCATTCTCCAGCATGAGGTAGCCATCCTGGTTGCTGTACTTTTGGTACGGCAGGACCTCCGTGTACATGGTCCGGATGTGGCTGCCCATGGTCCTGAGCCTGCAAGATAGGAAGAACCTAGCGTAAGCAGCAGATTCCTCCCAGCTTCCGGAGTCCAGAGAAGCCCGTTTGGGATCTTCTGGCCCGAAGAGCCCGGATGCATTGGATTTTTGCTGCTTGGAGTAGGAGAAAACGGCGGTGGCCAGTCGGACGTTGCCGGCTTCATCATACAAGCCGGCTTGCACGGTGATCGAGGGATCGATGGCAGTCTCGTACCAGCTTCCTCCGGGAAAGGCAGATTCTGGCCATTTGGGTGGAGTGAGGCCAGCGAGATTCTCCCATTCTGCCAGCTCGACGCGAAGGTGCTTGGGGAGCTTCGGGGGCATCGGGAAACCCGACGCAGTGTCGCGCCAGCACTTGTTGCCCACGATTTCGACGGAGATCGTCTTGCTGAGCCTGTAGTAGTCGCCTCTGACGGTCCTGGTGGGTCGCTCCATAAGTTCGTGAGGAGGACGATGAAGCATTCCTCCCTGGCCAAGGGCTCCGTAGCCCAAGCTGAGAGGATAGACACTTTCCCCCGCGGTGCCGCCGAAATCGATAAGGACATAGGTGGGAGGGTCGTAGCGCACCATGATGTTGCCCATGTGGATGTCCGCGTGAACCAGTTGGCTGGAATGCACTGCGTTGAGGGCAGACCGGATGTCAGCGACGAGATTGACGACATGGTCCGTCGTCATGGAGGGGATATGAGCAGGGTACAGACGTGGCAGTAGTAGCGTTGGGCCCTGCTGCCAGAAAGCCTCGATGATGGTGTTGATGGGCGGGAATCTCGATAATCTGCTAAACTCTCTTCTGGCCATGTACTCTTCCTGAGGCCTCGTGACTTTCTTGAGCACAAAGTTTGCAGCACTGGAATTGAAGACCGCGCTGGCGTATCCATTTGCGATCTTCACGCCCAAGAGCTCCGGTGAGATGGCGGAAGTCACTTGGGGGTCAACCGGTCGTCGAAGTCCAGGCATATGGCTCCGACCAAGAGCCTCATGCACTCCATCAGAATATGGAGCTCGATTCATCACAGCGTGAGTGGGAGATATCGTCTGTGACGAATCCGTGCTGCACTGTGTGCTACCTGCCACTGGTAGCTTGAGCCCTGTGACCTAGTTGCAAAGCAGTGGAGTCAGGAGCAGAAAACAATTAATTAAAGAAAGACGCATGGCAATGAGTTTTGCTCGCTGGTAGCCGGCTCCGCCGACTGTGCCTAGTTCTCGGAAGAGCTTACGTAGCGTCCTGTTCTGGAGCCGCGTCAGTTCGTCGATGTTTAGGAGCTGGCGGTGTTGGAGGACGGGCCTTGCCAGAGGGCAAAGTGCATCGTTCGGCAGTCTGAGAGCTGGTAGAAGACGCCGAGCTAGGGTCTGTATAGAGTTGCGAGGCCTTGCGCTTGAGAATCTCGTCCAGCTGATGTACCAGATTCAGGAAATGCGGGACTTGGTCAGGGCCCGGTAGGTCCGCGAACCGTGTGAGATCCATAGTGCTAAGGGCTCGAGCCAGGCTGGCACGCTCAGGACATCTAGTGGAAGGAAGTGATCTGCTTACGACAGGCTCCCTACGTTTTGATGCGCAGCTGGAACTTTGTTGAAAGAATCAGCAGCCTTGCTAGTCACGCTGTACGTGAGTGAAAAGTGCAAGACGGATCAGAACATCAGCTGTGCTGAGGAAGTTAGTGCACTGTGTGCTTCCACTAGGCCAAGCTCACGGACGGCCTCGAGCCTTACGAGCCAGTCCTCCCGGCGCCTTGCGACCCAGGCGTTCGAAGCCATCATGGGAGTCAAAGAGGGAGGCAAGGAGGGAGAGGTAGGGCATTAGGTCAGAGTAGATGGCCACCCTGAAGTCAAGGATAACGTGCGTCTTGAGCTTGTTCGGCTTGGCAGAGCAGTGCACTATTTCCTGTGCCAGCTTGGTCTTGTCGGTAGTGATATTGATCATGGAGTCCACCACCTTCAGGAGCTTGCCGTACTCCGTCTTGTCCACATGTGCTGGAGGGTTGCCTTTGGTCAGTTCGTGGAGGAGAACCAGGGAGACCGCGTTCGAGCATGATCCCTCGGGGTGGGGTTCTCCTTGGCGCAGCTTCTTCAAACCTCCCTGCCAGGATTTCACAGACGCAACTAATGCCTTCGAAAGCTGATGGTCCTGAGGCAGTTTGTAAACCAATGATAGCTGGTGCTGCAGCAGGCTCATTTGGTCGTCGTGCACAAGGAAGGCTTTGGTGAGCTCTTCCGGGCTCAGCGCCTGGATGGCACCAGATTGCGCCCGAGGCTGGGTGCCTTGCCCAAACCCTTGGATCGCACCAGGTCCTTTCTGCCTCGGGACTGATTTGCGGCGAGGCTGGTCTTGCTGCCTCGGCAGGGCAGCGGCCTTGGCCGCAGGCGAGAGTGACTCGAGTGGAGGCTCTTCTGAAAAATCCATTCCCGATGCGTCCTCATTGTCTGTGCCGTTTCTGGAGCGTTTGTGCTCCGGACTCTTGACTGCGACAGGGGAAGCGGTCATGCCGACCGTGTAGTCGGAGCGGAAGCTATACAAAAAGAGGGCGAGCTGATTGAGAGGAAAAAGTATTGCGGTATGTGCATATCCGCGTGCGCGCATGACGCACTTGGCCTTGACGTGAGGTGGCCTATGCCAACTTTCAATTGACTATAGGCTTCTCACGCACGGGCGCCCCGCAGTGCCCTTGAGGACGAAGCTGGGCCGGAATGCATCACCTAGCGATGATGCTAGCGAATTCGTTGCAAGAAAAGCATGTAGACATTCCTGGAGATGGACAGGTGCAAGGCCGCTGAGGCCTTTTCCGGAAGCCTGTAGTCGTCGGAGATCCAAACCTGAGAGGCGGTATCCGCTGGGTCCTCTGGCCAAAAAGCGCGGTAGTGCCCAGAAGAAAGGGAGTCCCCAAAGTGGGCAACTCCTGCTATGACCTGATAGTGACGCTGAGTGCGAGCATCACTTGAGGTCCATACAGGCACCGTGGTGCGGCCTGACCAAAGACACGGCTGGGTGTTCTTGACTCCATCCTGCCATCGGCAAATCACAATTGCTAGGAGTTCAGGTGACCAAACTAGCGCGCGGGAGAAGATCTGGGACTCCCACAGCCGTAAGCAAGTCGAGAGTGACAGAGGGCCAGGCGGGAGGGGAAGAAGGAGTGGGCTAACTCCCACATCTGAATCCTCAACCTCGCCATCTGTTCGACCCTGCCACTGGGTTTGTTGAAGGGAGCCGAAAGGCTTGGACTGCATATGCAGAAGCAGCTCTGAGACATCATGCTGTCTGCCGTCAAGTCGCCAGCCTGAGATGGCATGGCGAAATTCAAACAAGCCTAACAGGTTCAGTAATCTGGGGGCTCGCTCGTCGCCTAGATGGGATAGGACGGACTGGAAAGCTCCCAGGTCATACCCAAAGCTCGAGATCTGATGCAGAGCCTGGAATAGGGCATTAGCGTAACACGAGTTGGACGTGTTAGTCAGAGCGCGTTTGTGCACTCCTTCGGGTCGAATTTCCGCTTGTCCTGAGGACTGCGGATCAGACGCCTGCTTGTCTGCCGGGGTGTGGCGAGCTGTGCTCGACTGATTGGAGGCTGTGCCATTCGACCGTGGCCTAAAGAAGTGGGTCAGTGACCGTTCTTGGGGCTTGGAGGGGGGAGCAGTAACGGCTTCCTCTGCCTCCGGTTGCCCTCGCAGCCACTGTGTACTCACCTGATAAAGTACGGGGCATTGTTCCGGGTGCAGTCGACGGTCATAGACCTTGTAGCCGCAGAATGAACACGGGTGTCCCTTGGCAAGGTGAGGCGAGAAACCCTGACATATAGAGACTGCGCGCTTGTGCAGCCTTGACCAGTCCTTAGGATGCGCCTGACGGAAGTGTGACTTGACTTTAGTGTGATCGAAAGTCCAGAAGTCACACGTGAGGCACCTATGGATCAGGACCCGGGCCTCCGGTGTCTTTGAGATCACCGCTATTCGATGTTGTGGGAGTTGGGCAATGTCCTGTCGCAGCTGGGACAGGGTCTTTACCTCAGGGTGACTTGAGTGTTTGTCAGTCACGTTCAGAGTTCGAAGCTTCTGGGGTTCCGGACATGCTCCTGACAACAGGTGGTCACGTAGACCTTTCCATTGATGAAATTTGCGCATGCAAGCGGCACATTGCGGCATCCCATCCACCGCGTGGAGTTGCCGATCGAAGCTTGATGGCACAAATCGGTCAATGCTGGCTGGATGCACTCTCGACTTGTGTAAGTGTAACCCGTTTGCTGACTCGAAGGAGGCATCGCAGAGTGTGCATGCATGTAGGGCTACAGGGTGCTCGGCTGTTTCAGGGAGCTGTGACATGAAATGCAGCTTGTCCCGGATGACTTGCAGAACAGAAGGATCGGTTGTGATATCTGGGCTTCTGGCTGCACGCCGCTCAAGTTTGCGGAGTCGCTTCCTGAGCTTGACCTGCATCGCTTGAACTGGGTCCTGAATGCTATAAAGCTGGAAGAGGTCCTTAGTGGTGATGCGGCTGGTGTGTGCTGGCAAGTTCAGCACTGATCGCACCTTGTAAGCATGCCAACTGCGTAGCTGCTTGGCCGACTCCTCGCTAAGTCCGACGTCTGAGAGGCCTGTAGTCAGTGTGCTCAGGACCGTGCTTTGCCAAACCTTAAGTCTCGACATGGTGCTCGCGTGCCGGCGATTGTAGACAAACTGGCGGACTTGATGCAGCTTTTGCTTAGCTTCCCCAATGCGGTAATGTAAGGACTGCAGCTCGAAGTGGTTGTAGGAGATCATAACCCCCAGGTACTTGCTACAGGAGACCCACTGGAAGGCGGGGAACGATTTGTTGGGCCCTATGCGCCATCCGCGAACCTGCTCGCCCTTGGAGTTGGTGATCCAGCAGCCATGTTTGTTCATCACGTTTTGAGATTCTCTTCCCGCTAACTTCACTAAGATGACGCACTTGCTAATGTTGACGCGAAGGCGGTGTTTGCGGACCTCTTCAAGTAGCGCTGCGATGAGAGCATGAATGGCCCTGAGGTCCTTGTCAGAGCGGATAGTCCGATGGAGCGTGAGATCATCGGCATAGCCAGTCAGGAACTTCAAGACCTGCTCAGCACCGAAAAGGTCGACCAGAGAGCGGAAAAGGTCGCCTATAAGGAACGAGAAGAGTGTGGGGGCAAGCTTACATCCTTGTTTAATGCCTGCTGTGGTTTCAACAGAGGTGGAATCTCCCTGCGCGTGAAGAACATAACGAGACCCGTCATGTAGAGCCTGAACAAGGTGGACTGTGTCCTGATCGGCCCCTTCTCTCTGAAGAAGGTCGATGATCTCTTGGCGAGAGACAGTGTCAAACGCTTGGCTGAGGTCAAGAGCAAAGGTGAGGCCGCCAACTAAGGCTGGGGCCTGTGTGCCTTGTTGCAAGGCATGTCTCGTAGGGTGAGCCTGTTCTAACAGGGATCGAGCCTCTCGCAAGTGATGCACCACGCGTTCTAGCGCGTCTGACAGCCCCCGACCTGGTAGATAAGCGAATTGTGGCATGTGCTTGAGGAACGAGAGTGTCAGTGGTTGAAGCGCTTCTCTGGCTGCTCCCGCCAGTCCCTTTGCGTCAGGTCTTAGGATGCCCAGGGGTCTCAGGTTTGCGGGTCTGTCAGAGGGCTTGCCCGGCTTGGGTATTAAACAGAGATCTGCGTCTACTAGGTCGGATTCTAGACTGTCCTCGGCCTGCTTGGATGCTACGTGTTCGGAGAGGACCGGTGCAACGAGATCGCTACACAGCCTCCATACAGCCGCTGGTGCCGCTCCGTCAGGAACAGCTTTGTTCGGCTTGATGGAATGTATGTGAGCTGCTAGTTTGGGTGGCTCCAAAGCAGGGAAAGCTCCATGCATTGTCCGTAACGGAGGGTGGGCCGCAAATACCTGATTGGCATAGTCCCTGAGGGCTGCTAGTTCCTGCGCTGGACCTAGGAGATGTCCTGTGTTGTCCTTTAGCTGAGCTCTGCGCGCGGGCTGCCAAGGCTGCAGCTTTTTGAGGGTCTGGAAGGAGATATGTTGATCACCTTCAGCTAGACTCGCATCCACCTCCGATATGAAACTAGCAATTCGATCTTTCTTTGCTTGTTTCACAGCTTGGCGATGTGCCACTTGTGCCAGCTCAGCTTCTGTTTCCGGCGGACGTGGCGTGTTCTGATTAGGAGGCTGTGCCATTGCTTTAGGTGACTCGATCAGCTGTGCTGAGGGAGTGGTATTCGCAGCCCTGTCATGGGCGCGGGCCCGCCACATGCGACGGGTTTCCGATTCCAGCAGGATCGGTCTTCTTTTGGGAATTTTTGGGAAAAAGCGTTCTGCACCTTCCAAAAGCAACGCATTCCATGCCTTGGGGTCCTGGCAGGTGTCAATTCTGGAAGCTATCCAGCTGTGCAGTGCCTTTGCCGTCTCGTCCTCCTCTCTGACCGAGGCCTGTAGAGCTAGTGAATCGTAACGGCGCGTGCTGGGCTTATGGGATGGGAGCAGCCAGTGATGCTGGAGGGGTACATCAGCTTTAAGCGGGTAATGCCCTCCTTTCTTCCAGCTTCCCAACGGGCAGCCCACCCAGGGGGCTGACCTTTTTGCTTTGCCTCCCGCCGTAGATTCTTTGGTTAGAATGAAGTCAATTTGCGACTCTACTCCTCCTTGTGAGAAGGTAGCTATATGGTCACATTGCCAGGTGTTAAGGGCAACCAAACGCAACCTGAGCAGCAGGTTAAACAAGTTGGATTCGTCAGGGCGGTCCTCAGTAGGTGGCTTCACGTGCGTTCCCACCAATGGAGAGCTCGGACGCAAGGAAGTGTTAAAATCACCTGCTACAATAAGGGAGTCCCTCTTAGGCACCTGCTTGATCACCTTGGACATGACAGATAGCACCTTAGCACGGTCGTCCTTATTGGACTGGATGGTCTTGGCAGAAGACCAAGCGTGTTGGTACACCGCGACAACAACCAGCCGAGTACCTGCAATGTCCGCACGAGCTTCTAAGACTCTACCCGGGCTCCACTCCTTCCAGCGTAAGCTCTTGGGGACGAACTTGGGAGAGAATAGGATCATGACTCCATCAGCGCGAGTCGTGGATGGAGCTCGCGGTTCTTGCCGAGTGTTTCGCTTCGCTGCTTGTTTAGGCCGGGTGTTGGGTTTGGTAGACTCCGAGGCTGAGGAGATACAGTACCACCCAGAAACGCTGAATTCACTGGTCTCAGTCCAGTGCGTTTCCTGCAATATGAGGATGTCGCAGTGATGAGAGGCTTCAGCTGCTAGCCACGTTTTGAGTTCGCCCCATTGCTGTTGGCCTAGGTGGCCCGCGTTCCACGAAAGAACTCGAATGGATCTTTCCAACCTTCCTGCCCTGCGGGAGGCTGTGCCATATGCAGGGGAGTCAGCAGTCTGTGACTGAAGCTCTCTTCGAGTGGGTGGGGGGCGCACCCCCAGACGATCAACCAGGGTAGGTGTCAGAACCTGCCCTCGGTATGGTACGGGCCCGTCACTACGGACTGTCCTTCTACATGCTGTCTTGAACGAATTCTTACGAAGAGATGCAAAGTTTTGTGAGTGCACTGGCAATTGCGCCATCCGCTACTTTCGTCAAGAGACAGAAGCCTAATGACTCCCTCCACCGCGCGGAGGTGGAAACCCTACCGCCTACCCAGTGTTGCAATGTTTTAAACAGAGTCTGGGCCCAGGAATTGGGACCTGGCGGCTCAAAGCAGCTCCTGTGAGAAAAGGGAGAGGACCATGGCGTAGAAGGAGGCACAAACCTTTACTGTTCAGAAAAGAGCCCAGTTGGGACCTCTAGCACAGCAGTTGCGCCCCAAGCCTGTTCGAAACCTCTCATTCAGCGCGGCCGCTTGAGCACTTGTGGCGGCTACCACTACCACTACCACTACCACTACTACTACTACTACCACCACCACCACCACTACTACTACTACTACTGCTGCTACTACTACTACTACTCCTGCTGCTGCCAGAACTACTGCCATTGCCACTGCCACGTTTACTATTATTACTACTACTACTACTCCTGCTGCTACTACTACTACTACTACTACTACTACTACTCCTACTACGACTACTACTACTACTACTACTACTGCTACTACTACTACTGCTACTACTACTACTACTACTACTACTACTACTACTACTACTACTACTACTACTACTACTACTACTACTACTACTACTACTACTACTACTACTACTACTACTACTACTACTACTACTACTACTACTACTACTGCTACTGCTACTGCTACTACTACTACTACTACTACTACTGCTACTATTACTACTACTACCACTACCACTACCACTACTACTACTACTACTACTACTACTACTACTACTACTACTACTACTACTACTACTACTACTACTAATACTACTACTACTTGGGGCAGGATCTGCATCCCGGCGCCTATGCGCACTTCGTTCGCACTGTGGCAGAATCCAGAAGGAACGGATGTCCTCCTGGCCCGAGGGCGACAAACAAGAGGACATCCAATCTATTTCCTTGCGAAATTCTGGCATTCGGCAGCTCTACTGATGCAAGCAGTACAGACTGCAAGTGATCAAGGATTGATGAGAGACTAACTGCAGCATTTATGGTAAGTTAGCAATAACTGTTGCTATTTGGGCAGAGAGAGCCAGAGCCCTTTGGTGGCTTAGAAGTCGGGTGCTACGGGCACCATGCCACAGGTAGGGGTGCGATTGCTGCTTGCTGTGTCGGCAGCTCATCATGCTGGCGGCCGGCTCTTCGAAATTGGCAATGTCACGGGGCCCTGTGCTGGCCTGTCATCTCGCTGGTGACCTTCATCAATGTGTGTGGTTTGGACCGTTCGGGCACATGCTCTGCCGGGCACAGACGACCAAGGCACTACCACACACGCCCCCGCCAACCCCTGCCTTGGCATCTTCTGCAGGAGCTGGGTCCTGACCGGCAACGTGCATGCAAGGCTCAGCGCCTGCTCCGCAATGACCCGGATCGCACAAGGATCCTGCTCTCTTTCTCGGCTAGATGCAAGCTCGAGGTCCGAAGCACAGCCGAGCACGACTGCGAGGACGCTTGTTCAGGCAGGAAAATACTTCGGAGACCCAGCGACTGCAAATTGTCACCGACTATGGCTGCTAAAATGGTATTACAAGGGTATTACGTTACGGACTTGGCCTTTCCTCAAAACGCCCTGCAGACGGTCAGCTCGGCATGCAATCCTCAGCACCCTAAAGATTTCCAGAGCACGACTGCAAGGACGCCTGCGGGCGAGAACACTACAAGAACATATTTTGAAGAACCAGCGACGGCACGTTGTCGCCAGCCACAGCGGCTAGAGATGCATTACGTACAGAGCAGGCCTTTCCTCACAACGTCCCTGCAGCAAGTGGAAGCTCGGTATGCGATTCCGGCGATTTCTAACAGGCCGTAAAGATTTCCTACAGGGCTGGCCGGTAGAGTTGGGGGCAAAACAGTGTTAGGGTTTGCGGCACTATCGAAGCGGGTGGGTCAGCAGGGCGGCGCTCGAGCGTGGAAAACAGGACAACACTTTTTCTCAAAATGCTGACAAAAGTAACTCCATGCAGTTAACTGCCACACCCAATGCTTGCAGTTCGGAAGACCATCCAACGCGTGTCTTTTGTTGGGATCTTTTGGGTGAAGGGTCAATTTTGGAATCCTCTCCCTTATGCTTCAAGGCACAATGGCACAATGAATGCCGGATCGTCTGGGTTTGGGTTTCCGGCACCTTCTGCGAACAACCATCTGGAGCTTCCATTGGGGTCGGCTGGGGCACAGATGCTTACCGAGCCAGGGATTTGGTCAGAGGAGCTGGCTGCTTCTTGACGATCAACTGGGGGAGCTGTTTCATGCTCTTCAGGAAGCGGTGCTGTCCTTGATCGCCGAGCAGCGGAACATTCGCGTACATGGTCGGCATGTATTATTCTGCAGGAGGTCCAGCAGTCGATCCATGAGCATCCTTGCTCGCGCTGGTTGGACGCCTCTCCGCAGGTTCTAAGTGGCCAGTTTGCTAATCTGTTGCAGGTACAGGTGTCTGGGTGGGTCCGAATTGCCAATGCCTTGGCCATTCTACATCGTTCTCACCAACGCTGTCAAAGAGGCTTCCCAGAAAGCCATATTCATCATGCAACTGCTGAAAAAGTCCTGGTCCAGCTGGCGGCGCCAAGGTGGCAGAAGCATCCCGTGGCTCCATGTTGTGAAGTTCGCGCCCCTGCGAGGCCACCCCAGATCGAACCGCCCTTCCATCAGATTGCTAGAAGATTGATGTGTGCTTCCCGGAAAAGCATACACAATTCAAACAAGGCTTCACAAGCGAACAATTCCAACAGCTTTCGTCCTTCAGCAGCTGCTCTGGCCTCTGCGTCGGCTTTGGCTTGGGCAGCAGCCAACAAAGCAGCACTGTGTCACTGTGATCAGTACCATCCGGTGTATCCGGTGTGGCATTGGCGCTGCTGGTCGTGGAATCGGCTTACACCTCTGTCGCAGAAACCATGTAAGAAAACCATTCGGGCCGAAACAACACTCCTACTACTACTGCTACTACTACTGCTACTATTACTACTGCTACTACTACTACTACCACTACCACTACCACTACCACTACTACTACTACTACTACTACTACTACTACTACTACTACTACTACTACTACTACTACTACTACTACTACTACTACTACTACTACTCTACTACTACTACTACTAGCCCGGGGCCCCGCCTCAGCATTTCATAGTGATGATTAATTGCGGCTTGAAACATGCACGGGAGGTGGGTCCAGGAAGGGACACCGGCCTACTACTACTATGACTACTACTACTACTACTACTACTACTACTACTACTACTAACCACTACTACTGCTACTGCTACTGCTACTGCTACTGCTACTGCTACTGCTACTGCTACTACTACTACTACTACCACTACTGTTCCTACGATTCCTAGTGACGACTACGACTACTACTAGTACTACTACTACCACTACTACTACAACTAGATTATTGCTACTGCTACTGCTACTGCTACTGCTACTGCTACTGCTACTGCTACTGCTACTGCTACTACTACTACTACTACGACTACTACTACTACTACTACTACTACTACTACTACTTCAACTACTACGACTACTACTACTACTACTACCACCACCACGACTTCTGCTTCTACTTCTACTGCTACTGCTACTGCTACTGCTACTACTACTACTACTACTACTACTACTACTACTACTACTACTACTACTACTACTACTACTAGTACTTGTACTACTACTACTACTACTACTACTACTACTCCTGCTGCTGCTACTACTGCTACTGCTACCGCTGCCGCTACCGCTACCGCTACCGCTACTGCTACAGCTACTGCTACTACTACTGCTACTACTACTACTACTACCACCACATCCACTTCCACTTCCACTTCCACTTCAACTTCAACTTCTACTGCTACTACTTCGACCTACTGTTGCTACTACTGCTACTACTGCTACTACTGCTACTACTGCTGCTACTGCTGCTACTGCTACTACTGCTACTACTGCTACTACTGCTACGACATCGACGACTCACACCGATGGAGCGGAAGAAGGGGAGTGCAGGGGGGGATTCTTATTTGACCGAAGACAAGAAGCTGCCCCCCTCCTTTTTCTTTGACCGGGAGAAACCCCGTCTCAGAAGAGGAGAGGGTGGTTCTTGCTTGGAGCCAAAAAGAAGGGTCTACCCCCCCCCACTCCGCTATCGGCCCTATCTGTGCCTTCGAACGAACTCGTGATAGCAGGCTACCATCGCGAATTCCAGTTCTCGTTTTTGCATAGACCCATTTGACTTACTCGATTTCGAACAGCTACCACCAGGGACACAAAATTGCCTGTGACGGTGACAAAGAAGAGGTACTTCGCGAGCGACACATCTATGCCACCTGGACATTTTCCAGAAACTCAACGATTTCCGTAGACGTTGGTTCTACATGGTTCAGCTACACACGAGCAGGTGTATGCTGCCAGGCTGCTGCCTAGCTTTAACTTTGGATGGCGCAACTTCACCCCTTTCATCAGGCCGTACACGCTCACGAGCGCACCCAAACAGCCCCAGCCAAGGCTTACAGAAAGCCCATACCAGCCTTTGCAGCCAGGGACGAAGGCTTGAGTGTTTGCAACATGCTTTTCCGGCGTATGCGAGCATCTGCCAAGGCACCATGGAAATATACCTTGAAAGCAAGTCAGGTTCAAGTCCTCATGCTGAAAAAGCAAACCAACCCAGCCTAGACCAGTCAGCACTCACCACCGGAAGCTGTCGGTAGCCAAAGACTTTTGACTATTCAAAGCTGTGGCGCAGATCCCGGTACAGCGGCAAGAACCAGCAAAGCGAAAAGGTTTCGCGTTACCACCACTGTCTCGACCATGGCTCGGACGTCCAGTTTGGGGTATCGTGGTGCATCAATGCAAAACATGCATAGTTATTCAACCATTCCATCAGGATCTGGAGTCGGGCGAAGGCGGGATTTGAAACTCGGCAAGCTCAGCAAACAATCCTTACGACGTGATGTCACGAGTCTCCGTAAGTTGTTACCCTGAGTCAAATGTAGATTGGCACCGTCACACTGCGCAGCAATGGCTTTGAGATGCAACATGGCTGCAGCCTTTCATGTTCGTTTCTTCTGCCGTACAAGAGAAGCCTCAGCACAGCTGAATTCAAGATTCGGACAGTCGGTGTGCCACAGCGCCCACAATGCCATTGCAAGGCCATCCATGCCTCATCCCAACACTGAACCTGTAAGTTGCCACCACTCAACAGTTATCTTCTTGCAGAAGTTCCAGGGTAGTGACAATACGCACCCCAGTAAGTATCGATGATTGGGTGCCCATTGTACCTGAACAATGACATTATTGGGCAGGTCTTGGCACGGAAGCAAAAAGCTTCTACAACCAGAATGCCTTCTGTCCTTCCAACGCTCCTTCATGGCCTCGCAGTAGAGAGTGCCCTTTCGACCGATTTTCATGGCCTAGTGAGTCGGTGCCTCCCAAATCTGGAGCTCCGTCGACTTCCAGTCCCAGCTCGCTTCCTCTCACAGCTCGCGACGAACATGGCTCAAGGTGAAGGGGCTTCGAGCTTCGCAACCGAGGACCTAACAGTAGGTTCTCTATGGCTCAACCACAACTCCTTGGGGCTCGGTGGTGCGCAAGTCAGCAGCGCTCGGATTCGTCTCACCCCATCAGTTCTTCCACAACCTCGGTCACTTTTCCACGGCATCTTGCCCCACAGACCGGGCACACTGAATCCCGAAGGCAACTTGAGTCTTGCACCCGCCATGTTTCTAAATGCAGCCAAGTCCTTGCCCATCATCTTTGGCAAAACTCTGCTCGCAGCATGCCCTGGAAGTTGCAGTATCAGTCGCTGCCTGGAAGCCACTTGCGAGGAACTCGGGAATGGCCTGCAAGACGACCGTTGGTTGTCGGGTGGTTGTCGGGATGGGCTTGCGGCGGGGTGGATGGATTAGATTGGAGTGCGGTGGATGCAATGCAGTTCTGGTAGAACACTTCATGGACAACTCGCTACTCATGGCAGGACCAAACGAGTCCCGGACACTGGCAATGAAATCTTGACACGCCTCGCCAAGAGGAAAGCTAGGAGGAGCCGCGGCGAGCCGCTGTTGACCACTCAAAAGTCCTGGGGCGCTTGGGGCCCTTGCAGGTGCAAGGCCTTGGCTGTGCAGACGAATCGCCTGCGCCGGGGGGGCGCGTCTGCGCGGTTTGTGCCGCTTGCGCCGTTTCGCGAGCCGTTGCGAGCCGCGAGCCGTTGCAAGCCTTTGCAATGAAGAAGGCCATAAAGGCGCAGCAGGCGGCGGCATCACAACTGGGATGCCTGTATCATGTCAACAAGCCGAGTCGGCGCATCGCTTAAGATGTCACCGGTCCCGCGTGCACTTGCAGCTGCGACACGTTGCACGGCTTTGTAAGATTGCCTTTTCCATCGCCTCCAAAGTTTCAGTGATGGCCGCAGATGCTAGGCACAGGCTACAGACCAGCCTCGACAGGATTCAAGTAGTAAGCAATTGGGACCTTCGTGGAGCACTCATATCACTGTGCCCATTACTCAAGGAACAGATGGCGGACCGGAGCCAGACGCATGATGGAGCCGTTGCCTGTGACCGACATCACAAGACATAAGCACTGCTCCTCTGTGCATGTACGGTGCATAGGAGAACTGGTGCCTGCATCATTGGTGACTGATCCGTATATCGGAGGCACCGAATGCAAACCGTCGCGAGCAGCCAACCGTTCGACCTCTGCCTGAAGTGACAGGCACGCTCGGTCCACCGTGTGGTCTAGGACTCAGCACTTGCCAAGAATGCGGCTAGAGACTTCGACACGTTGCCCCCAAGGCCGACTGACCTGCAGCTCGGGAAAGCTGAAAGCTGCCGTTGGCCAAGCCTTGAAGCCTTGTGCACATGTTTGGGAAATAACACAATCCGGAACCATAGGCGCAACGTCATATCTTCACCGCATGCGAGGACAATTGGAATCCGACGGCTTTGAAAGGGCAACCCATCAACCCCTGGCCTACAACACTACACGTTTGAAAGCTTCAGTAGTGGGGCACGCCAGATCTTGATGAACGGACCGTATAAATTACACTTGCATGGGCTGGCGAGATGCTTTCTAAACACTTGGGCCCTGACGTGCGGTAGCGACGATGTCCATCATGACGGAATGCATTGCAGTAACCCTGAAACCACCTGGCAAGCGCAGCAACGAGTACTTGCAGATGCCAGAACTCACTCAGACGACGGTCAATCGTCAACAGTCAACAGTTGTCAACAAATCTCCCACGGCTTGAACACCCGGATAGAGCGACCACATGTGCCATCGGACTCGGACGTCAGCTCCGCTGTAGCCTGCACCGAACACATAGCACTGCCAACGTGTCCCATCGACAGGCCGACGGACCTTGAGAAACCAAAAGAGAATCGGCAAGGCCTCTGCAAGCGGAGCAAGTAGGAGGATTCAGACATGCGGCCGGTCCAGCAAAACAAAGGAGCCGACAGAGAGCCATACTAGTGTCATCCGTCCTTGTCACACACTAGTGACAGTGGAAGCGGATTGGACGTTGAATCAGGCTGAGGACATCGCCACTGACCAGGCAGCAGTTGGAATTTGTTGTACCTCCATTGCAGAGCAGCACAGAGCTCTTGAGGCTATGACTAAACCGAAACAAGTCAGAACGACGGGTTCCGATACTGGAGCTTGTCACCTGCACGACCAAACTGAGAACGACGGGACATCGGATGACCCACGCTGCAAATTTATCCGCAGAAGGACTGAGCCCAGGCTTCGGGAAAACGAAACATCAGCTTGCACTGAAAACTTTCCACCACACGTCACCAGACACAAAAGCGAAACAAGGCTAGGCCATGGGGAGTCAACTGGAGGGGATCCCGCCTCCGTGACTTAAGGGGTGAACAATGCAAACGAAGCAGTGGATACAGGATGACAATTGCACAAAACATCATGTCATGTGCGCTTAGCACTTAGCACCGCGGAACAAAAACTGAGCAGGCAAGATATGAAAAAGGCTCACCGACACTAGCTTCAGAGCTAACGTATTGAACCTGTGTGTTTCTGATCGCAGGCTTTGCGGAAGGGTCGAAAGAACGGGATGTAGAGGTTGAGTTGAAGTGGCCTCTGCTCTTGAGTGCATGCTGGTTTCATACAAATAGACGTGGTGCTGCTGTCTGGCTCTCCGGTCTTTCCCTCTCTGCTAACGGCATCCCTAGAAATGCAGTCTCAAGCGGTCCAAGGCTCGCTGCTGGTCTCCTTTGGTTCCTACCGCATTTAGCAGGACACTGAGACGGATTTCCGGAAGGACATTCGGAGTTGGTCGAAAAAAGCCTACCAAGTAATGTGTCTGCAAAAGCTAGCTGCCAGCTGCACAATAGTGTGCCCACTCACCGCAGCTCGAACTCTGGGATGCGGGCCGCACTCCTTCAGTCCTGCATCCACATGACAATGCCGCGAAGTGCTGCTTGTCACCCAACCCTGGGCCATCTACCCGGTGGAAGAACACATGGCCTTCAGTGGCGCAAAGCAGGCGAAAGGCCGAAAAGACTTGCGTTTTGTTTGCTTGGGGATGGACCGCCGGGCATCCGAGTACCTGACAAAGCCAGCACATGTTTGCTGAAACCCAAAATGCAAGATTTGCGACAAGGACCCTACCCTCCGAGGTGGTCAGGGAGAAGTTGGTTGACCGGCAGGAACTGCCAAGGCATGGGCCACAAGCCTTACACTACAGCTTTGGAGTATCCTGCTCCCGGCTTGTGCCTCCAACGGAGCTCCCACAGCATCGCCGATGGCCAGCCTCAACCCATGGCCAACTCACCTACAATTACAACTTTTGTCCCTGCCACGCACGTCTCGCCAATGAAGGAAGAACGCCAGCGAGTGAACAAATACGAGCGCACGAAAACCAGCAAGTGTCCAAAAAATAGGATTGGCTTGCCCCAGAACTAGAATCGTTTGCGTCAACATTTGAGTCTCTTGCCTGTTTGCCTGACGGTAAACGACTCAGACGAAATCGCTTCGCAACCTTTCCAGGGCTCGATCCCGAGCATCGCAGCCATGGCAGCCCCACCTCAGCTGTGCGCCGAAGTTGCGGAATGCCTAATGCAGACAATGCAGATTGCAGAGCATTCCCTGGTTCGACTCGTCAAGACTCGAACATGCTTTCGGAAAGTTGGTGGACCCGAGACTCCTAAACACAACCCCAGCGTGTTTGTCTCCGCCCAGACCTGTCTCTGAAAGGAGGTTACGGCCATGGGGTTCGGGCATTACTCTTCATAGGCCGTCTCCCACATGTTGGGGTAGGCACTGCGTTGATGCATCAAACGAGTCTGAATTATCACGTAGTTGCCTCGATTTCGCCAGCCACAAAGCAGAAATAGAAAGAGCCATTCCCCATGCAGACGCTCGATTTCGCAAGCCCCAAAGACACATCCGTGGCAGCACAACACAAAGCAAATATTCTTTATGTAGATGCTGGATTTTGCAAGCATCCGCTCAGGACACACATCAATGGCATCACAACACATCAAAACCAGACATCCCCTATGCAGATGCAGGATTCCACAAGCAACCGAACACGTGATCATCCAGAACAGCAGCCATTCCCCATGCACTGTCAAGCGGTAAACACGTTGCATTTGCTGGGTTTGGGTGCTTTCCCTGAAGGTGACGCATGCCACGACCGGGTCGCGGCAAAATCCTCGCATGTGCTCCCCTTCTGCAAGTACCAAAGTGGTTACAAAACACATAAAGTTGGCATGTAAGCTCACTGTCACCTGCCACCGTGAAAGGGCAAAAGTCGGCGTCAGGTCTGTTGACCTCTGGCCACTACTGGCTAGAGATACAAAGTCCACGACCGTATTCCGGATGGAGCCGCTAAAAAACCATTCTCAGGCATGCCTCAGGGGAGGACCGCTCGTGACCCAGCTTACGCGAGGAGGCAGCGCTCACTTCACAGCCTCATTCCACCACAAAGCAGCTCCGAGTTCAGCCTCAAAACCCGTCAACGACGAAGCCCACCAGGCGCAGACCTTGCTTACTTGCGATGAGCCCGGTTCTGCAGTAGAAGGCGTTAATAGCCACCTGTTTTTGAAGTGAAACCGTAGAAAAGCTCTCCCACGCTTTCCGAGCTCCTCCCCTTGCTGATCGAACCGATGTCTGCCTTGGCCTCCACCAGCACGACGGGACGACGGTGATGTCTTTTTGCATTTCGAGCCACCCGTTTTGAAGCCAACAAGACTCCATGGCACTCAAGCAGGCCGGAATGAGCTTGCTTCCGGGCTGCACAAAAATCAAAACCCGCAGATGGCCTTAGGACCGCCGCCATGCTCTGCGACGACTCTGACCTAAGCGCCTTTGCGCTCAGCAAGCCTTCCCAGTCGTTCAACGACTTTCCAACCACAGCTGAAACTGCTCACACCAAACCCAAACTCTGGAGCAGCGTCGCAAGCAAGAATCTCGTCCAAGAACTCCAAGAACTGGCCGTCCAGGGCAGCAGCCAGCAGAGGGGCCAGCGCCAGTGCTGTGAACAGCTCCCTTTGCACACAGCATGGCAGCGGCCGCATGCTGTGTGGCTCTCCTCGAGTGCTGAACTTGTAAACTTCGTCGAAGATACTAAGCATGCCGCGTTGCCGAAGGCAGAACCACTGCAGCGCTCCGAGTGCTGACGCCATGGCCCGTGGACTTGCTCGCTCCTGACACCAAACATCGCACAAGCTGACGACCATGTTAGCAAGTTTCACTTCATTGGGATCTACCCCAGCCGGTGAGTTGCTGATATCGCATCCGAAGCTTGTCATGCTGCTCGCCAAAAAAACATCCGTCGCAGCATTCTTCTAGATCTGACGCCGTTGAAAACGGAGTCCAAGCGGTGAAGCGTCGTCCAGTCCATGCAAACAGCACAGAGCTTCGATTGGCCTTGTGGCACATCATGTTCCAAGCTAACGATTTGGTGTTCAAGCACTCCGGCATTCAGCACACATCCCACAGAGCTCGCCTGTGCAACGCAAGGCCACCCAATAAAGCCCATAGGCCACACAACACTGAGAAGGTGCAACACTGTACCTGGCAGCAGAGGTTTCCTGGGTAAAGCATCCGTCCGTGAAACTCATGATTTGCCTGCGACTGACCCCCGCAGACAACAACTCACCAACGGTAACCGGTGCTTGGCCGAACCACCCTCAAAGTAAGTCCTGGCGTCGCGCTTGGACATGTAGAAAACCGGAATTTTTGCCTGCTTCGACAGCAGCCAACCATCCCAAATCTTCCGCTGCTTGTCGCAAATCCTTTTCGGCGCCGCAAACACGCACGCTTGTCCTTGAACCGTGGGCGGCTGCCGCAGCTTTTCGCATAATATCAACTCGCGTGCTGTGAATTTCAATTTTTCGCTGCGCTCTTGGCCTTGAAGTTCCCTGGAAGCTGAAGCGTCCACATCGACACGGAAAATGTTGGTAAAACCAGACACCAATTCCCACAGCTCAAAAGGCACGAGGAAAGAGGGATCACAAGCACCTGCTTTCTCAGGGAGGTCTACCGCATCGGCACGAACTTTCTCATATCGACGGCCGTGCCGTTGCTCAAACCCTCGGAAAGCACCAGCCCAAGCGACTCCGAGCCCGAGCAGTGCTGAAGTCGGGCGAGAAAACGCTGCGTCCACCACGTGGTGCGGAAGCCTGTGCAGCGATGCATCTGCGCGGCACTGGTGCTGAGGATGCTCGCTTTGGCCTGCCGTGCTCCAATCATTAAGAGATGCTATGCACAATTTGTCGGGGTGGAGCATCTAAAAAAAAATAAACATCAAAAAAGCATTCAATCCAAGGATCAATAAAACAAGCATTAAAAAAATAATTAGAGGAAATGTAGCAGTTTCCAGGACAGTTTGCCTCTGGCAATTCTACGGTTTAGGGTTTCGAGGCGTTCTACCTCGCAGCGGCTTAGGTCTGTTCTCATTCCCACCTACATGGACTTGCTGATTTGCGTGGCTGGTCGAAGGAAGGAACATCGGGGAGAGACATGTGTGTTAATGTAAATGTCCTGCCCCTCCTCGGATTCCTGCTAATCTTAAATCAAACACACCCCCTCAATTTGGCGATTCCGGTTCATCATATATCTTAAACATGCCCCTCATTTCACGATTCGGATTCGTCATGTCATAACTCTTAAACACGCCCCCTCATGCGGCGATTCCGGTTCATCATCTCTTAAGCACGCCCCCTCGTTTGGTGATTCTCTTTCGTCATATACATTAAACACGCCCCCTTACTTGGGCGATTCATCATATCTCTACAACACGCCTCCTCATTGGCGACTCCGGTTTACCATACATCTTACACACACCCCCTTACTTGGCGATTCCGGTTCATCATACATCTTGAACATGCTCCCTCATTTGGCGATTCCGGATTCATCAAAAGCTTGGCGATTCCGGCCCCTCAGACATCTAGAACACGCCTTCTCATTTGGCCTTTTTGCTGTTCATAATATGTCTTAAGCACGCCCCTTCATTTGGCGATTCCGGTTCCTCATATATCTTAAACACGCCCCCTACATGCTTTGAGTCGTGGTGGCGAGGCTTCACCATCACGCACGACGTCGAATAAAGCTGGACGCGCACATGTGCATGTTGGCAGTTGCTCGGATGTAAATGAATGGACAAACGGTATACAAAATAGGGAACATTGGGATGATCCCATAAAAGACAAACTTATACCAAAGATTATCGACAACCATGAGACCATGGGTGTTGGTTAGTATAGAGAGCAACATGCTTGATGAGGCGAGCTTACAACACGTGTGATCACTTCGAGGCCGGCCGCACGAAAGCGACAATCGGTTAACAACCACTTAGTACACGCAGTGCATCTTTGCTGTTTTCTGTCGCTGCTGCGCTTGGTGCTATGTCATGTATTCTGCGTGGCACTGACATCATCTCGGAAGCCCGCAATCGAGCCGGTCATGCAGGCAAATACTTGTCGAAGTGGTGGCGTTGATGGTCAACGTCAACGTTCAACAACTTGCACCAAGACGTGAGCTGTTTGCCCTGCTTGCTCACGGGTCGTATGTTCTGCAGGAGCTTGGTGTGCTTCTTCAGCGCACATCGTATGCTGTCTGGCAAGTATCACTCATGGCGGCCACGTGGGGGAAACCTGCAATTCGCATATATTGCTATCAAGCGAGGCGGTCTGCTTCTCGGGAGATCATCCGGAAAAGGCCTTCGGCAGATTTCTCACACCATGGCGGGGTTCGTGGTCCAACACTCGTCGTGCCAGCGGTTGTACGGGATGGTGAGCTCAGCTCGCTCGGTCATCTTCGTTTCACATGGACTTCCAGGATTCCGCGATCATTGCGGAGGCTGCGGAATGATCCGAATGCATGTCGTTAGCCATTCTCTCTGGGACTCGGTTGGGAGATTGTTCCACATGCTTGCAAACTCTGTGCGGGAGGCGGATACACTCAAGCGTAAACCTGGAGAATGCATCGGGGCCAAGTTCAGCGATAAGTTGCTGCAGGGGTCCTGGTGTGGGTGCACTGGAGCCGAACCAACGGGGTAATCATGTGGTGTGACGTGTCGCGTCCCAGGTGGTGCGAGGTGTCGGGTCCGGTTGGGTTTGGCACTCCGGAGCGAGGAACTTGTTCTCTCACGGCATATTCTGCGATGTGATGTGGTTTGATGCCACGAGCCACATTGTTTATCCGAATGCTCCCAAAGCTATATCTGGATCGGAGTGTCTGCATCCAATCGGAAGGCTCATGGCTGCTGCGGTGTCACTGTGAACTGCTTGACGGGCATGCTGGTATTGAAGACGACATGCGACGCAGACAGCCTGCAAGCATGTGGCAAAACCGAACTCTGTGAGAAAGCAAAGCATGGTTGTGGTCATTGCAATATACAGAGCACCAAGACATGTAGTTTCAGAACATCAACCAATCGCGGTTCCAATCTACTCCAGAGCCGGACTTGCCTGAACTTGCGTGAAGATACATGCCATCCACAGAAGGAAAGAGCATGTTACGTATGCTAATCAAGAAGGTGGCCCGCATAAAGGGCATCAAAAGGTGCGCCAACATGAAACTCCGTCAGTCTCGCCTCAAAGATATGCCTGGTAAGGAGCTTCAAAGCTCAGGCTTAGTTCATGCCTCATACACAGCCTCCATCGATGCACTCAAGCCATCACTCAGTTCAGCGCAAGTCTTCGCGCATCAGTTTCGATGCAACGAGGAAAGTGGCCATCCCCCAGGGCCGGTAGATTGGTATGTTGGACAAGTGGCATTGGGGCTAAGTGTAGATGACGATGACTGCAATTCGAAAGCAGCTATGGGCATGATGATGCCAGTGTGCCACAAACGCAGGAAGCTGCAGTCTCGCTGTGGCCGCTGCAACCCTGGTTGTCAGCGGCGGCATCCGCCAGGAGCCTGCAAGCAAACCTACTGGCCTAGTCATGCGATGCACTTCCGCTCGCCTCCAGCAGTCCTTCTCACCGCTCACCACCTGAGGGAGCCGAGCGGCACTAGGGATGCATCGCACATGTCGCCACATGCTGCCTTCTTGAGGCCGTCCTCAAGCAACCGATGCTAGAAGCGAGCCTCTCAAAGCTTGAAGGGCAAAACACACAGAGGTCCTCAAGCACGGAGAAGTCGGAGAAGTGCTCCCCCTGCACTCTGCATGCACACTTCACTTGTCTCCCTTGAGCCCTCGGCCCTCGGCACTCAGGCCCTGGCTGTCCAAACGGTGTCCTCAGAGAGTAAAACACGTCTCAGACCTTACACGTGTCTGGCCGGAGCGGCCCCGAGCTAGTCGCGCAAGACACACACTGCGCGGGTCTTCTGTCCAGGAGTTTCCTCGGACGGCTGATCGGCAAGAAGAAGCACCCATGTACCTCTTCTCCTAACATGTCTTAACACATCCAGGGCTCCATATTTCAGACAACGTAGTTTCACCTTAGTGCAGCCAGCACCAGATATGCTACCTAATTGCAAGAGGTTGGAAATAAGCTGCGAACTCTGACCAAGCTCTGGGTTCGATACACGATACGTTCCTCTCAGCCTTGACACGGGAGCTCTTTGTGCCAAGAGCCTCGAATGAGTCTTCTTGGAGGCTTGAGGATCACAATGTAATGATCCAAATCACAAGCCAAGCTACTCTTTAGCTCGAAGAACACATGAAGAGTCATGAGGTCGTCTCTGAGCGCACGCAGCCAAGAGGTTACGGTTACCAGGTGGGGTGTCCGTGTGTCAATACTAACGGAATTTCACTCAACTCTGAGTACATGACCGTGCATCCGGTGAATGGCCACCTGGCGACATCCAACAGTTATACCAGGATCTCCTTCGGTCGCCCCATCTTTGAACGCACACTTCTGGCTGCACCAGAACGCACCAAGACACGCTAGGCGCACATGGCCACACGGTGGCCACCATGCTGGTCCAGATGCTTCGGCAAGCTTGAACAGATGTGCAAACGAGGTCATATCTCATATGCATAATGATAGAAATCTTCTTCACGGCTCTGCACAGCACCGCAGGCAAAGCTCAACAAATCGAAAAAAGACTGCATACGACTGCTTCAGTTGGATGCTGCTGAGCCAAACGGCACACAAAAGACAGGGCTTCATGGTCTCGGCTGCACGGCAAGTCAACGTGTTACCGCATCTACTTTCTTTGCATCAGTCTTTTGCTGCTTGGCGCCCTCGAACACGCTCGGAAAGACTTGCGGCAAGCGAAAGCGCTAAGGGCGAAGGGCTTACGTAGGCCACCCTAAGGGCCATTCTGTACTTTGCCCGGACGTCGAAGATCTCACTTTGCGTTGGAGCCGCCGGCCTTCCGCTCCAGCTCCCTGCAAGGAAGTGAGAGCTAGAGCTTGGCTTCCAGGAACTTTCGGGGCCTGATGGTCTGTTGACTCCTCTCGACAGCCTTCTCGATGACCGGCTGTGCACTTCGCATCGCCTTGCGCATGGGCAAGTGCCGTTTCCATGACCTGCTTCGGGGATCTTCGGGCCTCGTTCAAGGCGCCGTGTGCTCTTCTCGAGGACTCTTGCGCAAACCGGCAAAAAGCAGGACTGCTCAGTAGCGCTTCCTGCGAAAGGCTTCCAACTGCAAGTAATACGTATAGCCTGCCACTGTCCGGCCTTCGTGTACTTTGCAAGGTGCCCGCTTAGCAATGCTGCAAGCATTCCGGGAGGACTGACATGATCGCAATTCTAAGTACGGTGTGAACACATGCGAATACATCGCAGTGCTGGCAGGGCCCACAGCTGTTCGTTCGCAGCTTGGTCATCTTGTGTTTGTGCCATCTCACCCCTGCTGTACAGCTCTGGCACGGATGTGAAAGCATACAAGGCCGAAATGCATGGTGCTTCATTCCTCAGTTGGGAAAGCATCTTTGAAGCCTGTACAACGTTTAAGTGGACTGCACGTCCAACTCAAATTGTATGGCTGTTTGCCATTCCTTTGCTAAAGAAGTAGAGCGACAACGCAAGATGTCAAGACCTGAGCCTAAGTCGCGTTTCGATGACTGCACACATCGTCATCAAACCCAAATCCGAGGACTTTGCAGAGCTACCGGTGATGGCCGAGATCCTGGTAGTCGTGCGCAAAATCTGCAGACAGTACGCCCAACATCTCCCATCCCAACTGCCTCTCATTCTTGCCCTCCATCTTCCAGCGGTGCATCCACAGGTCTTCCAGCTGCTGCGTGGAAATGGCGTTGTGCACGGCTGCAGTGGCTGTCCCGAGAAAGAGCCAGAAAGTAGACCTGCAGCCGAGCGCTTTCGGCCATTGCGCGGCTTGAAATTCAAGATGCTGTCGATGCCGGTGATTTACCCTTCAGCTCTGCCCACCCCTTCCGCCCTTCCCACACTTCTCACCTTGCGCACCCTTCAAACCCGTCCTTCCCTGTGCGACCCCGTGCTTCGCAGCCACCCTCCCTTCGCCGGTGTTCTTTCTTCCTGCAACTTGTACATTTTATATTCTTGTATCATACGTTTATGTTCCACTCGCCCTTTGCCCTTCCCGCCCTTCTGCCCACTTCCGTCAAGAGTTTTCCAGCCCGTCCTCAGAGCTTCGAGTCCGGTTCCCCGCCCTCGTACCCTCCTGCCCTGCCTGCCCTCCCTGCCATTCTTGCCCCTCTCTCCACTTTAGGTGCAGAGCCTGCTCCGTAAGCTGGGGATGGTCGAAGATTGAATCCATCTCGTCTGCCGAGCGAACTCGTTGAACTCGACCACGTCCTTTTCGGAAACCCTCCCACGTGTAACTTTACAACGCGCTGGCACTATGCACATGCAAGCCTTGTCCAGAGGTGGCATCGTTGTGTTCGTAAACATCCATGTTCCTCAGCTACAAAGAAGCAGCGAATGCTGCTGAAACCTTTCCCTATCTATCCTTCCCCGTGCCCGTTTTGGTCCACCAGCCCCACTCGATCAATACAAGAGCCCTCTGCATTCTGTAACAGGCCGTTTCCAGCACTATTTCTGGCGTCGACGGAATCTAGTGCTGCAAGCGTAAGCTCAGCAGTCTCCTCCAGCAATTCACTCAAGCCATGCCCAAGCCCGACGGCTTCACAGGTGGCCGCGAACACAGCTTGAATGGCAGCATCACGCTGCCACAGCGTGTCCATCCGTGCCACCAGTTGAACCACGCGCTCCCACTGTGAAGGTACCAGCCCGCAGGACATGGTGGCAGCACTACTTGCAATCAAATTCGCTTCGAGGCCTCCAGTTCGAATGACATGAAGCACGTGCAGAGGCTCTTGCCATCGATGTGCTTTCTGGCATGCACTAGCCGCAGCTGCGCAGAGGATGCCATCCAGCTGAAGCCGGAAACCCAAACATTTTCCGAGCAGACATAGCGCCAGATCCCACTTCTCGCCAGACTCACAAGAACTCACCGCTTCGCTCAGAACGAGAAGGCTGCCCGACTTCGACTTGTGATGAACTTCTTCATACTCCGCCCACAGGCTCAGAGCCATCTCCCACTGATGGGCCCGTCGACATGCACGCATGAGGGCACCGTAGGTTAGATCGTTGGGTCGGAGATGTCGCGTTGAGGCTCTCAAGTCCGCAAACAAACACAGTGCCAGTTGCCACTGGCTTCCCGTTTGGCAAGCACCGATGGCGCAGTTCACACATGCAAGGTCGAGCACCACGCTCATACTTTCACTGTTGTGAAGGAGTCGAAGGCCGACCTCCCAACGGCCAGCTGCTTCACAAGCCGCAATGGCCGATCCCAAAGCGACTTCGTTGGCTTTTACCCTTGAGGCGCACAGATCGAAGAAGAGGCAGAGGGCCCGCTGCCATTGCCCAGCACTGAGCCCCGTGCCACAGGCACTTACTGCGGTGCTGCATGCATAGGATTCTGTTTCGAGCTTCTGGAGAGGCAGCTCCTCCAGCAGTGCAAGTGCATGCTGCCAGTGGCCAGCTTTTCCGCAAGCACTCATCGCGGCACAGAAGATCTGCAAGTTCAATTTCCATCCTGCGGCTTCCGTCAGCTGAAGCAGGTCCAAGGCTGACAGCCATTGTTGACCACGCTCGCATGCAGTTATGGCAGCTCCCATAGTCACCAGATTGGGTAGCACAGCCAGACCATACATCTCCCGGAAAATGTCGATGGCTCGTTGCCACTGGCTTCCACAAATTGTGATGGCAGAGCTGCAGACGAACACGTTCATCTCCAGGCTCTGACTTGACACCTCGGCCAGAAGATGAAGGCCTGCCTGCCAGGCATCTGCACATGCAGATATTGCTGCACCGTAGGATACGATGTTCGGCCTCATCGTCTGTAACTTCATCGATTGCAACAGTCCCAGAACAGTAGCCCAGCGGTTTGCACGGGCACATGCACTCAAAACCGCATTCAACACGACCACATCTGGCGGCAAATCCAAGGATATGTCCTCGAGCAGCTGCAGAGCCTGGATCCAGCGATGCTGCTTCGCACACACCGAAATCTCACCAGAGCACAGCTTCAGTCTTTGCCAAGGAAGAAGTCCGGAATTGCATAGTGTGCTCATCTACACGGAAACTGAGGCATCGCTTGACGTGGTCAGATGCAGCTGCGGACATCTGCGGACTTAAGACTTGGCAAACTCACATGAAACTTGAGATCTCATGTTTGCATATGGCCCAGAGCGTGGCCTCGCTTCGCTCTTGTTCACCTTTGGGTGCTGAGTTCAGCTTAGTCTCCCTTCATGGAGAAACGTCATCAGATCATAGGCAAACCTCACTTGTCACCAAGATCACTGCAGTGGAATGAGACTTGAAAACTGCTCGCCAGCGCCAAGCAGCTTGGAAGCCCCTGAATTCGGAGCTGGATCTTCGGAAGCCGGACGTCTGCCCCTCCGGAGAGTCCGGGGAAGGTGTAAGAAACCAGAAGCCCTAGAAGCCCTAGAACATGGAAGCCATCAGACCTCTTGCATTTCGTCGCATGCATAAGGACCTCAGGACTCTTGCCGGCCGTTTTGCAAATCGCGCAGCCCTGAGATTCCTTTCAGCCAAGGCACAGAGCAAACCCGTCTCTTCGACAGCAGCTTTCGGGCGCCTGCCTGAAACTGTCGCCGCAGCTTCGAATCGTCGTGTGCTCGAAAGGGGCCAGTAATGGCTCTGAGGGCCGGACAAGTGTGTTTCGTTCAGCGCCGTTAACGCTCAACTTCAGGGCATCAATCTGCGGCCAGTTCGCAGGTACTTCGTCATCCAAAGCCACCTCCACGGCGGGTATTGTCACAACCTTGGCCGCCGCACATTGAAACATGGTCTATCCATGACTTTCGAGTCAACTCAGAAGTAAAAACACTCGTGCATTGACTGCCTCACGTCTGTCCTGCGATGGGAAATCGTAGTCATTCACGGTTGCCTTCAGGGGACATGAAACGTGCGATCAGGAAGCCGTCCGCCTTGTTCTTACGTAGCATCGCCAGCATCATGCATATTGCATAGAATTTTATGTTCTGCTCCTGACCGTTGTGACCACGAAAGTGGATCAGCTCGGTTTGGCCAGTCATCTGCCCAAGTGCTGCATTGCGCACTTGCACAGATGCAGATAGGCCGTTCTCGGACACACTCCTCGCTGCCGGACATGACAACAAATGGCTACATACTGGTTGGACTTTGTTTGCAAGAACCTTGCGGCGTACTCTGCTGCTTTGGCTCTGTTGAAAAAGGGTGGCTGCATCGGGCAGTGGTTCGAAGGCAAGAGCCCTGGTCTGCACCCCAGCCAGGCCTAGGGTTAGTCTGCTGCAGCCGCTGCATGCTGTGCATGACTTACATGACAGACAAGAGACGGAGGCTTGCGGCCGCCCACAACGCGCAGTCGCCCAGGTGAGGGCCTGCCGCCAGACGACAGGACCCGACTGCAACTCCCTTACCATGCGCGGTTACGGCTGTGGCTCAGAGCGCAGATCCGACCATGCTTCCCAATCTCAAAGTCTGCACTTAGCCGATTGTAGCCGTAAGCATCGCCATTTGTACGCTGGAGCTAGTCACCGTGCGATGCCAATATGAGTAACCCTTTGTTGCCCTTGGTGGAAAACACTTCGATCACAGGCTTTCTCTACGTAAATCGAATCAACAGCACCTCCTTCGACGAAGGTGAACTTGCAGGTCTCCGCATCACCCAGATATGCAGCGTTTGTCGCGCAGCCCGCTTGGAGTGCGTCTTTCGCAATGTCTGCAACCATCCGCATAAACGGCCGCAAGCCACAGAATGGAAGCCTTGTGTAGCGCACCATATCACTGACCATTTCTCGATATGGGTTCACCCGGAAAATATAGCCTGGCCAGGGTGACAAGGCAAGAAACTTTGCATTACAAAAAAGGGTCGGTCGGTCACCCGAGATCAACCTCCTTTTGATGAATGCTCGGTGAAGCGGTGTCTTGCATCTCACACAGACCAGCACAGTTATCTTACTATGGTGCTTGGCTAACACTCTGCCCCGCCCACTATGTCCTCAGTGTCGCAATAACCTTTATGATTACCTGTCTTGCTGTCAAACGGTGGGATAAGCCCATCAAAGCTTGCGACTGAGCATCTGGGCTTGTGCCTTTGTGTATATACATGTATGTATGTATGTATGCATGTATGTACATACGTATGTATGTATGTATGTATGTATGTATGTATATGCAAATGTGTATGCGTGTGTGTATATACATATATATATACATATATATATATATATATATATATATATATACATATATACACTTATATGCTCTATATACATATATGTACATAGAGTTATCTATGTCTGTGTTATTCAATTACCCGTTGTCCTAGATACCTACTTACCGCTTTGCTTATTTATCTATTTGTGGTTGGCTGTTCGATTCTAAACCTTATACATGTGTAAATACATACGTACATACATACTTTGAGTGTGCTGCCCGAGGAGTCAAGGCTTGGCGAACATTACGAGACAAGCAATGTTATGCCCGGCCATGTGGCGTGCTTTTTGCACTCTCGCAAAAGGGATGTGCACTGGGCCATGTCCCCAGAGTGCACTGCGCCGTGGATATCACCGAACCAAAATCGCAGATTCAAGCACATACAAGAGAATATAGCTTTCACGAGTACACTGTTTCAGCACAGCCTTCGTTGGATGGACAGCACAGACTCCATGATCTGCGAAAAAAATAGCCGGATGAGCTCGCCGCTCACTTAACTGCTCGTTCCCCTCACACAACCGGGTCCTAACATGACCACGGTACATACGTACATACATACATCGTACATCATATGTACATATACTTGCTATGCGTACAGACTAGATATATATGGTCACACACACACGCACCCATGATCCATGCCAGCCTTCTTGTCGACTGCTCTTGCAATATGTTGTGTCTCCGTCAATTGTCTCCCAGTTATGGAGATCATCGGCATTTACACCTGCTTGTCCACTCCACCCATACTTGCCACTACTTTTATGGTACTTTATTAATTGTGTCGGGCAAACTCCACCTGAATCCCGAAACGAATTCTGCGTGCCGCTCCGCGTGGGGCATCTTTCCATATGGAACATGAAACAGTTCCTTTCTTCTCCATGTAGTCTCTTAGCAAAGGTGGAAACACTTTTCTTTCTCAACATGCTTCGGAGAAAAGCAGTTGATCTACAGCTTGAACAAAGTTGATTGTACCAAAAAATTCTGATTCGCACGACGAAAGAAACATTGATGTCGCTAGTAATTGATGCAATTGGAACCAGCACAGCTATTTTATCTTGCGTTCTGCAATAAAGGAGCTTGTCAGCTTATCTGCCCGCTCACTAAATGAAGATCGCCTGTCTCTCAATACTGAGCATTGAGCAGAAATAGAAAGACAGCCTCGTCCCCACCATGAGAAGAAATCAGAAAGCACCTTCAGAAAAAGATCAGTAGAACGGACTTTGAGTATGACGTGTGAGGAGTCCCCGATCTCCTTCAAGCAAAGGACAGGGTTCCATATGTTTAGCAAGACTTCTGCTCAATTTAAGAAACACGAACTCAACATTCTCCAAATAAAGTGCAAGGCTAAGGTTGAGCAAGTCTTTCGTGTCTGCACACAGCGTTCCAAAGTATCCACAAACACATGTCGGCACTAAGTGGCATGCTACAATGTGCTGTTCAACTTTAGGCTGTGGTCTCAGAGATCCCCCAAATCCAAAATTCCCCCAACATCCTGGCATCTATAGGGCCATCTGATTTCAGATGGCTGTGACTTTTTTGGCATTTTGTGCGTTTCGAGCCTGATGGCATTTGTCTGAAGGATCCTTGATCCCTGCCAGTGTTCTCGCATCTGGGGTGCCACCAGGCTCAAGTTTCATAAACCCTGAACTTCGAAAACATTGGGAGAGATCTGATTTCCCTGAACTTGCCAAAGCTCATGACATCTGTGGAGTGCCAGGGGCCATATAATATAGTTTCTCAGATTTAGGGAATTACATGGTCTGGTAAAACTTGAACCCTGCCGATAGGCTTCCAGACTTTGGATGAAAATGTCATCCCTCCTTGACTCCTTGTGGTTCGCATCTGAGGTCGCTCAATTTTCCCCCAAATTGCTAATTTCTGAAAAGCCAAAACATTTCGCAAGTATATGCAAATTCCCTAACAAACTTCTGAAATCATGGCATCTGTTGGGAGTTCACGGCCATATAGTTAGTGTTCGCATCTCAGGCTTCAGGAAACTCAGTGCAACTTGGCCCCTGCCAATGCTTTCGCATCGGAGATTCATCTTCATCATTCTCAGACTCCCACCCAAATCCACATAAGGAAGCCAACAGGTTCAAAAGTCCATACACTCCAAATTCAGAGAGCCATTGAGCTCTCTGCGCTAGGGTCAGCCACCTTGTTGTTTCAGACGACCAGACTGAAGCCTAGGAGCTTCTGGGCTCGGCGTTGCTCCCGCTGTGTCCACTTGCCGCGGTCAGAGCTCGCTCCAACAAGGGGTGTTCCTTAGCAAACGATGCATGCTACTGTTCTTCTTGGGTCTGAACTCAGAGCAACTGGGCAACTGACCTGTCGCAACTCCAACAAAGTCTGCATTGCATTGGCGACCTCGCAAGCTCGCAAGCGCAGAGCGCGTTGCAGCGAGGCTGGGGCTCTGAGAGAATGAGGAGCCGACCGGCAACACCAGCCGACCGGGATAACTTAGAAGATCCAAGACTTCGGTGATTGGCCATGGCGAAGCCATTAAAACGCCCAGTGCCGCGAGTCCAGAAACTTTACCTTCCGAGTTCAAGCCCTCACCTCAGCACAAAGCGCAAAGCGCAAAAAGCGCCCGACGCAGCGGCTCAGCGGCTCTCGTCGTCTCTCGGGGCTCCCCCAGGCGGCTCCCGTTTTTGGCCAAGCGTCGCAGGCTCTTCTCGCCCGTTTGCAGCAGGCTCCTGGCTTCCATGCCAGGTCCGGGTGGCACTCCTCACCGGCCGTCACAGGCCACCAGTAAAACAGTAAATCGATATCGGACGGATCGTCCTGGCACTTGTGCGATGGCCTCCTCTTCCGGCTGAACTGTCTGCTGCAGCATGGACTGCGCTACGATCCTCGAGGCCAGGCAGCAACACGAAGCACGTGAGACTCTCTGGAGCTGCTTCGGGCAGACTTTTCAGTACTTCAGATGAGATGCAACAGCAGGCCAGCACGTGCCAGGCTGCAGGCTATGGCTGACGCACTTGCATCCAGCAAGGTCTGAAGGAGGCTGGTTATGCCTCCAAGTCCAAGGCATTGTCTGAAGGCAAACCAACAGACTTCCCGAACGGCGAGGTCTGCAGAAACATGAAACGGGGCTCCGGTCAATACTGCAAACACTTGATAAGTAGCCTAAGTTAAATCTCCCGCGAAGTCACGCCGCGCCTACAGGCATGAAGTTCACAGCATCAGTGACGAGCTGGTAGATCCTGCGGGAAGGTTATCATGTAGCAGTGTAGCTGCATCTAGCCATCCTGCAAAGGTGGATTGGCCACAAAGGCGGAAGCCCCGCAGCCTGCTGCGGATTCCATGTGGCAGACGCCAGAGTCGAAGCAACGGCGTTAGCCCGTTAGCCCTCTTCTATGATTATATGGCTGTTCTGCTCAGCTCCTGGCCGCATGGGTCCCAGGTGCCGGCAGCTGCAGGCACGGAGCATCGCCCCAACGTCGCCCCAAACGTCGCTGCACGGCTCCACGGAGGTTACTCATCTGGCGAAGACAACCGGCCATTCAGGACCCTTCATGCTGGTGACAACCGGCCTGGTTGAAGATCATCCATCCGGACGTCGCCATGCCGATGAGAGACAGGGATTCCGACTGCAGCAGCAGATGCATCATCTCCTGCGCCCTGAAGAAGGGCAGGAGGGGTCATGCAAGCACGGCTTTCATGCGATTTCACATGCAGTAGACAGGAATTACATCAGCAACTACACATATCACCGGGGCATCAGCACTTAACCTCAAGGGCTTCGCAGCACCAACCATCAAGGCTGGCGACTGGGGCTCCCATTACGAACAAATCAATGATGCGTGCCTTGACCTGTCTGTGTGCGCAACAGCAAGCTTCTTCTCCGATTCTTTGTAACCCGCCTTTCCTCAAGAAGCTCGGCAGTTTCTTCAAGTCCGGCGGCACCTCGAGGACAAATCGAGTCTTGTTATCGTCTCACCCATTCGATCGTTCCTGTCCTGCGAGTTCGTCATCTTCAGCGATGCATCCAGGAGCATCATGGACAGTGCCCCAAGTGGGCAAACACTCAGCATGGCCACAGAGAGCTCCAGAAACGGCATGTAAAACGGACGCAAGTCCTGCAAGCCATAGGTTGGAATCGCATCGAAGTCGAATCAAAAGACACGATCAGTGATCAGGAACAATCTTCAGGCTCAGTTCAATCTAACAGCCCCACCTGATTCAACATTACTGCTTGACGATATTTGCCTGCAAGCACCGAAAGCATGCTTCTCGTGCCGGTGAACCCACATGTGCGGATAGATTGGACAGCTGAACGGCACAGCCATCGAAGCAAGCTGAACCACATCTCTACAAAAAGCCAAGGGGCACCATGTGAATGATCCACCCTGGAAGGCTGGTGGCCCCAAGTCGGGCACTTCGCACCCGCAATCCAGTGTCTTGGCATCCCGTGCTTGATCGTTTGTCATCTTGCGATCGACAAACAAAAAACACAACTACCGAAAAGGTCTTCTTGAGTCAAAGCCACGCTGTCGGTAAGCTTTTGGATTTCGCGAGCCTCGTCACGACACGGAGGTGAATGCTGCGAACTTACTGCCGCAGGGCTGGAGCTCAAAATTTAACACGAAACTTGAATCAGAGACCCGGCACGGCTCCAATGAGGAGCAGGCATGACAATTAACCAGAGGCAACATGTAGTGCATCATGCCTTGTGCTTATATCTCAGGCAAGAGGCATCTGCTTCTGACATCAAGGAGTCTTGCAAGCAGCATCGTTCGTAGGTGAATGTTCCACCCCAACACTGGGCAGGGAACACACAAGCCATAAACATCGACATGATTGGAATTAGAAATGTGTTGCGCACCGTGCCTCTGCATTATCCACCAAGCAACATCGGGCAAAACTGAAGCCTTCAGACCAGCCTTGCACTAATGGACACAGTCACTGTGCCAGACCGATAAGCCATTCGTGGGACTATCCATGGACCGAAAAGGATGACGCTCATTTCAAGCGTCAAGAGTTCGCACTTCGGGATCCGGAGATGGAGCCGGCGAGGACCAAAGCAGCCAGCAGAAGCATGCTTCCACACAGGAGAATTTCCTCTTCTCTTGCGCATGGACTACCGTTATAATATCAAATTCAAATGATTGGGGCGATTAATGACCATGCGTGTTGGACACATTTATGTTTTCCGAAAGCCCCTAACCACCTCATGAGCTTTTGGCAAAGCCACAACAGCTGAGTACAATGTCGAAGAATTGCATACAACTGTCCGGTGCATGACATGCGGCAATCAATGCAGCTGTGATCAACGAACAATGCCTCATCACGCCACCTTGAAGCATAGGTGCAAGGATCATGCGTGTGACATTGCATGTGTCTTTGCAGCCACAGCACTTGCTGTAAACCAACCACGCTCGCCCAGGACCCTCTTTGCTTGCTTGAACCACAAACATTGCCGATTCTGCAACAGTAGAACTCCAAGGCATCCAACCTGCCGATCAGGTATTTCTGATGCATGTGAGAAGAAAGAGGGCATGTTGCCAATCAAAGCCGTGGGGCTTTTCAGTTAACAAATGCGGCATTGCGATGTACCTGAAACATGTAAGCATATGTTATTTTTGACTCTTGCTCTCCCTGCGTATGAAATTGAATTTTCCCCAAACAGGTACGGTTTGGGGTTCTCTCCTCAGAAAAAAGGTGGGCCGCGGTGGCTGGATGGGTGGGCTGTGGCGACGGGCCTGGGCTCCCGTTGGGCTCCCTTCATGTTTCCTTTTTGGGCTCCTGGGTTGGATGGTGTGGGCCGCATGAGTGCCCCCCACAAGCAAAACCTGTTGGTCACGGCATCTTTTCCAAAAGAAAGAACCCTTCTTATTCTTTCTCGTGCGGATGTCATCACTACCCCATTCTTCTTTTGCACAAAACTAGTCCCGTTGTCTAAACATTTCTTTCGCAGCGTCTGCTTGTGAAGCCAGATTGGGTTCCAACACGTTCCAACTTGAACCTGTGAGAACGAGCATATTCGGTGCAACTATGAGTGCCCACCACACACAAAACCTTTTGGTCACGGCGTTCCTTTTTCCAAAAAAATAACGCTTCTTTCTCGCGCGGATGTCATCTCTACCCGTTCTTGTTTTACACAAAATAGTCCACATGTCTGAACATTTGTTTCGCAGCATCTGCTTGCGAAGCCAGATTGGGTTTCAACACGTTCCAACTTGAACCTGCAAAAAGGAGCCATTTCGGTGCAACTATGACTGCCCGCCACAAGCAAAACCTGTTGGTCACGGCGTTCCTTTTTCCAAAAAAAAAAACGCTTCCTTCTCGCGCGAATGTCATCACTACCCCATTCTTCTTTTGCACAAACATAGTCCAAATATGTCTACGCATTTTTTCGCAGCATCTGCTTGTGAAGCCAGCTTGGGTTCCAACACGTTCCAACTTGAACCTGCATGATTCGATGCATTCTGTTTGGGGTCTACGCTGGTGTAATATGAAGATGTGTCTCCTCACCTCGTTTCGAAATAGGGTTCGCACGGAATCTTCCACACCCCAAGATCAACAGAAAAAGTACAGGGGTCGGCAGGGCACAACAATCAAGCAAGAGCTTAACTCAAAGCATTCCCACCCCCCAACCTAGGGTCAAGTCGGATGACAAAGCTGACAGTCAATCAAGCCTCGCAAGGGACAGCAATCCACAAGCAAAAAATGAAAATATCAGCATGTAAATTTGCATGTTTTCACGGAAGGCTCCATGTTTGAAATCAAAGAGCTCGCCCGATCGTCTCCCTGGAGCACGCCAGAAGTCCAGAACCGCCCCACAACCTTCTGAGCCTGGCCAGATCTGCCCACACCCCATTTCCGCGAAAAACCCCAAAGGTTTTAGCGTGCTACATTTCCGACAAAGCAAAACGTGCTTAGAGTCTCGCCGGCAGGCCACCACGCCGAGCGCGAACTGTGAGTCCATCGCCCCATTTCTTTTCTGCCAACAGTGGGAATACAAGCAGTAAGCGCCCGAACAAACGGATTCGAACTCTATGTTCGAAATCTGGGTTCGAGAACCCCATGTTCGAACCCCAAGTTGAGGAACCAGTCGAACTCTATGTGAACCCTGGGTTCAGAAACCTGTGTTCGGGAACTTTCGGCTCGAACCTGGAGTTCGGAAACCCTACATTCGAACCGGATTTGGGAACCTGAACCCTAAACCCTTTCTGAAACCCAAACCCTAAACCCTGGAGCGGGTGCAGCGAGAGCTGCATTTTGCCTGTGCAAGTGTCTGGGCTCAAACCTTTGCGGCTGGAACCAACCTTGAGCATTGTTCGAAACCACACCTTTCAACCTTTGCCGACACACTCTAAACCTGCAGATTAAAGCTTGCTTGCTTTGGCTAGGTTCTTGTTGATCGTGTTGCCTTTTCCGATTTCCGGTCGGTGGCCTCTCGGGAAGCATTTCTGCGGATGCGCGCGTTTGGTAAAAGCTTTATCCCATTGCAGCTCGTTTTTGTATTAGCCGGGCGCAGCGTCGCACGCGGTAAACGTAACCACTTAAAACGCCGCGCCGCTCGCGCGCGGTAAACTTAACCACTTAAAACGCCGCGCCACTCCAGATGCCACGCCCCCATTTGCTGGCAAGCGCACCCGAAACCGCTTTGCCGGCCCCAATGGCGCACCTTTCTGCAGGCGCGGCGCCCGGAGCGGGGCACGCACCCTGACTTGGATGCCAAGCCCTTGGCCATGGACCAAAAGACCAAAATCACCTGCTGGTTTGCCTTGGTTGCCGGCCCTCCTGATGCATCGTTTGGAAGGTGTGGCGCCTGGAGCGGCACGGGCTTGGAAGCCAAGCTCTTGGCCAGACTCTCTGAGCCATGTCTGTTGACCTGGAAGGCAGGCCTCCAAACACCACGTTTGTGCCTTCAGCTGCCAGCAATTAATCCTGGTCCTAAAACCTTTGCCTCCAAGGTCAAGTCTCCCAAAACCACGTCTGCTACTGTGATTGCGAGTCCAGATAGTCAACACCGCCTCAAGACCTTGGCCACTCAGGTCAACTCTTCAAGAACCACGTCTGTTACTTTGGCTTTGCCCTGAGCATCCGTTATTGATTCTAATCAATAAACTTTTATTGATATTGATTCATGGTTTTTTCATATAATTCGTATTGAATATGATGGTGGTGTAATCAATACACATATTCAATATAAATCACCATACAAACAAGCCTCAAAAACAATATAACTGCATATGAAAAGTATCTTCAAAATCAATACAACAACTCATGAGATGTATTGCCTAAACCATGAAATCAGCGGCCTCAAGCCTACATATCAAGTTTGAATTCTATGGTGTGGGGAGGGTCCGGGTCGTAGCGCATAAAACGGCCCCCGGGCTTTGGGAAACCCAATAAGTAATCCTGGGTAAAAGGATTACTTACTGGGTTTCCCAAAGCATCTCATAGCGCACAAACCCCCAAAAAAAACAGATAGCCCATAGCAAAACTAGGTTTGGCAAACAAAATACCACAAACAAAATATTTTATGGACCTTTTACCAAGGCCCAATCCACCAGGATGCCACCCAAAACAAAACCGAACCCGCCCTGATCAAACCTGATCAAACCTGATCAAACCTGATCAAATCTGATCGAACCTGATCAAATCTGATCAAACCTGAACAAATCCTGATCAAACCATGGTTTGATCAGGTTTGATCAGATTTGATCAGGTTTGATCGGGTTGTCCCCCGGGGCATTAAACTCGGATCCAGGTGTGTTTCGCCCTTTTCCCAAGGGCGAAACAAACCTGGATCAGAAGGAAACAAACCTGAACACAGCGACTTTAACAAACACAATGGCTAATAATTACACGAGCAAACCAAACACAAACAAACATTGCAACCAAGCAGGCACAGAAACAAGCAGCAACACACAATCAAACAAGCAAGCAAACAAGCGAGCAAACCAGCAAGCCAGCAAGCAAAACAAGAAACAAACACATATCGAACCAACAAAACTAACAAACAACAACAACAACAACAACAACAACAACAACAACAACAACAACAACAACAACAACAACAACAACAACAACAACAACAACAACAACAACAACAACAACAACAACAACAACAACAACAACAACAACAACAACAACAACAACAACAACAACAACAACAACAACAACAACAACAACAACAACAACAACAACAACAACAACAACAACAACAACAACAACAACAACAACAACAACAACACAACAACAACAACAACAACAACAACAACAACAACAACAACAACAACAACAACAACAACAACAACAACAACAACAACAACAACAACAACAACAACAACAACAACAACAACAACAACAACAACAACAACAACAACAACAACAACAACAACAACAACAACAACAACAACAACAACAACAACAACAACAACAACAACAACAACAACAACAACAACAACAACAACAACAACAACAACAACAACAACAACAACAACAACAACAACAACAACAACAACAACAACAACAACAACAACAACAACATTTCATTCACACGCAGCGGGAGGATACTGTCTGAGGTGAAACTTAACGTCCACGCTTTGCGAGGGATCGACCTGCTGCTCTGCTTGCTACTTGCGCGGTCACTTCATGACGAGCCGTGCCTTAACACAGCACTCGCACACGCTCCGCCCCTCAAGGCTGCAAGCAATGAAGTCGGAATCGGACGTGTCTTCAGTGACTCGAGCTGCAGACTCTGGCACTAATGAAGTAGTTAACCGGCTGATTTGCAATGTATCGCTGACTGATTGGCGACGTCCATTTTGCACACTGCTGTCTCGCAAGAGTGTCTAGCCTCGCTGTGAAGGCTCGGTACGAACCACTAGCTCTATGTTGTAGTAGAGGCGGTGAGGCAATGAAACACTCAGTAAAGGCAGGCCAGGCGCCATTTCCAGCCAGTTGTTGCTATTTGTAGATGGCGGAGCAACTCCTGCCGGACTTGTGCTGGTGACATGAAGCTCTCCTGTCCCTGGATGGGAGATAGTTGAGGTCACAGCCTTTGGCGGTGGTCCCAGGGGAGAAACTCCTCCCGGGACTCCACCTTTCACTGGCACTCCAGGTGCCTTACCTGGGCCCGTTGTCCGATCTGTGCTAGATCCACTTCCTGACAGGTTAACAGGCATCGGAGGCGGCGGGCCCTTAGGCCCAGCTGCCTTAGGGGCTGCTTTAGGGGCTGCTGTGTCTTCGGAGTCGGACTCCCGAATGGCGTCGCTGGCTGGCGGCGACCTGGATAGGTGGGGCCGACGTCGCACTGGAGGAGGGGTTCGGGAGGTCGCTCTGCTGCCACTCTTCTTCGGTGTTTCAGGCATGGCTTCTACAGTCGAGACAGCTGGTGAGTTGAGCCTGTACGAGAAGGCAAGTAGAGCTTCCAGAAAACTTTTGGCTGACAACTCACTTGCAGATCCGGGCCCACGACTGCGCACGGAGCTTCACATGCGACCTCGGGGTATACTTGCTGTCTGGTGATGAAATTGAAGTGACCTTCAGCCTCATAACATAGATTTTTGCGTGAGCAGCTGCATTATCAGTGTGGGGAGGGACTCCACCATTAGGTGAGGGTCCTCACGATCAGAGCGGCCTGTTGTCGCCTCCGTACTTAGTACCTGATTTCAGGCTCTGGTAGTACTCTATGACAGAAGGGGGCACTTCGGAAGGGGTGAGAATGACGCCGTTCTTGCTACGGAAAAATTGCACCCCTACCTGCATGGCTCTGCGTGGATCGACCGCTACCAGCATCGACGAGCTATCTCTGAATCCAGAAACACCAGGTCTCCCATAGTCCCGATCCGAGACGAAGTGAACATGCTGTCGTCCCTCTCTGCCACGTCCGCCTTTGCCGCGGCCCTTGGAAATCTTGTTCTGAGGCAGAAGGCCTCGTTGGCGTATGGAGTCATACAAGGACCAGAATGTGCCATGATACAGCATTCTGGGGAGCATCTCCTCCGTGAGTTCCTCCAACACCTCATTGGAGTCCACATCAGAGCGAGAATGTCCTTGCAGAGCCCTGATGTACTTCTGGCCTTGGCAATCGCCCAGCTCGTACCTGCCTTTTGCGTTACTCCGAACGACCTCCATGAGGTCGCCTGCCGTGGCGTGCTGGGCCTGCACTCTTGGCCATCTCAGGACGTCCTCTAATTTGGCCCAACCAGCAGAAGTGACGCTGATGTAGGGTTTATGTCCGTGCCGGAGCGAAGCTGCTAGAGCCTTCGAGACTTCGAACGAGAAGCTGGTCTCCGGCTTCGTAGAGGCAGTGCAATAGTCCCCTAGATCGCCTGGTTGGCCCTCCCAGGCCACTATAGTGGAGCTACGTGGCGTTGTTGAGCTGTGGTCAATCTCTGACGCCATGGTCGGGGGAGAAACTCCACCCTGTGAGCTGGACGCCTGCTCACAAACCGGAAGGGGAGCAACTCCTCCTTCCTTGACTCCACTTGACGAGGCTTCGCCAGGCAGTTCGTATCCCAACGCCAAAAAGGATTCCCGTGCTTGTCTCAGTGGTATCTCCAACAAGCCACTCCACTCTCGGAGGTACTCACCTAAGGTGAGTGTCTCCTTGGTTGATATTTGCAGTAGCAGCGCTCGGATTTTGACTGCATCATAGGAGTATATCAGTTGGTTTGTTTTCTTACCACGTTTTTGCGATCCAGAGTGCGCAGCCTCCACCTCAAACATAGGCCGCACGAATATGTGCCGAGGTCCTATCCTCACCAGACAACTGTAACCGGCAGCAAGATGCCTGTTTGACATCCTGTGGAGATACACACCTGGTCGTGCTTCGAAGCTTCGCGTGCCGGAGAGGTCAGGTGTCGAAGGTAGTAGCCTGCCTGTGGCCAGTATCCCATGCAAACATTCCAGGTGTGTGCCGTGGAACGCAACCTCGCTGTCCCCTGCAGGAAGAATGTTCGGTGAAGAATACTCAAAACGAAACCACCCATTCTCCTCAGCTGTGGGATATCCAAGCTTCGGCTGCAGAGGCTCATTGGCAAGTCCCCGGCGAGAGGCCAGGAAGGTCTCCAGGAGAGCATTGGCTATCTCCGGGGAGGGTCGTTCCGCCTGACTGAGGCCATCTCGCAGCTGCTGAGTTACTGTCACCATAATTCGGTGATTGTTCAGGTCAGTGATGTTCCCATCACAGTCTGGAATCAGACTGGGAAAGGGCGTATAACCAGCTGACTGAAGAACTTTGATCGCAGCTTCCGTGATTGGGTCCCCCGAGGGAGGATCTCCACTCTTGGCCTTTGCTGCTGGGGGAGTATCTCCACCCTCGCTTTGCCCTGTACTTCTTTTCTTGGAAGGAGGAGGAGGGGGAGTGACTCCACCCTTTCCGCTTCCCAGCTCTTCCTGTCCACCAGTACCTTTAGAGGCTCCTTTATATGCAGGATAGCTTTCGCCGTGAGCACGAGCGGAGCGCCTCCACTGGCGCAGGAAATTGCGATACGTGACATGCGGAAGTTGTTCACGTATCCGTCGCTGGCAGAATTCCTCGTACTCCGCTTGAAACGAGGGATCCTGTGTTGACTCAGGTCTGGACATGATGCTGAGTCTTGAGAGAAAGCTGCGGTTGTTGGCTCAAGCTGGCTTCTAAGCAGGCAGCTGGGCCTAGGCCACTGAGCTCCAGGCCACCACGAGGAGACCTGCATCACGGATGGTGGATTGCTGTTGGCTCAGTGTGGCTCAGTGCAGGCAGAATTATTGCAGGCAGCGACTCAAAGCTTTTAAAAACCCCTAGGGAGAGACTCCACCAGCTGTACACCCCTCGTTGGGGGAGAAGCTCCACCAACTAGGGGAGAAGCTCCACCTGTGACTCTTTACTAGTTCAAAAACCCCTGGGGAGTAACTCCGCCAGCTCTACGCCTAACGAGGGAGAAACTCCTCTATTTGTTACAGGAGCTCTTGCTTAGGGAGCATCTCCTCTTCTCACTTGGCTCAGGAAGTGGCGGCCATGAGGTGATTGTAAGATACCTCCCACGTCGCCGAGGCCAGGTTAAGTCTGCCGTCTTCAGCAAAAAACTGAGACCTCAACGTCTGCACATCAGCTTGATAGGCCTCTTGGTACTCAGCAGGGAGATATTTGGCGATGTATCCCGTGATATGGGATTCTCGTTCCATTATCTCCAAGTCGTACCGGTGGTAACCGAGGCTTGCTGGGGAAATCAGGTCTCCAGCGTGGATGCGAACCAAAGAGAGGTACTGCATCCCCTGTTCGACCAGGGCTCTTCGTCTTCTGTGCCGGATTTGTCCCCATTCATCGATCCCGAGATGGAGTGGAGGTGTGTGAGCACCTGTCGAATCCCACCTTCCGGGAGTATCTCCACGGCAAGGTTCAGGATCTCATCCTTAGTGATGAGCCCAAGCCCCTTCACTCTCTCTAGCAGCTCTGTGAGCACGGCCCAGGGGAGTATCTCCACACCTTGGGACTTCTGGTGCAGAAAGTGCACCGCTGCTATCGTCGGGAGCAGCATCATGGCCAGTCGAGTTGGCGTCTGATCATACATGGTCGAGGAGTTGAACCACAGTCTAATTGATTAGCTTTTGAGCCTGAAAGCTTCGTCATGGAGGAACATGTGCAGCAATTCAAGCGGTGCCAACATGAGTGCAGTGCTCCGCGGGAGGGCCTCCTCGCCATTCGTCGAAGACGCTTCAAGCTCCTCGCGAGCATGAGCATGCTAGGGCAAGGAACTAGGTGGGAGCAACTCCTCTTCGTAAGATTTGCTTCTACTGAGCTCTTGGTTCCAATCCCGCCCACTCGTGGGGCAGAGCTGAAGAGATCTTATCCTCTGGAGAAGATCAGGAGAGCAAATCACGAATCTGACTAACCAGCGGCGATGGCTGAGTTCCCAGTCGCTGAAAATCCGCGTTTATGAGTGAAAATGCAGTGTTGCCAATTAAGGACTGCAAGGTATCCTGCAGTTCAGATGTGGCCGCCCTGGTTGACAGTTGGATCTGGATTCGGACCGGACCTCCCGTCATGCCTTCGGTCAATGGCCGCGAAGTTTTGAAGAGCTTGATGTGTTCCGGATCTGAGGAAATTCTAGTGATTGCGTCCCCCAGGCCTGAAACGACTTGAGCCGTGGTGAGAGGGTCTTCCACCGTCTCGATCATCTTCTGATCGGTGGGGCTCCACTCCAGGAACGGCCATTCGCCGTCCTGCGTCATCAGCTCATCGTTCTGCAGGCGCTCCTGTATGCTCTTATCACGGCTGGTAGTCACCAATCTCTCCTTGAGTTCACGGAGAAACTTCAGGGTCAAAGCTGCCCTGGGAGGAATCCCGATGGGACTGTTCTTGACTCGCTGAGATTCCTCGTAAAGATGAGGTAGGATCGAGTGATCTTCGGTTCGGACATAAGAGACGAATGTCACATCCGAGGCGATCGCTGTGATTTGCTCATCATGTCGGAGCGCCAGCCGCGCTATTGCGTTGATCAGCTCTTGCGATACATTGCCTTGTGCCTGGTGATTGTTTCCACCGTTCCCGTTTTGCAATCTGGCTGCTCCTCTCCCTCGACCTCCGCTTCCTCGTCCCCTGCTTCTGCCCCCTCTTTTTTGTCCTTTGCCGCCCTGCTGGGGAGTAACTCCACCGCGTTGGCGTTTCAGGGGAGAATCTCCTCCTGAGGGGGCGGCCTCTCCCCTTTTAGAGGAGAAGCTCTCATCCATCGAGGCTCGCTGGAAGAGCTCTTGCAGAGACATTGTTCGGGTGAATGTCTACGGCGTGGAGCTCGTGAGAGACGGCGCTGCGAGCTAAGAAAATGACGTAACAATTTTGTTGCAGCAGGGGATCTTCAAGGGTGCAGGGGCTAGGAGGGTGAGAGTCATCGCCAATATACCAAGAATTTAGTTTGTGTACTGCTGCTCGATAATGACCACTAGTGGCCTCCATGCCTAGGTGAATGATTACTGCCTCAGTTGTGTAGGTACAGAAGGAAATTCGGGAAGTGTGATCTAGGAAGACAGGAATCTGAACTTGCTGTGGTATGGCAATGCAGTTGTGATCCTTTGCTTCACCTGCAAATCTCGGTAAGGCTAAGCACACCTGTTGTGCAGCTTCTATGAGAGCACATGAGCGCTCCTGAGACGACCATGCCACTAGCATGTCCTGCAGGTTGGGCTTGATCGCCGTGGCGAGATGAATGGGAGAACCCCCTTCTTCATCGACTATCACACCCTCTGGAACTGATGCTCGAGTTTCCCACTGTCCAAATTTTGATGCAGAGAGATTCCGAAACACTTGCTGCAGGAACTCTGCAGAATCATGCTGTCCTCCGTCAAAGAGCCAGCCCGTGGTGAGCTCCGAGAAGACTCTGTGTTCAGGGGTTATTCTCGCGAGTAGACTGATCCGAGATGCCTCGTGAAAAGGCGCCTCTGTGGGATCAGATAGCCAGTGCAGACACTGTAGACCTGAGTTGGCATAGCAGTGGTTGCGAGTGTTGGCTAGCAGGAGAAAACCTTCCAGTCTAAATTCGGGAAGGGGAATACCTGGCATTGGATCGGTGGGCTTCTTTATGGCCGTCTTCGCCGAGGTCGTGGGCCTTGCTCGAGTATATTCTCGGGGCTGCTTACTGAGCTGCTGACGCGCTACCTCCTGCAGTACGTGCACCTGCAGTAGTGGAACGCACTGCTGAGCATGTCTACCCGGGGCATCCACACGGAGTTTGCAATAACGACAGCTATCTCCTTTGTGAAAGAAGACCTTGAACTGAGCAAGTCTTGGTTGGAGAGTTTTCTCAAGCTTGGCCATCACTTCAGGATGCTGCTTGTTTAGGTGCTGTTTGGCTCCTTTCTGACCAACAAGGACCTGACCGCAGAGTGCACAGTGCTCCATCAGGTAATCATGGAACACCGGATTTCGAGCTGCTCCTTCTGGATTTTCCTGAGCATCAGACTGTAGACTTTCTGTAAGTGAAATCCGGTTCTGGGCTTCTAGAGGGAGCTCTTCCTGCTGTCGAAGCAAGAGCTCTACCCGAGGGCATGTAGATGCTTCGACGTGTTTGCGCAGATAGAACACTGTTCGGAATGTTGCTCTACAGGCGATGCAAGTTGCTGACCCTGGCATTGAATGCAAAATAGGGTCAAATTTGGGTCCTTTCAAGCTTTGCTGCGAGTCTGGGTGGGCCTTCTGCAGGTGGCGACGGAGTGCCCCGGTACCAGAGAGACATGCTCCACACTCGCCGCAGGTCAGGATCTTATCCTCTACTGATTGCGAGGAGAAGTCAATGGCAAGGCCTTCCAGAGCCTGGCTGATTGCCTCAGCGCGCAGCTTGTAGTGTGGGAGGAGCTGAGGATCTGAGTGTTGCTGTCTCTTAATGAACTGTGTCAGCCTCTTTTGCAGCTGCTCCTTCACGTGAGGAATCCGTACTCTCCGGAGTAACTCCTGGTTGGATTCCTTCGTTTCCTGGGAGTAGCTCCGCAGGACAAACCGAAGTTGGTACATCATGTGTGAATGGAGCTTCTGCAATCCCTGCTGTGTCAGTCCTACCACGTGAAGGGCATACAGAGCAGAGGCCCACGCAGTTATTGTCCAAATTGACAGACGACGTCTGTCTGATAGGACTCGATGGTTCCTAACTGCATGGGCGACTTCTGACATTGCTAGCTTACTGGATGACAGCCGATGTTTAAGGGTCTTCATTTCGTAGTCATGATAAGAAAGAATGACCCCCAGGTATGGGACCTGGTACCGCAGCGATATCAACTTGCCCGAAGGGAGTTCCACAAACTTCTCTCCATCTACCTGGCGAAATAGCTTTTTCCTAATTGTCGAGGCTGAACCTCCTTGTAGCTGCAGCAGTATTGCTGACTTGGACGGATTGACCTTGAATCCAAGTTCAACCAATTGATCCAGAAGAAGGTCGCAGTACCCTAGTGCTGTAATGAGGCCAGACTCAGACTCGAAATGCGACTGAATCAAGCTATCATCCGCATACATGGTGAGAAGTTTAACTAGTTCGGAGGGGCTGATTTTTCCAGAGAGCTTCCTAAAGAGAAGCCCGGATGCAAAGGCGAATAGGGAAGGTGCAAGCTTGCATCCCTGCTTGATTCCCCTGCGTGTGGCTATCTCAAAGCTCTGATCGCTGGCTGTCATCTTGTACAAGGCTTTGATGTGGAGATGGCCCACCACCTCTATAAGAAGAGGGTCTGCTTGTTCAGCTTCCAGGGCTTCTCTTAATCGTAGCCTGTCCACAGTGTCAAAAGCTTTGCTCATGTCAACGCTCATCGTGAGACTGCCCCTGAGCTTGAGCCCCTGTTGTCCCTTACCAGCCGCTCTAGTTGTGAGGGCCTGCCTGAACCTGGCCTGATCCACATGTGTGAGGGCCTTGCAGATCGCCTCCTCTGTGCCCCTACCTGGTACGAAGCCAAACTGAGAGACTCCTTGCATTGCTTGATGGAGGGTGGACTTGAGTCTCTGCCTCACAAGTCCTGCCAGGACCTTGCCCTCAGGTGCTATCACCCCGATCGGACGGAGTGATGTTGGCTTATCTGGCTTCTTGGGGGGCTTTGGGAGCCAAGAGATCTGTGACGAGGTGACGCTGTCCGAAAGCCTTCCTGCAGTGACCTCCCTATTGAGAGTGTCCGAGATGAGCCGAATAGCGTTGGGGCCTAGGGAGCGCCAAGCTACTATGGGAGGACTTTCTTTAGGAACTGCTTTGCCAAGCTTTATAGTGCCTAGCTGTTCTTGAACTTCTTGCTCGGTGATGTGCAGGCTGCCTTGTATCCCTGTGAGCGGGAAGTCGTCCCCTGCTCCAAACAGTTCAATGGAGTATTCCTCTAATTGTCTACGTTCTTCCTTGGCTGTTAGGAAGCGACCCTCTGAGTCACGTAGCTGAACTCTTTCCTGAGGCCTCCCCGACCGGAAGCGCTTGATCACCTTGTAGAGGGAATGACTCCCGTCTTGCTTGGATTTAAGCTCTGCCTGCTCGAGTTGTTCATCTATTTCCTGTCGTCGCCTTTCCTGCTTCTGACGCTTTGCTACCCTCGCCTGTGCACTTTGCTGAGACAGCGACAGCCAGCAGCGAAATACCATTCGGACCTGCAACTCCGGCAAGAACTCTGCTAAGACCTTGACTGACATTGGGAGTGAGCGCAACACTGTGCGCTCTGCCCAAATGCTGAGATCTGATCTTTGTGCTGCTCCCTTTCTCTTGGGAAAGTGAGTCGCGAGGGCTGAGTTCATTGCTTGATGGAGACTCTGCCAGGTTTGGGGATGATCCTGAAGGAGGGAGTCTACCTCCCTGGCAAATGCCTGTATTTTCGGGGAACGGTGTCTGTAGCAGTCCTCCATTGCCTGCTGGTCATAGGGTTTTGAGGCTTGGGCGGAGTATCTCCTGCTGTGCCTCAGTTTACCAAGAAGGGGGAAATGCCTACTACCATCCCTCCAGGATGCCACTGGGAAGGTCCTTAGTGGCCGGCAAAACCTGGCAGGGCCTTGGGACTGTGCAATCCTGACAAACGAGAAGTCAATCTGTGAAACAGAGTTGCCTTGTTCGTGGGTGGCTGGTCTATGCACTCCCCAAGTGTTGGTTGCGACTAGCTGGTGCTCCGACAGTAGGGTCTGGAGATCCTTAGATCCGCGATGCCCGAGTCTGCAAGCCTGGATCGTGCATGGCCCTACGTGTTTGTTGTCGGTCTTGAGCGAGGAGTTAAAATCTCCTAGCACAAGGAGAGTGTTGCGATTGGGAACAGCTCGGATGGACTTACTTAGGGCATGAAGGGTCTGCTTCCGGGTTTCCTTATTCTGAGCGACAGTCTCCTTAGAGCGCCAAACGTATTGGTAGCAGCTGAAGACATCCAGTGAGATGCCGTTGCTCGGCACCCGGACCTGGAGAACTCTTCCTGGAACAACCTCGTTGTAGCGAAGATCCTGTGACTTGCACAGCGTGGAGTGCACCATTATGAGGACCCCGGCTCCCTTCTCCCCTGTGGAACCAGAGCTGATCACGTGCCAGCCTGACTTGCTGAATTGCCATGAGCCCCTCCAGTGTGTTTCCTGAATTGCTACCAGCTTCACATCCTGAAATGCGGCACTTTGCAGTACGGAGAGTAACTCTTCCCAAACTGCTGTTGTGAGAGATCCTGCGTTCCAGGATAGATAGCTGAGATTCTTATCTTCTGTAAATTTTGAAGGCCGAGTCCTTCTGCCGGGATTGGTGGGCTTTACATGTGCCGGAGCAACTCCAAGCTCTGTTGACGACATCGTCCTTCCCTTGTAGACCGCACTACCTTCAAGCAGAGCTTTACGTGCTGCCCTTTGATAAGAGCGTTTACCCTTCCCTTTAGGAACGGGCTGATGCTTGGTCGAACCACTAGGCTGTTTCGCAGCACTCATGTTGAGTACGGCTCCTGTCGGCTTCGCAATACCGACAACCCTCACCTCTGGGAGATGTTAGAGAGCTGTAAATCTAATACTCCCTCCCGGACTTGGGACCGGGACTGCTCAGGCGCTGACAAATGCCATGGCAAGAAAGGAAAAAGGCAACTGTACTAGCCTGACCTTTCCTGAGCCGAGAGGCTTACAACAACAACAACAACAACAACAACAACAACAACAACAACAACAACAACAACAACAACAACAACAACAACAACAACAACAACAACATTTCATTCACACGCAGCGGGAGGATACTGTCTGAGGTGAAACTTGACGTCCACGCTTTGCGAGGGGTCGACCTGCTGCTCTGCTTGCTACTTGCGCGGTCACTTCATGACGAGCCGTGCCTTAACACAGCACTCGCACACGCTCCGCCCCTCAAGGCTGCAAGCAATGAAGTAGGAATCGGATGTGTCGTCAGTGACTCGAGCTGCAGACTCTGGCACTAATGAGCGAGTTAACTGGCTGATTTGCAATGTATCGCTGACTGATTGGCGACGTCCATTTTGCACACTGCTGTCTCGCAAGAATGTCTAGCCTCGCTGTGAAGGCTCGGTACGAACCACTAGCTCTATGTTATAGTAGAGGCGGTGAGGCAATGAAACACTCAGTAAAGGCAGGCCAGGCGCCGCTTCCAGCCCGTTGTTGCCATTTGTAGATGGCGGAGCAACTCCTGCCGGACCTGTGCTCGTGACATGAAGCTCTCCTGTCCCTGGATGGGAGATCGTTGAGGTCACAGCCTTTGGCGGTGGTCCCAGGGGAGAAACTCCTCCCGGGACTCCACCTTTCGCTGGCACTCCTGGTGCCTTACCTGGTCCCGGTGTCCGATCTGTGCTAGATCCACTTCCTGACAGGTTAACAGGCATCGGAGGCGGCGGGCCCTTAGGCCCTGCTGCTTTGGGGGCTGCTGTGGGGGCTGCTGTGTCTTCGGAGTCAGACTCCCGAATGGAGTCACTAGCTGGCGGCGACCTGGATATATGGGGACGACGACGCACTGGTGGAGGGGTTCGAGAGGTCGCTCTGTTGCCACTCTTCTTCGGTGTTTCAGGCATGGCTTCTACACTCAAGACAGCTGGCGAGTTGAGCCTGTACGAGAAGGCAAGTGGAGCTTCCAGAAAAACTTTTGGCTGACAACTCACTTGCAGATCCGGGCCCACGACTTCGCACGGAGCTTCTCATGCGACCTCGGGGTATACTTGCTGTCTGGTGATGAAATTGAAATGACCGTCAGCCTCATAACACAGATTTTTGCATGAGCAGCTGCATTATCAGTGTGGGGAGGGACTCCACCGTTAGGTGAGGGTCCTCACGATCAGAGCGGCCTGTTGTCGCCTCCGTACTTAGTACCTGATTTCAGGCTCTGGTAGTACTCTATGACAGAAGGGGGTACTTCAGAGGGGGTGAGAATGACGCCGTTCTTGCTACGGAAAAATTGCACCCCTACCTGCATGGCTCTGCGTGGATCGACCGCCACCAGCATCGACGAGCTATCTCTGAATCCAGAAACACCAGGTCTCCCATAGTCCCGATCCGAGACGAAGTGAACATGCTGTCGTCCCTCTCTGCCACGTCCACCTTTGCCGCGACCCTTGGAAATCTTGTTCTGAGGCAAAAGGCCTCGTTGGCGTATGGAGTCATACAAGGACCAGAATGTGCCATGATACAGCATTCTGGGGAGCATCTCCTCCGTGAGTTCCTCCAACACTTCGTTGGAGTCCACATCAGAGCGAGAATGTCCTTGCAGAGCCCTGATGTACTTCTGGCCTTGGCAATCGCCCAGCTCGTACCTGCCTTTTGCGTTACTCCGAACGACCTCCAGGAGGTCGCCTGCCGTGGCGTGCTGGGCCTGCACTCTTGGCCATCTCAGGACGTCCTCTAATTTGGCCCAGCCAGCTGAAGTGACGCTGAGGTAGGGTTTATGTCCGTGCCGGAGCGAAGCTGCTAGAGCCTTCGAGACTTCGAACGAGAAGTTGCTCTCCGGCTTCGTAGAGGCAGTGCGATAGTCCCCTAGATCGCCTGGTTGGCCTTCCCAGGCCACTATAGTGGAGCTGCGTGGCGTTGTTGAGCTGTGATCAATCTCTGGCGCCATGGTCGGGGGAGAAACTCCACCCTGTGAGCTGGACGCCTGCTCACGAACCGGAAGGGGAGCAACTCCTCCTTCCTTGACTCCACTTGACGAGGCTTCGCCAGGCAGCTCGTATCCCAGCGCCGAAAAGGATTCCCGAGCTTGTCTCAGTGGTATCTCCAACAAGCCACTCCACTCTCGGAGGTACTCACCTAAGGTGAGTGTCTCCTTGGTTGATATTTGCAGTAGCAGCGCTCGGATTTTGACTGCATCATAGGAGTATATCAGTTGGTTTGTTTTCTTACCCTTTTTTTGCGATCCAGAGTGCGCAGCCTCCACCTCAAACATGGGCCGCACGAATATGTGCCGAGGTCCTATCCTCACCAGACAACTGTAACCGGCAGCAAGATGCCTGTTTGACATCCTGTGAAGATACACGCCTGGTCGTGCCTCGAAGCTTCGCGTGCCGGAGAGGTCAGGTGTCGAAGGAAGTAGCCTGCCTGTGGCAAGTATCCCATGCAAACATTCCAGGTGTGTACCGTGGAATGCAACCTCGCTGTCCCCTGCAGGAAGAATGTTCGGTGAAGAATACTCAAAACGAAACCACCCATTCTCTTCAGCTGTGGGATATCCAAGCTTAGGATGCAAAGGCTCATTGGCAAGTCCCCGGCGGGAGGCCAGGAAGGTCTCCAGGAGAGCATTGGCTACCTCCGGGGAGGGTCGTTCCACCTGATTGAGACCATCTCGCAGCTGCTGAGTGACTGTCACCATAATTCGGTGATTGTTCAGCTCAGTGATGTTCCCATCACAGTCTGACATCAGACTGGGAAAGGGGGTATAACCAGCTGACTGAAGAACTTTGATCGCAGCTTCCGTGATGGGGTCCCCAGAGGGAGGATCTCCGCTCTTGGCCTTTGCTGCTGGGGGAGTATCTCCACCCTCGCCTTGCCCTGTACTTCTTTTCTTGGAAGGAGGAGGAGGGGGAGTGACTCCACCCTTTCCGCTTCCCAGCTCTTCCTGTCCACCAGTACCTTTAGAGGCTCCTTTATATGCAGGATAGCTTTCGCCGTGAGCACGAGCGGAGCGCCTCCACTGGCGCAGGAAATTGCGATACGTGACATGCGGAAGTTGTTCACGTATCCGTCGCTGACAGAATTCCTCGTACTCCGCTTGAAACGAGGGATCCTGTGTTGACTCAGGTCTGGACATGGTGCTGAGTCTTGAGAGAAAGCTGCGGTTGTTGGCTCAAGCTGGCTGAAGCTGGCTCAAGCTGGCTTCGAAGCAGGCAGCTAGGCATAGGCCACTGAGCTCCAGGCCACCGCGAGGAGACCTGCATCGCGGATGGTGGATTGCTGTTGGCTCAGTGTGTCTCAGTGCAGGCAAAATTATTGCAGGCAGCGACTCAAAGCTTTTAAAAACCCCTAGGGAGAGACTCCGCCAGCTGTACACCCCTCGTTGGGGGAGAAGCTCCACCAACTAGGGGAGAAGCTCCACCTATGACTCTTTGGTTCAAAAACCCCTGGGGAGTAGCTCCACCAGCTCTACGCCAAACGAGGGAGAAACTCCTCTCTTGTTACAGGAGCTCCTGCTTAGGGAGCATCTCCTCTTCTCACTTGGCTCAGGAAGTGGCGGCGTTGAGGTGATTGTAAGTTACCTCCCACGTCGCTGAGGCCAGGTTGAGTCTGCCGTCTTCAGCAAAAAACTGAGACCTCAACGTCTGCACATCAGCTTGATATGCCTTTGGTACTCAGCAGGGAGATATTTGGCGATGTATCCCGTGATATGGGATTCGCGTTCCATTGTCTCCAAGTCGTACCGGTGGTAGCCGAGGCTTGTTGGGGAAAGCAGGTCTCCAGCATGGATGCGAACCAAAGAGAGGTACTGCATCCCCTGTTCAACCAGGGCTCTGCGTCTTCTGTGTCGGATTTGTCCCCATTCATCGATTCCCGATATGGAGTGGAGGTGTGTGAGCACCTTTCGGATCCCACCTTCCGGGAGTATCTCCACGGCAAGGTTCAGGATCTCATCCTTAGTGATGAGCCCAAGCCCCTTCACTCTCTCTAGCAGCTCTGTGAGCACGGCCCAGGGGAGTATCTCCACACCTTGGGACTTCTGGTGCAGAAAGTGCACCGCTGCGATCGTCGGGAGCAGCATCATGGCCAGTCGAGTTGGCGTCTGATCATACATGGTCGAGGAGGAGAACCACAGTCTGATTGATTAGCTTTTTGAGCCTGAGAGCTTCATCATGAAGGAACATGTGCGGCAATTCAAGCGGTGCCAACATGAGTGCAGTGCTCCGCGGGAGGGCCTCCTCGCCATTCGTCGAAGACGCTTCAGTCTCCTCACGGGCACGAGCATGCTAGGGCAAGGGGCTAAGTGGGAGCAACTCCTCTTCGTAAGATTTGCTTCGCTTCTACTGAGCTCTAGGTTCCAGTCCCGCCCACTCGTGGGGCAGAGCTGAAAAGATCTTGTCCTCTGGAGAAGATCAGGAGAGCAAGTCGCGAATCTGGCGAACCAGCGGCGATGGCTGAGTTCCCATTCGCTGGAAATCCGCGTTTATGAGCGAAAAAGCAGTGTTGCCAATTAAGGACTGCAAGGTTTCCTGCAGTTCAGATGTGGCCGCCCTGGTTGACAGTTGGATCTGGATTCGGACCGGACCTCCCGTCATGCCTTCGGTCAGTGGCCGCGAGGTTTTGAAGAGCTTGATGTGTTCCGGATCTGAGGATATTCTAGTGATTGCGTCCCCCAGGCCTGACACGACTTGAGCCGTGGTGAGAGGGTCTTCCACCGTCTCGGTCATCTTCTGATCGGTGGGGCTCCACTCCAGGAACGGCCATTCGCCGTCCTGCGTCATCAGCTCATCGTTCTGCAGGCGCTCCTGTATGCTCTTATCACGGCTGGTAGTCACCAATCTCTCCTTGAGTTCACGGAGAAACTTCAGGGTCAAAGCTGCCCTGGGAGGAATCCCGATGGGACTGTTCTTGATTCGCTGAGATTCCTCGTAGAGATGAGGTAGGATCGAGTGGTCTTCAGTTCGGACATAAGAGACGAATGTCACATCCGAGGCAATCGCTGTGATTTGCTCATCATGTCGGAGCGCCAGCCTTGCTATTGCGTTGATCAGCTCTTGCGATACATTGCCTTGTGCCTGGTGATTGTTTCCACCGTTCCCGTTTTGCGCTCTGGCTGCTCCTCTCCCTCGACCTCCGCTTCCTCGTCCCCTGCTTCTGCCCCCTCTTTTTTGTCCTTTGCCGCCCTGCTGGGGAGTAGCTCCACCGCGTTGGCGTTTCAGGGGAGAATCTCCTCCTGAGGGGGCGGCCTCTCCCCTTTTAGAGGAGAAGCTTTCATCCATCGAAGCTCGCTGGAAGAGCTCTTGCAGAGACATTGTTCGGGTGAATGTCTACGGCGTGGAGCTCGTGAGAGACGGCGCTGCGAGAGAAGAAAATGACGTAACAATTTTGTTGCAGCAGGGGATCTTCAAGGGTGCAGGGGCTAGGAGGATGAGAGTCATCGCCAATATACCAAGACTCTAGTTTGTGTACTGCTGCTCGATAATGACCACTAGTGGCCTCCATGCCTAGGTGAATAATTACTGCCTCAGTTGTGTAGGTACAGAAGGAGACTCGGGAAGTGTGATCTAGGAAGACAGGAATCTGAACTTGCTGTGGAATGGCAATGCAGTTGTGATCCTTTGCTTCACCTGCAAATCTCGGTAAGGCTAAGCACACCTGTTGTGCAGCTTCTATGAGAGCACATGAGCGCTCCTGAGACGACCATGCCACTAGCATGTCCTGCAGGTTGGGCTTGATCGCCGTGGCGAGATGAATGGGAGAACCCCCTTCTTCATCGACTATCACACCCTCTGGAACTGATGCTCGAGTTTCCCACTGTCCAAATTTTGATGCAGAGAGATTCCGAAACACTTGCTGCAGGAACTCTGCAGAATCATGCTGTCCTCCGTCAAAGAGCCAGCCCGTGGTGAGCTCCGAGAAGACTCTGTGTTCAGGGGTTATTCTCGCGAGTAGACTGATCCGAGATGCCTCGTGAAAAGGCGCCTCTGTGGGATCAGATAGCCAGTGCAGACACTGTAGACCTGAGTTGGCATAGCAGTGGTTGCGAGTGTTGGCTAGCAGGAGAAAGCCTTCCAGTCTAAATTCGGGAAGGGGAATACCTGGCATTGAATCTGTGGGCTTCTTTGTGGCTGTCTTCGCCGAGGTCGTGGGCCTTGCTCGAGTATATTCTCGGGGCTGCTTACTGAGCTGCTGACGCGCTACCTCCTGCAGTACGTGCACCTGCAGTAGTGGAACGCACTGCTGAGCATGTCTACCCGGGGCATCCACACGGAGTTTGCAATAACGACAGCTATCTCCTTTGTGAAAGAAGACCTTGAACTGAGCAAGTCTTGGTTGGAGAGTTTTCTCAAGCTTGGCCATCACTTCAGGATGCTGCTTGTTTAAGTGCTGTTTGGCACCTTTCTGACCAACAAGGACCTGACCGCAGAGTGCACAGTGCTCCATCAGGTAATCGTGGAACACCGGGTTTCGAGCTGCTCCTTCCGGATTTTCCTGGGCATCAGACTGTAGACTTGCTGTAAGTGAAATCCGGTTCTGGGCTTCTAAAGGGAGCTCTTCCTGTTGTCGAAGCAAGAGCTCTACCCGAGGACATGTAGAAGCTTCGACGTGTTTGCGCAGAGAGAACACTGTTCGGAATGTTGCTCTACAGGCGGTGCAGGTTGCTGACCCTGGCATTGAGTGCAAAATGGGATCAAATCTGGGTCCTTCCAGGCTTTGCTGCGAATCTGGGTGGGCCTTCTTCAGGTGGCGACGGAGTGTCCCGGTACCGGAGAGACACGCTCCACACTCGCCGCAGGTCAGGATCTTATCCTCTACTGATTGAGAGGAAAAGTCAATGGCAAGGCCTTCCAGAGCCTGGCTGATTGCCTCAGCGCGCAGCTTGTAGTGTGGGAGGAGCTGAGGATCTGAGTGTTGCTGTCTCTTAATGAACTGTGTAAGCCTCTTTTGCAGCTGCTCCTTCACGTGAGGGATCCGTATTCTCCGGAGTAACTCCTGGTTGGATTCCTTCGTTTCCTGGGAGTAGCTCCGCAGGACAAACCGAAGTTGGTACATCATGTGTGAGTGGAGCTTCTGCAATCCCTGCTGTGTCAGTCCTACCACGTGAAGGGCATACAGAGCAGAGGCCCACGCAGTTATTGTCCAAATTGACAGACGACGTCTGTCTGATAGGACTCGATGGTTCCTAACTGCATGGGCGACCTCTGACATTGCTAGCTTACTAGATGACAGCCGGTGTTTAAGGGTCTTCATTTCATAGTCATGATAAGAAAGAATGACCCCCAGGTATGGGACCTGGTACCGCAGCGATATCAACCTGCCCGAAGGGAGTTCGACAAACTTCTCTCCATCTACCTGGCGAAATAGCTTTTTCCTAATTGTCGAGGCTGAACCTCCTTGTAGCTGCAGCAGTATTGCTGACTTGGACGGATTGACCTTGAACCCAAGTTCAACCAATTGATCCAGAAGAAGGTCGCAGTACCCTAGTGCTGTAATGAGGCCAGACTCAGACTCGAAATGCGACTGAATCAAGCTGTCATCCGCATACATGGTGAGTAGTTTAACTAGTTCGGGGGGGCTGATTTTTCCAGAGAGCTTCCTAAAGAGAAGCCCGGATGCAAAGGCGAATAGGGAAGGTGCAAGCTTGCATCCCTGCTTGATTCCCCTGCGTGTGGCTATCTCAAAGCTCTGATCGCTGGCTGTCATCTTGTACAAGGCTTTGATGTGGAGATGGCCCACCACCTCTATAAGAAGAGGGTCTGCTTGTTCAGCTTCCAGGGCTTCTCTTAATCGTAGCCTGTCCACAGTGTCAAAAGCTTTGCTCATGTCAACGCTCATCGTGAGACTGCCCCTGAGCTTAAGCCCCTGTTGTCCCTTACCAGCCGCTCTAGTTGTAAGGGCCTGCCTGAACCTGGCCTGATCCACATGTGTGAGTGCCTTACAGATCGCCTCCTCTGTGCCCCTACCTGGTACGAAGCCAAACTGAGAGACTCCTTGCATTGCTTGATGGAGGGTGGACTTGAGTCTCTGCCTCACAAGTCCTGCCAGGACCTTGCCCTCAGGTGCTATCACCCCGATCGGACGGAGTGATGTTGGCTTATCTGGCTTCTTGGGGGGCTTTGGAAGCCAAGAGATCTGTGACGAGGTGACGCTGTCCGAAAGCCTTCCTGCAGTGACCTCCTTATTGAGAGTGTCCGAAATAAGCCGAATAGCGTTGGGGCCTAGGGAGCGCCAAGCTACTATGGGTGGACTTTCTTTAGGAACTGCTTTGCCAAGCTTTATCGTGCCTAGCTGTTCTTGAACTTCTTGCTCGGTGATGTGCAGGCTGCCTTGTATCCCTGTGAGCGGGAAGTCGTCCCCTGCTCCAAACAGTTCAATGGAGTATTCCTCTAATTGTCTACGTTCTTCCTTGGCTGTTAGGAAGCGACCCTCTGAGTCACGTAGCTGAACTCTTTCCTGAGGCCTCCCCGACCGGAAGCGCTTGATCACCTTGTAGAGGGAATGACTCCCGTCTTGCTTGGATTTAAGCTCTGCCTGCTCGAGTTGTTCATCTATTTCCTGTCTCCGCCTTTCCTGCTTCTGACGCTTTGCTACCCTCGCCTGTGCACTTTGCTGAGACAGCGACAGCCAGCAGCGAAATACCATTCGGACCTGCAACTCCGGCAAGAACTCTGCTAAGACCTTGACTGACATTGGGAGTGAGCGCAACACTGTGCGCTCTGCCCAAATGCTGAGATCTGTTCTTTGTGCTGCTCCCTTTCTCTTGGGAAAGTGAGTCGTGAGGGCTGAGTTCATTGCTTGATGGAGACTCTGCCAGGTTTGGGGATGATCCTGAAGGAGGGAGTCTACCTCCCTGGCAAATGCCTGTATTTTCGGGGAACGGTGTCTGTAGCAGTCCTCCATTGCCTGCTGGTCATAGGGTTTTGAGGCTTGGGCGGAGTATCTCCTGCTGTGCCTCAGTTTACCGAGAAGGGGGAAATGCCTACTGCCATCCCTCCAGGATGCCACTGGAAAGGTCCTTAGTGGCCGGCAAAACCTGGCAGGGCCTTGGGACTGTGCAATCCTGACAAACGAGAAGTCAATCTGTGAAACTGAGTTGCCTTGTTCGTGGGTGGCTGGTCTATGCACTCCCCAAGTGTTGGTTGCGACTAGCTGGTGCTCCGACAGTAGGGTCTGGAGATCCTTAGATCCGCGATGCCCGAGTCTGCAAGCCTGGATCGTGCATGGCCCTACGTGTTTGTTGTCGGTCTTGAGCGAGGAGTTAAAATCTCCTAGCACAAGGAGAGTGTTGCGATTGGGAACAGCTCGGATGGACTTACTTAGGGCGTGAAGGGTCTGCTTCCGGGTTTCCTTATTCTGAGCGACTGTCTCCTTAGAGCGCCAAACGTATTGATAGCAGCTGAAGACGTCCAGTGAGATGCCGTTGCTCGGCACCCGGACCTGGAGAACTCTTCCTGGAACAACCTCGTTGTAGCGAAGATCCTGTGACTTGCACAGCGTGGAGTGCACCATTATGAGGACCCCGGCTCCCTTCTCCCCTGTGGAACCAGAGCTGATCACGTGCCAACCTGACTTGCTGAATTGCCATGAGCCCCTCCAGTGTGTTTCCTGAATTGCTACCAGCTTCACTTCCTGAAATGCTGCACTTTGCAGTACGGAGAGTAACTCTTCCCAAACTGCTGTTGTGAGAGATCCTGCGTTCCAGGATAGATAGCTGATATTCTTATCTTCCGTAAATTTTGAAGGCCGAGTCCTTCTGCCGGGATTGGTGGGCTTTACATGTGCCGGAGCAACTCCAAGCTCTGTTGACGACATCGTCCTTCCCTTGTAGACCGCACTACCTTCAAGCAGAGCTTTACGTGCTGCCCTTTGATAAGAGCGTTTACCCTTCCCTTTAGGAACGGGCTGATGCTTGGTCGAACCACTAGGCTGTTTCGCAGCACTCATGTTGAGTACGGCTCCTGTCGGCTTCGCAATACCGACAACCCTCACCTCTGGGAGATGTTAGAGAGCTGTAGATCTAATACTCCCTCCCGGACTTGGGACCGGGACTGCTCAGGCGCTGACAAATGCCATGGCAAGAAAGGAAAAAGGCAACTGTACTAGCCTGACCTTTCCTGAGCCGAGAGGCTTACAACAACAACAACAACAACAACAACAACAACAACAACAACAACAACAACAACAACAACAACAACATTTCATTCACACGCAGCGGGAGGATACTGTCTGAGGTGAAACTTAACGTCCACGCTTTGCGAGGGATCGACCTGCTGCTCTGCTTGCTACTTGCGCGGTCACTTCATGACGAGCCGTGCCTTAACACAGCACTCGCACACGCTCCGCCCCTCAAGGCTGCAAGCAATGAAGTCGGAATCGGACGTGTCTTCAGTGACTCGAGCTGCAGACTCTGGCACTAATGAAGTAGTTAACCGGCTGATTTGCAATGTATCGCTGACTGATTGGCGACGTCCATTTTGCACACTGCTGTCTCGCGAGAGTGTCTAGCCTCGCTGTGAAGGCTCGGTACGAACCACTAGCTCTATGTTATAGTAGAGGCGGTGAGGCAATGAAACACTCAGTAAAGGCAGGCCAGGCGCCATTTCCAGCCCGTTGTTGCTATTTGTAGATGGCGGAGCAACTCCTGCCGGACTTGTGCTGGTGACATGAAGCTCTCCTGTCCCTGGATGGGAGATCGTTGAGGTCACAGCCTTTGGCGGTGGTCCCAGGGGAGAAACTCCTCCCGGGACTCCACCTTTCACTGGCACTCCAGGTGCCTTACCTGGGCCCGGTGTCCGATCTGTGCTAGATCCACTTCCTGACAGGTTAACAGGCATCGGAGGCGGCGGGCCCTTAGGCCCAGCTGCTTTAGGGGCTGCTTTAGGGGCTGCTGTGTCTTCGGAGTCGGACTCCCGAATGGCGTCACTGGCTGGCGGCGACCTGGATAGGTGGGGCCGACGTCGCACTGGAGGAGGGGTTCGGGAGGTCGCTCTGCTGCCACTCTTCTTCGGTGTTTCAGGCATGGCTTCTACAGTCGAGACAGCTGGTGAGTTGAGCCTGTACGAGAAGGCAAGTAGAGCTTCCAGAAAACTTTTGGCTGACAACTCACTTGCAGATCCGGGCCCACGACTGCGCACGGAGCTTCACATGCGACCTCGGGGTATACTTGCTGTCTGGTGATGAAATTGAAGTGACCTTCAGCCTCATAACATAGATTTTTGCGTGAGCAGCTGCATTATCAGTGTGGGGAGGGACTCCACCATTAGGTGAGGGTCCTCACGATCAGAGCGGCCTGTTGTCGCCTCCGTACTTAGTACCTGATTTCAGGCTCTGGTAGTACTCTATGACAGAAGGGGGCACTTCGGAAGGGGTGAGAATGACGCCGTTCTTGCTACGGAAAAATTGCACCCCTACCTGCATGGCTCTGCGTGGATCGACCGCTACCAGCATCGACGAGCTATCTCTGAATCCAGAAACACCAGGTCTCCCATAGTCCCGATCCGAGACGAAGTGAACATGCTGTCGTCCCTCTCTGCCACGTCCGCCTTTGCCGCGGCCCTTGGAAATCTTGTTCTGAGGCAGAAGGCCTCGTTGGCGTATGGAGTCATACAAGGACCAGAATGTGCCATGATACAGCATTCTGGGGAGCATCTCCTCCGTGAGTTCCTCCAACACCTCATTGGAGTCCACATCAGAGCGAGAATGTCCTTGCAGAGCCCTGATGTACTTCTGGCCTTGGCAATCGCCCAGCTCGTACCTGCCTTTTGCGTTACTCCGAACGACCTCCATGAGGTCGCCTGCCGTGGCGTGCTGGGCCTGCACTCTTGGCCATCTCAGGACGTCCTCTAATTTGGCCCAACCAGCTGAAGTGACGCTGATGTAGGGTTTATGTCCGTGCCGGAGCGAAGCTGCTAGAGCCTTCGAGACTTCGAACGAGAAGCTGGTCTCCGGCTTCGTAGAGGCAGTGCAATAGTCCCCTAGATCGCCTGGTTGGCCCTCCCAGGCCACTATAGTGGAGCTACGTGGCGTTGTTGAGCTGTGGTCAATCTCTGACGCCATGGTCGGGGGAGAAACTCCACCCTGTGAGCTGGACGCCTGCTCACAAACCGGAAGGGGAGCAACTCCTCCTTCCTTGACTCCACTTGACGAGGCTTCGCCAGGCAGTTCGTATCCCAACGCCAAAAAGGATTCCCGTGCTTGTCTCAGTGGTATCTCCAACAAGCCACTCCACTCTCGGAGGTACTCACCTAAGGTGAGTGTCTCCTTGGTTGATATTTGCAGTAGCAGCGCTCGGATTTTGACTGCATCATAGGAGTATATCAGTTGGTTTGTTTTCTTACCACGTTTTTGCGATCCAGAGTGCGCAGCCTCCACCTCAAACATGGGCCGCACGAATATGTGCCGAGGTCCTATCCTCACCAGACAACTGTAACCGGCAGCAAGATGCCTGTTTGACATCTTGTGGAGATACACACCTGGTCGTGCCTCGAAGCTTCGCGTGCCGGAGAGGTCAGGTGTCGAAGGTAGTAGCCTGCCTGTGGCCAGTATCCCATGCAAACATTCCAGGTGTGTGCCGTGGAACGCAACCTCGCTGTCCCCTGCAGGAAGAATGTTCGGTGAAGAATACTCAAAACGAAACCACCCATTCTCCTCAGCTGTGGGATATCCAAGCTTCGGCTGCAGAGGCTCATTGGCAAGTCCCCGGCGAGAGGCCAGGAAGGTCTCCAGGAGAGCATTGGCTATCTCCGGGGAGGGTCGTTCCGCCTGATTGAGGCCATCTCGCAGCTGCTGAGTTACTGTCACCATAATTCGGTGATTGTTCAGGTCAGTGATGTTCCCATCACAGTCTGAAATCAGACTGGGAAAGGGCGTATAACCAGCTGACTGAAGAACTTTGATCGCAGCTTCCGTGATTGGGTCCCCCGAGGGAGGATCTCCACTCTTGGCCTTTGCTGCTGGGGGAGTATCTCCACCCTCGCTTTGCCCTGTACTTCTTTTCTTGGAAGGAGGAGGAGGGGGAGTGACTCCACCCTTTCCGCTTCCCAGCTCTTCCTGTCCACCAGTACCTTTAGAGACTCCTTTATATGCAGGATAGCTTTCGCCGTGAGCACGAGCGGAGCGCCTCCACTGGCGCAGGAAATTGCGATACGTGACATGCGGAAGTTGTTCACGTATCCGTCGCTGGCAGAATTCCTCGTACTCCGCTTGAAACGAGGGATCCTGTGTTGACTCAGGTCTGGACATGATGCTGAGTCTTGAGAGAAAGCTGCGGTTGTTGGCTCAAGCTGGCTTCTAAGCAGGCAGCTGGGCCTAGGCCACTGAGCTCCAGGCCACCACGAGGAGACCTGCATCACGGATGGTGGATTGCTGTTGGCTCAGTGTGGCTCAGTGCAGGCAGAATTATTGCAGGCAGCGACTCAAAGCTTTTAAAAACCCCTAGGGAGAGACTCCACCAGCTGTACACCCCTCGTTGGGGGAGAAGCTCCACCAACTAGGGGAGAAGCTCCACCTGTGACTCTTTACTAGTTCAAAAACCCCTGGGGAGTAACTCCGCCAGCTCTACGCCTAACGAGGGAGAAACTCCTCTAATTGTTACAGGAGCTCTTGCTTAGGGAGCATCTCCTCTTCTCACTTGGCTCAGGAAGTGGCGGCCATGAGGTGATTGTAAGATACCTCCCACGTCGCCGAGGCCAGGTTAAGTTTGCCGTCTTCAGCAAAAAACTGAGACCTCAACGTCTGCACATCAGCTTGATAGGCCTCTTGGTACTCAGCAGGGAGATATTTGGCGATGTATCCCGTGATATGGGATTCTCGTTCCATTATCTCCAAGTCGTACCGGTGGTAACCGAGGCTTGCTGGGGAAATCAGGTCTCCAGCGTGGATGCGAACCAGAGAGAGGTACTGCATCCCCTGTTCGACCAGGGCTCTTCGTCGCCTGTGCCGGATTTGTCCCCATTCATCGATGCCCGAGATGGAGTGGAGGTGTGTGAGCACCTGTCGAATCCCACCTTCCGGGAGTATCTCCACGGCAAGGTTCAGGATCTCATCCTTAGTGATGAGCCCAAGCCCCTTCACTCTCTCTAGCAGCTCTGTGAGCACGGCCCAGGGGAGTATCTCCATACCTTGGGACTTCTGGTGCAGAAAGTGCACCGCTGCTATCGTCGGGAGCAGCATCATGGCCAGTCGAGTTGGCGTCTGATCATACATGGTCGAGGAGTTGAACCAAAGTCTAATTGATTAGCTTTTGAGCCTGAGAGCTTCGTCATGGAGGAACATGTGCAGCAATTCAAGCGGTGCCAACATGAGTGCAGTGCTCCGCGGGAGGGCCTCCTCGCCATTCGTCGAAGACGCTTCAAGCTCCTCACGAGCATGAGCATGCTAGGGCAAGGAGCTAGGTGGGAGCAACTCCTCTTCGTAAGATTTGCTTCTACTGAGCTCTTGGTTCCAGTCCCGCCCACTCGTGGGGCAGAGCTGAAGAGATCTTATCCTCTGGAGAAGATCAGGAGAGCAAATCGCGAATCTGACGAACCAGCGGCGATGGCTGAGTTCCCAGTCGCTGAAAATCCGCGTTTATGAGAGAAAATGCAGTGTTGCCAATTAAGGACTGCAAGGTTTCCTGCAGTTCAGATGTGGCCGCCCTGGTTGACAGTTGGATCTGGATTCGGACCGGACCTCCCGTCATGCCTTCGGTCAATGGCCGCGAAGTTTTGAAGAGCTTGATGTGTTCCGGATCTGAGGAAATTCTAGTGATTGCGTCCCCCAGGCCTGAAACGACTTGAGCCGTGGTGAGAGGGTCTTCCACCGTCTCGATCATCTTCTGATCGGTGGGGCTCCACTCCAGGAACGGCCATTCGCCGTCCTGCGTCGTCAGCTCATCGTTCTGCAGGCGCTCCTGTATGCTCTTATCACGGCTGGTAGTCACCAATCTCTCCTTGAGTTCACGGAGAAACTTCAGGGTCAAAGCTGCCCTGGGAGGAATCCCGATGGGACTGTTCTTGACTCGCTGAGATTCCTCGTAAAGATGAGGTAGGATCGAGTGATCTTCGGTTCGGACATAAGAGACGAATGTCACATCCGAGGCGATCGCTGTGATTTGCTCATCATGTCGGAGCGCCAGCCGCGCTATTGCGTTGATCAGCTCTTGCGATACATTGCCTTGTGCCTGGTGATTGTTTCCACCGTTCCCGTTTTGCAATCTGGCTGCTCCTCTCCCTCGACCTCCGCTTCCTCGTCCCCTGCTTCTGCCCCCTCTTTTTTGTCCTTTGCCGCCCTGCTGGGGAGTAACTCCACCGCGTTGGCGTTTCAGGGGAGAATCTCCTCCTGAGGGGGCGGCCTCTCCCCTTTTAGAGGAGAAGCTCTCATCCATCGAGGCTCGCTGGAAGAGCTCTTGCAGAGACATTGTTCGGGTGAATGTCTACGGCGTGGAGCTCGTGAGAGACGGCGCTGCGAGCTAAGAAAATGACGTAACAATTTTGTTGCAGCAGGGGATCTTCAAGGGTGCAGGGGCTAGGAGGGTGAGAGTCATCGCCAATATACCAAGAATCTAGTTTGTGTACTGCTGCTCGATAATGACCACTAGTGGCCTCCATGCCTAGGTGAATGATTACTGCCTCAGTTGTGTAGGTACAGAAGGAAATTCGGGAAGTGTGATCTAGGAAGACAGGAATCTGAACTTGCTGTGGAATGGCAATGCAGTTGTGATCCTTTGCTTCACCTGCAAATCTCGGTAAGGCTAAGCACACCTGTTGTGCAGCTTCTATATGAGAGCACATGAGCGCTCCTGAGACGACCATGCCACTAGCATGTCCTGCAGGTTGGGCTTGATCGCCGTGGCGAGATGAATGGGAGAACCCCCTTCTTCATCGACTATCACACCCTCTGGAACTGATGCTCGAGTTTCCCACTGTCCAAATTTTGATGCAGAGAGATTCCGAAACACTTGCTGCAGGAACTCTGCAGAATCATGCTGTCCTCCGTCAAAGAGCCAGCCCGTGGTGAGCTCCGAGAAGACTCTGTGTTCAGGGGTTATTCTCGCGAGTAGACTGATCCGAGATGCCTCGTGAAAAGGCGCCTCTGTGGGATCAGATAGCCAGTGCAGACACTGTAGACCTGAGTTGGCATAGCAGTGGTTGCGAGTGTTGGCTAGCAGGAGAAAGCCTTCCAGTCTAAATTCGGGAAGGGGAATACCTGGCATTGAATCTGTGGGCTTCTTTGTGGCTGTCTTCGCCGAGGTCGTGGGCCTTGCTCGAGTATATTCTCGGGGCTGCTTACTGAGCTGCTGACGCGCTACCTCCTGCAGTACGTGCACCTGCAGTAGTGGAACGCACTGCTGAGCATGTCTACCCGGGGCATCCACACGGAGTTTGCAATAGCGACAGCTATCTCCTTTGTGAAAGAAGACCTTGAACTGAGCAAGTCTTGGTTGGAGAGTTTTCTCAAGCTTGGCCATCACTTCAGGATGCTGCTTGTTTAGGTGCTGTTTGGCTCCTTTCTGACCAACAAGGACCTGACCGCAGAGTGCACAGTGCTCCATCAGGTAATCATGGAACACCGGATTTCGAGCTGCTCCTTCTGGATTTTCCTGAGCATCAGACTGTAGACTTTCTGTAAGTGAAATCCGGTTCTGGGCTTCTAGAGGGAGCTCTTCCTGCTGTCGAAGCAAGAGCTCTACCCGAGGGCATGTAGATGCTTCGACGTGTTTGCGCAGATAGAACACTGTTCGGAATGTTGCTCTACAGGCGATGCAAGTTGCTGACCCTGGCATTGAATGCAAAATAGGGTCAAATTTGGGTCCTTTCAAGCTTTGCTGCGAGTCTGGGTGGGCCTTCTGCAGGTGGCGACGGAGTGCCCCGGTACCAGAGAGACATGCTCCACACTCGCCGCAGGTCAGGATCTTATCCTCTACTGATTGCGAGGAGAAGTCAATGGCAAGGCCTTCCAGAGCCTGGCTGATTGCCTCAGCGCGCAGCTTGTAGTGTGGGAGGAGCTGAGGATCTGAGTGTTGCTGTCTCTTAATGAACTGTGTCAGCCTCTTTTGCAGCTGCTCCTTCACGTGAGGAATCCGTACTCTCCGGAGTAACTCCTGGTTGGATTCCTTCGTTTCCTGGGAGTAGCTCCGCAGGACAAACCGAAGTTGGTACATCATGTGTGAATGGAGCTTCTGCAATCCCTGCTGTGTCAGTCCTACCACGTGAAGGGCATACAGAGCAGAGGCCCACGCAGTTATTGTCCAAATTGACAGACGACGTCTGTCTGATAGGACTCGATGGTTCCTAACTGCATGGGCGACTTCTGACATTGCTAGCTTACTGGATGACAGCCGATGTTTAAGGGTCTTCATTTCGTAGTCATGATAAGAAAGAATGACCCCCAGGTATGGGACCTGGTACCGCAGCGATATCAACTTGCCCGAAGGGAGTTCCACAAACTTCTCTCCATCTACCTGGCGAAATAGCTTTTTCCTAATTGTCGAGGCTGAACCTCCTTGTAGCTGCAGCAGTATTGCTGACTTGGACGGATTGACCTTGAACCCAAGTTCAACCAATTGATCCAGAAGAAGGTCGCAGTACCCTAGTGCTGTAATGAGGCCAGACTCAGACTCGAAATGCGACTGAATCAAGCTATCATCCGCATACATGGTGAGAAGTTTAACTAGTTCGGGGGGGCTGATTTTTCCAGAGAGCTTCCTAAAGAGAAGCCCGGATGCAAAGGCGAATAGGGAAGGTGCAAGCTTGCATCCCTGCTTGATTCCCCTGCGTGTGGCTATCTCAAAGCTCTGATCGCTGGCTGTCATCTTGTACAAGGCTTTGATGTGGAGATGGCCCACCACCTCTATAAGAAGAGGGTCTGCTTGTTCAGCTTCCAGGGCTTCTCTTAATCGTAGCCTGTCCACAGTGTCAAAAGCTTTGCTCATGTCAACGCTCATCGTGAGACTGCCCCTGAGCTTGAGCCCCTGTTGTCCCTTACCAGCCGCTCTAGTTGTAAGGGCCTGCCTGAACCTGGCCTGATCCACATGTGTGAGGGCCTTGCAGATCGCCTCCTCTGTGCCCCTACCTGGTACGAAGCCAAACTGAGAGACTCCTTGCATTGCTTGATGGAGGGTGGACTTGAGTCTCTGCCTCACAAGTCCTGCCAGGACCTTGCCCTCAGGTGCTATCACCCCGATCGGACGGAGTGATGTTGGCTTATCTGGCTTCTTGGGGGGCTTTGGGAGCCAAGAGATCTGTGACGAGGTGACGCTGTCCGAAAGCCTTCCTGCAGTGACCTCCCTATTGAGAGTGTCCGAGATGAGCCGAATAGCGTTGGGGCCTAGGGAGCGCCAAGCTACTATGGGAGGACTTTCTTTAGGAACTGCTTTGCCAAGCTTTATAGTGCCTAGCTGTTCTTGAACTTCTTGCTCGGTGATGTGCAGGCTGCCTTGTATCCCTGTGAGCGGGAAGTCGTCCCCTGCTCCAAACAGTTCAATGGAGTATTCCTCTAATTGTCTACGTTCTTCCTTGGCTGTTAGGAAACGACCCTCTGAGTCACGTAGCTGAACTCTTTCCTGAGGCCTCCCCGACCGGAAGCGCTTGATCACCTTGTAGAGGGAATGACTCCCGTCTTGCTTGGATTTAAGCTCTGCCTGCTCGAGTTGTTCATCTATTTCCTGTCGTCGCCTTTCCTGCTTCTGACGCTTTGCTACCCTCGCCTGTGCACTTTGCTGAGACAGCGACAGCCAGCAGCGAAATACCATTCGGACCTGCAACTCCGGCAAGAACTCTGCTAAGACCTTGACTGACATTGGGAGTGAGCGCAACACTGTGCGCTCTGCCCAAATGCTGAGATCTGATCTTTGTGCTGCTCCCTTTCTCTTGGGAAAGTGAGTCGCGAGGGCTGAGTTCATTGCTTGATGGAGACTCTGCCAGGTTTGGGGATGATCCTGAAGGAGGGAGTCTACCTCCCTGGCAAATGCCTGTATTTTCGGGGAACGGTGTCTGTAGCAGTCCTCCATTGCCTGCTGGTCATAGGGTTTTGAGGCTTGGGCGGAGTATCTCCTGCTGTGCCTCAGTTTACCAAGAAGGGGGAAATGCCTACTACCATCCCTCCAGGATGCCACTGGGAAGGTCCTTAGTGGCCGGCAAAACCTGGCAGGGCCTTGGGACTGTGCAATCCTGACAAACGAGAAGTCAATCTGTGAAACAGAGTTGCCTTGTTCGTGGGTGGCTGGTCTATGCACTCCCCAAGTGTTGGTTGCGACTAGCTGGTGCTCCGACAGTAGGGTCTGGAGATCCTTAGATCCGCGATGCCCGAGTCTGCAAGCCTGGATCGTGCATGGCCCTACGTGTTTGTTGTCGGTTTTGAGCGAGGAGTTAAAATCTCCTAGCACAAGGAGAGTGTTGCGATTGGGAACAGCTCGGATGGACTTACTTAGGGCGTGAAGGGTCTGCTTCCGGGTTTCCTTATTCTGAGCGACTGTCTCCTTAGAGCGCCAAACGTATTGATAGCAGCTGAAGACGTCCAGTGAGATGCCGTTGCTCGGCACCCGGACCTGGAGAACTCTTCCTGGAACAACCTCGTTGTAGCGAAGATCCTGTGACTTGCACAGCGTGGAGTGCACCATTATGAGGACCCCGGCTCCCTTCTCCCCTGTGGAACCAGAGCTGATCACGTGCCAACCTGACTTGCTGAATTGCCATGAGCCCCTCCAGTGTGTTTCCTGAATTGCTACCAGCTTCACATCCTGAAATGCGGCACTTTGCAGTACGGAGAGTAACTCTTCCCAAACTGCTGTTGTGAGAGATCCTGCGTTCCAGGATAGATAGCTGAGATTCTTATCTTCTGTAAATTTTGAAGGCCGAGTCCTTCTGCCGGGATTGGTGGGCTTTACATGTGCCGGAGCAACTCCAAGCTCTGTTGACGACATCGTCCTTCCCTTGTAGACCGCACTACCTTCAAGCAGAGCTTTACGTGCTGCCCTTTGATAAGAGCGTTTACCCTTCCCTTTAGGAACGGGCTGATGCTTGGTCGAACCACTAGGCTGTTTCGCAGCACTCATGTTGAGTACGGCTCCTGTCGGCTTCGCAATACCGACAACCCTCACCTCTGGGAGATGTTAGAGAGCTGTAAATCTAATACTCCCTCCCGGACTTGGGACCGGGACTGCTCAGGCGCTGACAAATGCCATGGCAAGAAAGGAAAAAGGCAACTGTACTAGCCTGACCTTTCCTGAGCCGAGAGGCTTAACAACAACAACAACAACAACAACAACAACAACAACAACAACAACAACAATTCATTCACACGCAGCGGGGGAGGACTGTCTGTGGTGAAACTTATCGTCCACGCTTTGCGAGGGATCGACCTAGTGCCCTGCTTACTACTTGCGCGGTCACTCTTCACGGCAAGCCGTGCCTCAGCGCTGCACTTGCACACGCTCCGCCCCTCAGGGCTGCAAGCTGTGAAGTGGGAAGCGAATGTGTCTTCAGAGTCTTATGCGGCGTTATGATTTCGGCACTAGCTTGAAAGCTAACCGGCTTGGTTGCAATGTATCACTGGCTGATTGGCAGCAGATCATTTTGCACTCAGCTGCTGGGGAGAAACTCCACCAGCTGTACACACATGGCAAGGGAAGAAACTCCTCCGATTGTTGGGGAGAGTCTCCTCCTAAGGGAGCATCTCCGCAAGGCGTCTGGCTCAGGAAGAGGCTGCCATGAGACGATCTTGTCCCTGCTGAGTGTTGCCACTGTTCCCATTTTGGTTTCTGGCTGCTCCATTCCCTCGGCCTCCGCTTCCTCGTCCCCTGCTTTTGGCCCCTCGCTGTTGTCCTCTGCCTCGTTGCTGGGGAGTACCTCCACCACGCTGTCGCTTCAGGGGAGAATCTCCACCTGACGGACCTGCGTCTCCCCGTTTAGGGGCAGAGCTCTCATCCATCGATGCTCGCTGGAAGAGCTCTTGCAGAGACATTACTCGGGAGATTGGGGCTCGTGAGAGACGGCGCTGCGAGCTAGGAAGATGACGTAGCTATTTTCTTGAAGCAGGGGATCGTCGAGGGTACAGGGACTAGGGGGGTGGGAGTCATCACCAATATACCAGGCATCTGCTGTGCGTACAGCTGCACGGTAATGGCCACTAGTGGACTCCATTCCTAGGTGAATGATCACTGCCTCTACTGTGTAGGTACAGAACGAAACTCGGGATGTGTGGTCCAGGAAGACAGGGATCTGGACTTGCTGTGGGATTGTGATGCGAGTGTGATCCTTAGCTTCACCTGCGAATCTCGGCAAGGCTAAGCACACCTGCTGTGCAGCTTCTATGAGAGCACATGAGCGCTCCTGAGACGACCATGCCACTAGCATGTCCTGTAGTTGGTCTTGATCGCCGTGGCAAGATGAATGGGAGAGCCCCCTTCTTCGTCCACTATCACGCCTTCCGGTACTGAGGCTCTAGTTTCCCACTGTCCAAATCTTGATGCAGAGAGATTCCGAAACACTTGCTGCAGGAACTCAGCAGAGTCGTGCTGGCCTCCGTCAAAGAGCCAGCCCGTGGTGAGCTCCGAGAAGACTCTGTGTTCAGGGGTTATTCTCGCAAGTAGACTGATCCGAGATGCCTCGTGAAAAGGCGCCTCTGAAGGATCTGATAGCCAGTGGAGACACTGCAGACCTGAGTTGGCATAGCAGTGGTTGCGAGTATTGGCTAGCAGGAGAAAGCCTTCCAGTCTAAACACGGGGTGAGGAATTCCTGGCGTTGAATCTGAAGGCTTCTTTGTGACTGTCTTCGCCGATGCCGTGGACTTTGCTCGAGTATATTCGCGGGGCTGCTTGCTGAGCTGCTGGCGCGCTACCTCCTGCAGTACGTGCACCTGCAGTAATGGAACGCACTGCTGAGCATGTCTACCCGGGGCATCCACACGAAGTTTGCAGTATCGACAGCTATCTCCTTTGTGGAAGAAGACCTTGAATTGATTGAGTCTTGGTTGGAGAGTTTTCTCCAGCTTGGCCATCACCTCAGGATGCTGCTTGTTTAAATGCTGTTTGGCTCCTTTCTGGCCTACGAGGACCTGACCACAGAGTGCGCAGTGTTCCATCAGGTAATCATGGAACGCCGGATTTCGAGCGGCGCCTTCTGGATTGTCCTGGGCATCAGACTGTAGACTTTCTACGAGTGAGATCCGGTTCTGTGCTTCTAAGGGTAGCTCTTCCTGCTGTCTAAGCAAAAGCTCTACCCTAGGGCAGGTAGATGCTTCGACATGTTTGCGCAGATAAAACACTGTTCGGAATGTTGCTCGACAGGCGATGCAAGTTGCTGACCCTGGCATTGAATGCAAAATAGGATCAAATTTGGGTCCTTTCAGGCACTGCTGAGAATCTGGGTGAGCCTTCTGCAGGTGGCGACGGAGTGCTCCGGTGCCAGAGAGACATGCTCCACATTCACCGCAGGTCAGAAGCCTATCCTCCACATGGTGCGAGGAGAAGTCCGTGGAGAGGCCTTCCAATGCCTGGCTAACTGCCTCAGCACGCAACTTAAAGTGTGGGAGAAGCTGGGGATCGGAGTGTTGCTGTCTCTTTATAAACTGGGTCATTCTCTTTTGCAGCTGCTCCTTCACGTGAGGAATCCGTAATCTCCGGAGTAACTCCTGGTTTGATTCCTTCGTTTCCTGGGAGTAACTCCGCAGGACGAATCTGAGTTGGTACATCATGTGTGAATGGAGCTTTTGCAATCCCTGCTGTGTCATCCCCACCACGTGGAGTGCATACAGAGCAGAGGCCCACGCAGTTATTGTCCAAATCGACAGACGACGTCTGTCTGATAAGACTCGGTGGTTCCGAACTGCATGGGCTACTTCTGACATTGCAAGCTTACTGGATGACAGCCGATGTTTGAGAGTCTTCATTTCATAGTCGTGATAAGAAAGAATGACCCCCAAGTATGGGACCTGATAGCGCAGCGATATCAGCCTGCCCGAAGGGAGTTCAACATACTTCTCTCCCTCGACCTGGCGAAAGAGTTTCTTCCTAATGGTCGAGGCTGAGCCCCCTTGCAGCTGTAGCAGAATTGCTGACTTGGACGGATTGACCTTGAACCCAAGCTCTACCAGCTGATCCAGAAGCAGGTCGCAGTACCCTGGTGCTGTCATGAGGCCGGCCTCAGAGTCGAAATGCGACTGGATCAAGCTATCATCTGCGTACATTGTGAGGAGCTTCACTAGTTCTGCTGGGCTGATTTTCCCAGAGAGCTTCCTAAAGAGAAGCCCTGATGCAAAGGCGAATAAAGAGGGTGCTAGCTTACATCCCTGCTTGATTCCCCTGCGTGTGGCTATCTCAAAGCTCTGATCGCTGGCTGTCATCTTATACAAGGCTTTGATGTGGAGATGGCCTACCACCTCTATCAGAAGAGGATCTGCTTGTTCGGCTTCCAGGGCCTCTCTTAATCGCAGCCTGTTTACAGTGTCAAAAGCTTTGCTCATGTCCACGCTCATGGTGAGACTGCCTCTGAGCTTGAGCCCCTGTTGTCCCTTACCTGCAGCCCTAGTGGTGAGGGCCTGTCTGAACCTGGCCTGTGTGAGGGCCTTGCAGATAGCCTCCTCTGTGCCCCTCCCTGCGACAAAGCCGAACTGAGAGACGCCGGTCATTGCTAGCTGGAGGGTAGACTTGAGTCTCTTCCTCACGAGTCCGGCTAAGGAGATCTGTGACGAGGTGACACTGTCCGAGAGCCTTCCTGCAGTGCCTTCCCTATTAAGGGTGTCCGAGATTAGCCGGATTGCTTGGGGACCTAGGGAGCGCCAGGCTACTACGGGAGGACTCTCTTTAGGAACCGCCTTGCCCAGCTTTATTGTGCCAAGCTGTTCTTGCACTTCTTGCTCAGTGATGTGCAGGCTGCCTTGTAACCCTGAAAGCGGGAAGTCATCCCCTGCTCCAAACAGGTCTAGGGAATATTCCTCTAATTGTCTTCTTTCTTCCTTGTCAGTAAGGAAGCGACCCTCAGAATCACGAAGCTGAACTCTTTCCTGGGGCCTCCCCGACCTGAAGCGCTTGATTACCTTGTAAAGGGAATGACTCCCGTCCTGCTTGGACTTAAGCTCTGCCTGCTGGAGTTGTTCATCTATTTCCTGCCGCCGCCGCTCCTGCTTGTGACGCTTTGCTACCCTCGCCTGTGCACTTTGCTGGGAGAACGAGCACCAGCATCGGAACACCATACGGACCTGCAGCTCGGGCAAGAACTCTGCAAAGACCTTGACTGCTAGTGGGAGTGAGCGCAACACAGAGCGCTCTTCCCAGATGCTGAGATCTGATCTTTGTGCTGCTTCCTTGCTCTTGGGAAAGTGAGTCGCGAGGGCTGAGTTCATTGCTTGATGGAGACTCTGCCAGGTTTGGGGATGATCCTGAAGGAGGGAGTCTACCTCCCTGGCAAATGCCTGTATTTTCGGGGAACGGTGTCTGTAGCAGTCCTCCCTTGCCTGCTGGTCATAGGGTTTTGAGGCTTGGGCGGAGTATCTCCTGCTGTGCCTCAGTTTACCAAGAAGGGGGAAATGCCTACTACCATCCCTCCAGGATGCAACTGGGAAGGTCCTTAGTGGCCGGCAAAACCTGGCGGGGCCTTGGGACTGTGCAATCCTGACAAACGAGAAGTCAATCTGTGAAACAGAGTTGCCTTGTTCGTGGTTGGCTGGTCTATGCACTCCCCAAGTGTTGGTTGCGACTAGCTGGTGCTCCGACAGTAGGGTCTGGAGATCCTTAGATCCGCGATGCCCGAGTCTGCAAGCCTGGATCGTGCATGGCCCTACGTGTTTGTTGTCGGTTTTGAGCGAGGAGTTAAAATCTCCTAGCACAAGGAGAGTGTTGCGATTGGGAACAGCTCGGATGGACTTACTTAGGGAGTGAAGGGTCTGCTTCCGGGTTTCCTTATTCTGAGCGACTGTCTCCTTAGAGCGCCAAACGTATTGATAGCAGCTGAAGACGTCCAGTGAGATGCCGTTGCTCGTCACCCGGACCTGGAGAACTCTTCCTGGAACAACCTCGTTGTAGCGAAGATCCTGTGACTTGCACAGCGTGGAGTGCACCATTATGAGGACCCCGGCTCCCTTCTCCCCTGTGGAACCAGAGCTGATCACGTGCCAGCCTGACTTGCTGAATTGCCAAGAGCCCCTCCAGTGTGTTTCCTGAATTGCTACCAGCTTCACATCCTGAAATGCGGCACTTTGCAGTACGGAGAGTAACTCTTACCAAACTGCTGTTGTGAGAGATCCTGCATTCCAGGATAGATAGCTGAGATTCTTATCTTCTGTAAATTTCGAAGGCCGAGTCCTTCTGCCGGGATTGGTGAGCTTTACATGTGCCGGAGCAACTCCAAGCTCTGTTGACGACATCGTCTTTCCCTTGTAGACCGCACTACCTTCAAGCAGAGCTTTACGTGCTGCCCCTGTCGGCTTCGCAATACCGACAACCCTCACCTCTGGGAGATGTTAGAGAGCTGTAAATCTAATACTCCCTCCCGGACTTGGGACCGGGACTGCTCAGGCGCTGACAAATGCCATGGCAAGAAAGGAAAAAAGGCAACTGTACTAGCCTGACCTTTCCTGAGCCGAGAGGCTTACAACAACAACAACAACAAACAAACAAACAAAAACCAAACAAACTCAAAACCATCAATCAACAACAAACAAGGAAATAAACAAACAAACTCACCACCAAAGAAACCATTAAACAAACACACAACGAAACATAAACACAAAATCACAAGAACAAGCAATCAAACAAACAAAAAACAAACAAACAACCAAACAAACAAAACCAAAAAAAAACAAACACAAACAAACAAATACACACAAACAAACAAACAAACAAACAAACAAAAACACAGAAAACAAAACACCAACCAAACAGACAGACAGACAAACAACAACGACGGACACAAAGAGACAAAGAAACCGACCAACCAACCAGCCAACCAGCCAACCACAGCCGGTTTCAGTTTTGGGGATTCGGGGGGTTTAGGATACGTGTAGGTTTGAGGGTGTCGGGTTTGGGACGGAATAAAAGCACCAGGGGTTCGGGTTGGGGTTGTGGGTTGAGGCTTAAGGGTTTGGGGTTAGGGGTGAAAGGTTTGGGTTGGGTTTCTATGTGAGTCAGGGGGCCCTCAGCCCCAACCTTGGAACTTAACCCTAACCCCTGACCCCCAAACCTAAAGCCCTTGCCCTAGACCCGACACCCAAACCCTGAACACCACACAACAACCATAAACCTAAAACCCTAAAGATGAACCTTGCTCCCAACAACCCTCAGCCCTGGACCCAAACTAAGCCCCAGCCCCCCAAAACCCTACACACTGACATTCTGCACCCTAAACCCAAATTTGACTTCCAGACAAGAAAATTCTGGTTCTTGGAGAATTTTTTCCACACTGGATGCCTGCCTGTGGGCGGGTCACCTTGATGTGGCAGTCTGGAACACGGGCTTGGACTTCGGCTCCAGAATGAAGAAGTTCGCGACCCAAAAAACAGAGACTGCTAAGCAGCTCCAATTTGGGGGTCCTCGGGTGCCATTTAAAATTTGTTAAAGGAGCTTGGCTGCATTTTGCGGTCCCTTCTGGGGCCGCGAGAATCTCGTCAGCTGCGCATGTCATTGATTGTCATGTCTTTGGGGAGCGTCTGGTGGAGGACTGTTTGGAAGGTCGGAACTTGTCCAAGGCAGCTGTGTGCTCGCTCTTAACAGTGCTGCAGCCAGCGTGCATTCAACTGTGGAGAGCCGACCTGGCGAAGCCAGAATTGCTTGTGTTCTGGGGCCTCAAAATGGGGTCGCCCGACAGCCCCATAACTGTGCAGCTTTGGAGGTAACCAAAAAAAAGAGATCGTTCGAAGACCGGTAAGTTTGTCCAGAGGTGACTCTAGCATTTCTGAATAGGTGCTTAAAGACATGGACTCAACTGGCTCTTGCTAGATATTTTGGTTTGCTCTTTTAGCAGGGACCCATGTGCAACATTCCTTGCTCTGCCTTGCTTCTGGTTGCATTTGGAGCTGTTACTGTTCCCTTACAAGAACAGTCCGCAACTTCTTGAGCCGCGCAGAAGACCCAAAGCAAAAACCTTAGCCTTCACTAGCGCGCGCTTAAGGCCTCCTGAGGCCAAAGGAAGATGACAGCGAAATGAACCTGGAATCAAAGTGCAAAAGAGACGCGCAACCATGAACGCAATCCAAGACTCCGATTGCATGGTGGAAGTGACATAAAGAGCAATAAATTTCCAAGCTTCATGCTCTGTGCAACAGTGCAAGTCTTCTGCATCCTCGCAGAACACAGCTCGTGGCAGTTTCCTGAATTCTGGAAACATGCGGACAAGTAGTATCCTGCGCCACCGACGCTGTGAAAAATCCTTGTAATCTTGGATGTTATGATGTTTTGGCATGTCTACGAGGAGCTGTTGAGTTGGGTCAGTGACTGCACTCGTTTCGTTTCGTTTTGCTTGGAAGTGTTTTGCTAGAGACAAACAGCCGAATGCCAGTTGCAGCCCAGGACGCTGAGTTGCGTTTTTGGCTCTGTTGGTCAGTTCGCCGCAGCTCAGCAAGCAGCCCTGACTGCACTTGCAGCGCAGCCACACAGATTGCACCTGCAAGTGCCTTAGTGCAAGCGATGGAAGTGTTCCAGCTGCTGCGTCGAACGCCTGGACAGCTTCCGGTGCCGCCGACGCCCACTTTGGGCGCGGACCAACTGCAGCACACGTGGCTCCAAATGTGGGTCGAATAATCCAAGCAATTTTGGCTTCGCTTGAGTGGCCCCCCTCTGTTCTCTCATGTCTTTGAATTTCAGGAAGCTATGTGTTGAAATTCTGGTTCTTGGAGAATTTTTTTTCCACACTGGATGCCTGCCTGTGGGCGGGTCACCTTGATGTGGCAGTCTGGAACACACGGGCTTGGACTTAGGCTCCAGAATGAAGAAATTCGCGACCCCAAAAAGTAAAAATATGTTAAAAGAGCTTGGCTGCATTTCGCGGCCCCTTTTCTGGGGCCGCGAGACGGCCCCATTTTGGGGGTCGCAAGTTTTATTCTGCACCCACAGCGGCTGAATCTCGTCAGCTGCGCATGTCATTGATTGTAATGTCTTTGGGGAGCGTCTGGTGGAGGACTGTTTGAAGGTCGAAACTTGTCCAAGGCAGCTGTGTGCTCGCTCTTAACAGTGCTGCAGCCAGCGGAATGCAACTGTGGAGGGCCGACCTGGCGAAGCCAGAATTGCTTGTGTTCTGCGGGCCTTAAAATGGGGTCGCCCGACAGCCCCATAACTGTGCAGCTTTGGAGGTAACCAAAAAAGAGATCGTACGAAGACCGGTAAATTTGTCCAGAGGTGACTCTAGCATTTCTGAATAGAGCAGATCAAGCCGCCATGCAGCCTCTGCAAGACCGGCTGTTGCTGTTCCCTCAAAGAACAGTCCGGAGTGCATGAACGGGTACAAGAGCGGCGGAATTTCCAGGAAGGTATTTCCACCAGATTTGAACAGGACTTCTTGAGCAGTGCAGAGTTATGGTGTCGAGAGGTGTGGGTGATGGTTCGGAATTTGTGCACACCCGCTCATGCACGACATGGGCTCACCTGGCTCTCGCTAGATTTTTTTTTGCTCTTTTAGCAGGGACCCATGTGCAACATTCCTTGCTCTGCCTTGCTTCTGGTTGCATTTGGAGCTGTTACTGTTCCCTTACAAGAACAGTCCGCAACTTCTTGAGCCGCGCAGAAGACCCAAAGCAAAAGCCTTAGCCTTCACTTGCGCGCGCTCGAGGCCTCCTGAGGCCAAAGGAAGATGACAGCGAAATGAACCTGGAGTCAAGGTGCAAAAGAGACGCGCAACCATGAAGGCAATCCAAGACTCCGATTGCATGATGGAACTGACATAAAGAGCAATAAATTGAAGGAGATGAAGATGCAACCTCCGTTTGCAACAGAGGGGGAGTCTCGCAATGAAGTGCTTGCTCAAAATCCGTGCATCAGCAACTCTCCTGGTGGATCTGCAGTGCAAGACCCAATGAGACCGGAGAAGCGGACAGACAGCTCCAAGCTTCATGCTCTGTGCAACAGTGCAAGTCTTCTGCATCCTCCGGCAGAACACAGCTCGTGGCAGTTTCCTGAATTCTGGAAACATGCGGACAAGTAGGATCCTGCGCCACAGACGCTGTGAAAAATCCTGTAATCTTGGATGTTATGATGTTTTGGCATGTCTACGAGGAGCTGTTGAGTTGGGTCAGTGACTGCACTCGTTTCGTTTCGTTTGCTTGGAAGTGTTTTGCTGGAGACAAACAGCCGAATGCCAGTTGCAGCCCAGGACGCTGAGTTGCGACTCTTTTTGGCTCTGTTGGTCAGTTCGCTGCAGCTCAGCAAGCAGCCCAGACTGCACTTGCAGCGCAGCCACACAGATTGCACCTGCAAGTGCCTCAGTGCAAGCGATGGAAGTGTTCCAGCTGCTGCGTCTGGAACGCCTGGATAGCTTCCGGTGCCGCCGACGCCCACTTTGGGTGCGGACCAACTGCAGCACACGTGGCTTCAAATGTGGGGTCGAATAATAATCCAAGTAATTTTGGCTTCGCTTGAGTGGCTCCCCTCTGAACATCACACCTGCAACCTTAAAACCAAAACTCCAAACCCTAAAGATGAAACCCTGAACCGAAATCCTGAACCCGAAACCCCACACTCGAGCCCGAAACACCGAATCGTGCTAAACCCTTGAGTACCTTCCAAGCAAAACACAAATCAATGTTCGAATGAAACAAAAAAATCAATGTCGCAAAAAAAAATACACACTATGAAAAAATCAACAAGAAACCAGAGAATCAGTATCAATATATTTATTGCCGCCTTCATATGTGCGGCATCCGAAACATTGCAAACGTTGGACTCACTCTCGAGATCGGCCAAAGGATTCTCATCATCGGGAGGCACATCCACCACTGCCAGAATGTTTTGGACATTTGGAAGTGCTGCTCCTGCAACTTGCCCTTCAACAAGCTGCAGGTTTTCGACAGTTGACACTTTTCCATCACCCAAAATTGGCTTTAAAGTTTCTCAAAAAGCACTTCCGACAGCTGGTCACTCAGCTTGGCGAAGTGCTGCGAAAACTTCGAAACAGTTTGCATGAACATGGTTGTGGCATTGTTCAGCTGGCCATTCGGCTTTTGCGGCGGATTCTGTGATGGCGTGGTCGATGTCATGCCGCCACTGTGGAAGCGCTTGGATGCCAACATCAACGTACGTTATGGCGACCTGTGTCACTACGATTTGTCAGCCGATTCCGATTATCAAGTGACTGCCAGTGACATCGACCTGGTCCTGGTGGCGGCGGCCGGTCCTTGAACAGTATCACAACTGGCAGGAACCGGCCAATATGACCGTTCGTGTGTGGTTCAAGCGGGTGGAGAGCATCGCTGACCAGATTGCCCGCCATCTTGACAGAGATGCGGAGCGGCCGCCAGAGATAACAAACCTTCTATCTTGGACAGTGTGTTGTGGCCCTGGTGGCCCCAGAAGCGACGTACCTGACGGGTTTTTGTCCAATCACGGACCGGTTTTCACTTCAATGCCTGGGGCAATCTGAGGCGTTTCTGCAGCAACTGTTGTCTGTCGTTGTCTACACTGTGGGATGTGTTCCGCTCTCTGGTTCTCACAAAGCGGACTGGCTCCCTTTCGGATCAAACACACCACAAAAAGAACGAAACTACAACGAGCCATTGCAAGGAAGCGGCTAGGCCAAAGCGGATGCGCGAACGACGTATGTTGCAAGCAGGTAGCGAGCTTGAGAAAACCGGTATGCCGCGGCATAGTTGGGCAGCAACCCATCACACATCAATGCAGGTAAGCCAGCCCACCAACAGCAAAGGCAGACAAACAATCCAAAGGCATGCAGAACCTCGAACCCTATGGGAGTGTTTTACCGTCGCTGTTCAAGGCGTGCTGGTTGGAAAAGATCGCAGGGGGCGCCCTACGAACCTTTGGTCGGCACCGATGCAGCAGGTACCGGATCTTCAATCCGTGCCGCAATCGTGGGGCTGCTGCTCCTGCGCATCGCCGGCGCATCCTCATCACTATACGTCGCTGGCCAGTTGAACTAGGTACCGTGAAAGGACGGATGCTAGCCTTCTGTGCCATGGAGGTGGAGCTTTTCTCTACGCGCTATGTGCTTGAGGCCTATTAGCCGTTGTCTCTCCCTGTTGCGTCCCTTCACGATGCAGTCGCATGCCTAAGGTACGTGCACCTGCAAATGTACGAGGGTTACCTACTGGTTCAGGTGCTCTTCGGACTTCGATGGAGCCCTGGAACTTCACTTTGCATGGAGCCCAGCATCATGATGGAGGTGCTTCTTTTTCGCTCGTAGGATACTTGGTTACCGTTGCGGAGAGATTTGCCTACATGGCCTGCCACCCGGAGTTGCCGGTGGTTGCTTGCTCGCGTAGCCGCATTTGCCGGGCGCTTGAGCGCTCGAATGGCCAGACGCGCGCCGCTTGATGAGCGTAACGGTGAAGTCAGCTCTATCTTGGATTTCAGGAGCTGCCGATGAGTGCGGACTTGCAACCTTTTGCACAGCTGCCAAGCGAGCCTCGAACCTACACTCCAACGGTACCAGTCAATTTTGGGTAAGCTTGCGCAGTATGCAGTGTGGCTTTGTACTGACCCTGCGGTCGTCCGCTGCCACTGCTTGTGGTTGTTCACTGACACCGATGCCCTCGAGGAATACGACCACACGCGCCATACCCTACCGCACATTATCAACCGCTGTCTGTGGACAGGCCGTCATGGTGAGCGTCATGCCTGTGTCTTTTTTCCACTCCGCCAGGAGTCTGGGCTGGATAGAGCGGTGGTTTGGTGGGGTAAGGTTTATGCACTGTGGGTCATGAGGGCTTTGCTCCCCGGTAAACATATCATCCTATCGGATCATGATGCTGCTCCCACCGCACTTTTCGAGGTGGCCGACCTGCAGGAGCTGTGCGTGGACGCCCGGGACGTGCAGGCGTCATCTGATACGCTCATCCCGGCGCCGGATGACTCCTTGTGGAGATTCGCTCCAACCGTGCCAACCCAGGGCTCCACATGTCCCCATCGGTCCAGGGAGAGTGTCGGTGTCATCTTTGTCACGGAGCCCTCTACCGACGCCCAGGGGGGCTTTGCCGTTTTTGCCAAGGAGCACGGCTGTCGTCATACTGACATAAGCCTATTGCCACATCGCTTGCGTGGTCCCGATGCCTGGCAGGCTTACGTGGATGCTTGTGAGTCTGAGGAGGATGTGGGACCGGTGCGAGCCCACCAGTTGTATCGGCAGCTCTGTTCGTCGCCGCGAGAGTTGGAGGAGTGGGCAGCGGAGGTCGTCCCTTTTTTACTGTCGAAGCTCGCCCATCTTGTCACTCTGCCACGACGGCGACTCTTCGAGCGAAGAACTGTCGAGCTTTTGGCCGGTACCCCCCTTTTTGGGATGCAGGCAAGGCACAGTGGAGATGTGGTCACTGCATGGGCATACCTCGGCGCTGTGCTGCAGGCGCCCCTGGTACCCCAATGAGGAAGGTGCCTTTGATGCCAGTATGAAAACACCTAACCCTGACGACGCCTTGCGCCAGGCCCTGCACCCCCATGAAGAGGCCCTGGGCTGGGCCAGGGGCGCGCACGAGCAATGTGCTAATTCCACCTTGTTCGCGCTGAGCTCCCCTGGACCATGCCTTTTTATGGCCAAAACTCTCCCTCCGAAGGAAGGATGTGTGGGGCCGGCCTTCGTGCATGGTTACGGCAGCAGTGGCAAGGCTCCGCTTGCCCAGCTTGATCGCCTTCGCTCGTTGCCTACCCTGACGGAAGCACTATGGGGATGGCGAGGCACCCCGCCGTGGTGGGCGGTCTCTGGCTCTGGGTTGATGGGTGCCTGGCTTTTGCGTCGTGGCCCCGGAGCCTTTTCCAGGACCTGGTGCTCGACGGGTCCTGCCTTTTCGCCATGCCCGGCCCTGCCTGACTCACCACATGCGCACTTGGGCACGCTGCTCCAGCAAGTGGCGGAGGGCAGAAATCCTTCCCCTGCGGGGGAGGCTCTGCTAACCTTGCAGATCTTAGTCTTAGACGTAGACCTAATGGCCCGCTTTTACCGAGCTGTCAAAAGGTTTGATTTGGCCAATGCTGACGGCGATGAAAGCCCCCTGTCTAGCGCCTCCGCCGCGGGCGAGGTGGGTATCGAGTGTTCCGGGGCTGGTTCATTCTCGGTGCCGCCTCGCAGTGACGCATGGCAACTCGTCTGCTCCAAGCGATGCTACGGCCCGACGGGGTGCGTCACTGAGTCTGTCAGCAAGTTGGAGGTTACCCCCACTCCGCGACTTAGCTCGTCGGGTCGGTATACCAGCATCTTGCTTTCTCCGCGGCCAGTGATCCTGTTGGCTCACAATATGCTAGGCGTCAGGTACGGTTTCTCGAGTCCAGAGGCAAAGTCTATTGCCGCGCAACTCCAACGGTCGCGGCGCAGTTCCCACTTGCAGGAGCCGCATTCTGCATGTCTTGCAGCTCTCTGCATTGCGATTCGAGGATTTTCGGCTGGTAGCTACACAGCGGCACTTGCCAGACTGCTCCTTCACAAATTGTGGGGTCCAAGCTGCTTTTTCGGGGTGACGCGTGACGCGGGTCAGTGGTCCAGCAGAGACCGTGGGGCGGGCACAGCCGATCGCACGGATCGAGCTCGGAGCCGTTGGCATGCCAGATTGGCTCTTTGGCGCTCTGTTGCGGCTACCATGTCGGCTACGTATACTGCATGCACACGAGGACTTTCTGTGCCCATGGCAGCCGTCTGATGCAGTTCGGGCGACCATTTGCTCTGCCCCCTGCGTGCGTGATGACGGGGGCTTGCATTGGCTGTCCAATGTGCCTGATGAACTATTCGGCAGTGCCATAGCTACTCGCACCTGCTCCTACGGACGGAGCCAAGGTTGCCGCCGCATGTGGACGTCACCGCCGCGCGTGCCTACTTGCCCCTGCGCAGCTTGGAGGACGAGCTCGCGTGGGCTTTCCAATCCCTCCACTTTTACCGCAGCGGGCTTGAAGAGGGTGCCGTTGGACGGGTCATGGCAGCTCTTTATCCGCGACAGGTCACGCCGTCTGTGCTGCATGACCTCGGCGCCCTCAGCTGCCCTCCGCCGCACCTCATCGAGGCTCTACGCTCGGCTACGGCTGCCTCATTGACGCAGTGCACGGGAGCAGTTCGCGACTGGATCATCCAGGAAGTACGCCTCCGGTGCTACGATGATGATCAGCCTGTCAGTCTTCCTCTGCCGGCACCAGTCCAACGTGCCCTTGGAGAACTGTTTCTCGAGCGTGTCGTGGACTTTTTACACGTGTACAGCCAAGGAGCTGCTCTGGAGGACAACGGGCAGGAGAACCGGCGAATGTCGCACCAGGACACAACGCGGACTTTCCGGACGCCCCTCCGGGTCAGTCTGCGCGTGGAGGACCGCCTCAGCTTTGGCACATACGTGCTTGGCTTATCCTGCCCCAATCCGCCCTCGTTGGAGCCAAACACCGGTTGGTTCTCCCATCGCCAAAGCGGCAATAGCTAGGCCTCCTTCGGAGGGCTGCCTCCTTCGGTTGGACTTTCGCCAAGCACAGCTCCTGGCGGTCTTTGTGGAATCGGTGGTCCCAAAGAAGGTCAACGGGAAAACGCAAGCGGTGCGTAAGGTACAGAGACGCCATAATCGCCTTAACCCTACAGCTGCCCTCATTCTAGTGAGCAAATGGCCCGCTTTCTTGGGGGCAGAGCCCCTGGCCGGTGGAGTGCATCAATGGGAGTACCACCTCCGCAGCCTGTCGTGTATAAAGGTAGGCGGGGCACTCGATGTATTCTTGCAGGTCCTGAAAATGCCTGCAGCTCGTGTGCCACTTGCTATCGGTATGCTGCCCGCGCCGCGGCCACAGTGTCACTTTGCGGCCGAAATACATCTTGTGCTCCTTTTCTTGCAGGCTGCGGAGGTTGCAGCGAGGGCACCGCGTTTCCCGCCGACCCCGGATATGACACCGGCGCAATATGTTGTCTTCCGCCAGCGGATTCTCGATTACCGCTCCCGGGCGGAACGGGTCAACCCGCGGGATGCCTTCCACAGCGATTGGAGACTCAGCCCTGCGCTGATTCTGGACGATTCCCACACCCTAGCCGCCCTGAGCGAGGCCTTCTGTCGCCACATTGCCGGGCTGCTGGCCAGCCCAGATGGCCTCCTTATTGGACACATCACGGCAATTTTGGCGGCGCGAGCCACCAAGCGCAGCTCTTTAGGCATCCTTGGGTGCGCTGGATCCTCCAAAACGTTCTCCTTGTGGTGCGCGCTGGTCTGCCTTGATGCCGTGTTAGAGCAAAACGTGTGTTGGACCGCTCAGCAACACTCGGCTCTCATTGCGGTCGTGCGGATCGCTACCAATCTTCTGGCGGATGCGCCTCAATGGCTCCGCCCACTGCTTGTGGTTCGGCGTGTCTCCGGCGATGCTGAAATGATTTAGCCGGACTTGGATCATGTGCCGTTCACGGAGGCGGCGGAGCACATGGCAGCAAGCTTGGGCGAAATTCCCGGCCGGATACCAGGGGCCGGGACACACGTCGCGCCTCTCCGTCCATCGCAAGCACACATATGCTTCTGCTCACACAAGGCTCTGGCGCCCTACAGTTGAGGTATTCGTCCTACAACGAGGTGAAGGAGTTTCTCAAAAACGCACTATGCCATCGCCATCGACGAGGGACAGCAGGAGGGCCTCCCGGCGTCGGCCGCCATCCGCGCTGGTGACCCACGCCAACCCACACGCGGGGGTAAAGGTGAGGTGCAGCTCCATACTCTGGCCCGCCTCACGACAAAGCCGGTCGGCATTCGTGGACTCGCCCTGCTTGCCCCCCCCCCCCCTCCCGGGCGCATGCCGCACGCGGGGGGCCGCTCCATACTGTCCATTGGTCTAGGTTATTGATGGCCATCATGGGGCTGAGCCCCCGCCGGGTACCAGCTTGACCCTCTGCTCTTCTATCTCGGAGTGCCTCTTCGGATCGGGAGGGCTTGTTGAGGACCTTTGTGACCTCCGGGGATGCTGTGTGAACTATCAGGGAGCGAAATACTTCGTTCCCTATTCTGGCATAGTGCGAGTAGGCGATATGCTCTGTCCGCGCCCAGGGCGCCTTACTCCAGCCGCCATTGCCGTGGACTTCTTGCACCAGTCCTCCTCTCACAGCGAAGCGCTACTGTGCTACCTCAATCGCCTATCGGCAGTCGGAGCAATACTTGCACCGGCTAATTCTGCTTTGCAGGCGGAAGGGCTCGAACCCATCAATGGCGTGTGCTTGAACCTCGCCTTGGTCGCCTCTACGCGGCTGCTTGCGCATCTATACCTGTTAATAACTGCCATTCGATATCCGCAGTCCGATCTCCTGCTTCCGGCAACTGCCTCCTCACCATGCCCAGTCGCCATTGGGGAGTTGGAGGCCGACACGCCTGCGCCGACGGCACCCATCAATCGGGCGTCTACTTCGTCAGGCTCCCCAGGCAAGCCGCCGACATTGTGCAGAGAGGCCTGGTGGTTGAATGGTTTTGCGTTCTCCTGGTCCTGGCTTACAATGTGTGCGGTCACCGCATTGCGGTGCAGGCCGGGCGGAAAATTACTGTTGTCACGCCAACCACCAGGGTCTTTGAACTTGTTTATTATTTTGCCTCCTAGGAAACCCCATGCATTTTATCATGATTTGCTTTATCGTATTTCATGCACTCATGTGTTTCACATCGTGATTGCGCTATACTCCGCAGGCGTCTTTGAGGATTCAAAACATTTTCATGGTAGCGGAGCTTGGGAAAGCCCAAGCTTCGAGACACGTCTCGGGGCTCTCTTGCACATTGCGTTGCGAAGTGCGTTCGGGGAGCTCAGGCTTTGGAAAGTTTGTCCTGGACCTTTGGGGATTGCTGTTTCCGTTTAGGATCTAGGTAGGATCGCAATCCCGGCGCAGACCGGGCGAGCCATTGCGTGCTCAGACAGAGCAAGGCCACGGCGTCTCTTGCTGCAGTAGAGGAGGTGAAGGAAAGGTTGCACAGCCTGTACGTTGAGCAGCTTTGTGAACGGCCCCGTCCCGAGGGCAGATCCGGTTCTTCTTGGGATAAGATCTTGTCAACCTATAGGGTAGCCTTTGAGCGGAGACTTGAAGAGTTGCATACGGTTGAGTGCGTGTGGAATTTTGCGAGCAAGTGTCTGAAGAAACAGCATTTGAGAGAAGTTTTTGAGGCATTCGCACCCGAAGACGTTGCTGAGAATTGCATTTCAGAGGAGTTGCAACAAGCTTCGTTACACCCGGTCGAGGAAGGCCCCAACTTGGAGCGCGATCTTCTTGCGAGCAGTGTTGAGTTGCAGGAGCTTTTGAGAGCAAGTGCTGATTGTGAGCTGCCAAGTTCTTCAGCAGTGCCAAAGCGTGCATTCAAGCGCCGATTGCAGCAGCAGAGTTCTGTGATTGATTTGGATTAATTTCCTTGATTTCTTGATCAGACAGAGAAGTGATGGACCATCAAGGGCAGAATGTTCAGCAGGGGCCGCAGTTGCCCCAGCAGCCCCTAGGGAGTGCAGGAGTTGAGCCGCCAGTGGCCCAGAACCCGTTCTCTCCAGGTGGGCAAGCACAGCAGCCAGCGCCACAGCTGGTGCAGATTGACATGACACAGATGCAATTGCTTATGGCACAGATGGTTGAGACGGCGCAAGCAGCGTCGCAGGCTGCTCAAGCAGCCGTTGCCCGGCCCTCGAGCAATTTGACTTCAGGATTTTCAGATGCGAATAAGATCCTTAATCGACCGTCGGAGTTTGGGTCCGGAGTGCACGACAACGACCTTGCAAATAGGTCTGAATGGAGCCACGCATTCAGAACATGGTTGGTTTTCGCAGAAAGTCAGTTCGAACAGGACTTAAAGCTTGTGGAGGATAACTTGCAGGGCCCTGTTGATCTGACTGGGGCTTCGCCTGATCGCATTGCAAGGTCTCAGAGGCTTTACGCGATCCTTGCAAGCATTCTGCGTTCGAAGCCAAAAGCGATCTTGCGTCAGGTCGTCAACAGAAACGGCCTAGAAGTCTGGCGGGTGCTCACCAATACCTTCGCACCCAAATCGAAATTCAGAGGACTCGCTCTCTTGAACGCTCTTATGACGCTCCCGAGCTTCGGGAAAGATCGCAGCCTGCGAGAACACATCCAAGGCCTCGAGAGAATAGCTGAAGAATATCAAAGGGTCACTGGACAATATCCTGGGGAAGAGGTTATGCTAGGCACACTAGTTCGGTCCGTTCCCTCTGCGATAAAACAGCACGTTCAACCTCAGACGACAGAACCCAGTAGCTACCAAAGCATCAGGGACTACGTCCGGGGGTACTGCGTTCTGGGGTATGAAGTTACGACAACGTCTTGGACTCCAGCCAAAATGCACCAAGCTCTTGGTGTAGTGCCTTTACCCAGTGCTGTCGAGCAAGGCCCAGTCCCGATGGAGGTTGATGCACTTCAAAGAAAAGGGCCAAAAGGCAAGGGCAAGAAGGGCAAAGAGCAGAAAGGCAAAGGTGGACAGCAACCGCAGAATCCGTATGGTGGCAAGGGCAAGGCCAAAGAAGGCAAGCAAAAGGGCAAGAAGGGCAAGGAGCACAAAGGCAAAGGTGGACAGCAGCCGCAGAATCCTGGTGCCAAGGGCTCTAGGGCAAATGTAGTGTGCCACAATTGCCAGCGCAAGGGTCATTATGCTAGTGAGTGCTGGCGTCCACGTGTGCAGCAAGTCCAGGCACAGGGTTCGGACACAGCGTCCACTGTTGCGCCTAGCACTGTTGGTCCTTCAGCATCGCAAGTCGCTGGCAGCGCTGCTACCACCACGAAGCGCGTTGCTAGAGTTGAGATAGACATGACTTCCAGTGCGTTTCAGGACGATGCCGAGATCAGCGGTCACTTGTGTGTTTTGACAAAAGTGTGTCCTGAGGACCCAGCTGCAGCTACTGCCCAGCCGAGTTTTGCTTCACTGTGCAAGTCTTTGGCGTCTGCATGCGTTGACCCTGTGAAGCCACATGTACTTGTGCCAGTGCCCGAGGCTGAAGTGTTTGACATGTCATATTCGGACGGTGATTGTGTCTGGACAGTGCCAGATGAGATGCATGGAGCCACATGTGTTGGTTGGTTGAGCAGTGCACGTGATTCTGAGTATGTGAAGTGCAAGGCGCCAGCCCGCAACCGTGCAAGGCCAGGCAGGCGATCACGGCCGCCACTGCAGTGCGAGGCAATGTTGCATCCATGTGAAGCCGCTGCCGAGCACCTTGTGACCCCACCTGTGCATCCCCTTCAGAACCTCAGTGTGTGTGCAGTGTCATGGGCAGACATGAGCAACGAGATTGAGGTTGTGGTCGACTCTGGGTCGGATGCCTCATGCTTGCCGCTGTCCTGGGCACACGTCGGAAGGGCTGATGGAGCAAGCCTTGATAGTTTCAGGGATGCCCAGGGTCGCATGATTAGGGGTTCGCAAATGCGTACGGCAGTGCTTCAGATTGACGGTGTTCAATTCAAGGAGCGGTGGCTGTTGAGCAGTGTGACACAGCCGCTTTTCAGTGTCGGCAAGTTGCTCAGGCGGGGATGGGACATCATCCACAGTGACGGTGTTCCTTACTTGACAAATCCTGGGGGCACAGTGCGCGTGCCTATGCACTACCGGCACAATTCCTTGCATGCGCGAGGCTCCATCATGAGCGTGGTAGTGTGTGCCAACGACTGTTTGAGCGATGACAGAGAGGACGATGCGGCCCGACACCACGAGCCCCAGGAAGCCGAGCTTGATGATGAGCAGGTGCGCGGCAACGACCAGCAGGTCGAGGTGCCCCGGAGTGCTGAAGCAGACAGCCCTGTTGCGGCTGCGGTGCGTGCGCTTAAGCTTGGCAGTGCATGGCTGAACCTGGGTAGCCAATACACCGAGATGCAGCCTGGAATCTTTGCTAGGCAAGATCAGTCGGATCGGTTTCTTGATGTGTCAGTTCCTTTGAGCCACCATGGAGTGGGCTTCCGCACTACCCTTCAGTATGACGGTGCCGAATGGAAACTGATTGAAATCAACTGCTTGATCAGCCTCTTCGATGATCTTGAGAAGGAGTTCGAGCCGAAAGGATCCCGCCACATCATCACCATTGGCTCTGTTGACCCCTTGCAAGTAGAAAAACTGTTTGATCATCAGCCTGTAGCGTGGAACGATGAGAGTTATGACGGCGAGTATGCTGATGCACCGCCTGATGAAAACATGCTTGAAGAGGATGAAAAGGCTGAAGATGTTGATGAAGGTGCCGGTGTAGGACCCGTGTCCCTCGCCGAAGTTCCTTCGCAGGGTCATGTTGTGGTCAATGGGGTTGAACTGCATCCCGGGTGTACCCTTAAGACCCTAAGGTCGGCCTGTGAGGTTCTTGGAATAGGCAAGTCCGGAGGAAAGCAGACGGTCTTTGCGAGGATCGAGCAACACTTGAAAACCCAGGAGTTGCTGCAACAACATTCTTTCCAGACTGATGGTGTGCCGTTGCCGCTTGAACAAAAGTTTGTCGAAGAGCCAACTGCAGAGCAGAAGCGACGGCACGAGCTCAGTCATGTGCCGTATGCCGATTGGTGCCCACACTGTGTAAAGTTCCGCGCCAAAGCCGACAAACATGTGTCGAGCAAACCTGAGCTGCGGGACGATTCGGTGTGCAGCTTCGATTTTGCTTATACAGGACGGAGCAGCCCAGCTGAGTTTGAAGGTGCGTCAAAGGACAAGCTTGTTTGCCTTGTGATCAAGGACTCCCACACTGGAGCGATGCATGCTGTGCCAACGCCAGCCAAGGGCGGACCGGTTGCTTTCAAGTATCTTGTTGCCGAAGTTTGTCGGTTCTTGAATTACTGTGGGCATGAGTCCGTCACGATCAGGTCTGACGGTGAGCCAGCTTGCTTAGCACTTCAGCAGGGCATCAAAGCTTTTAGGACCAAGATGGGGTTACGCACCCACTTGGAACAGACCGAGCCAGGTGACCACCAGTCAAATCCGTCGGAACAGGCCATTGATAGCATCCGGCAGCTTGCAGGATGCATTCTTGACCAGTTTGAGGAGCGTGCCCAGACAACTGTAGGTGCAATGCACCCACTGCACGGCTATGCTTGGAGACACGCGGCATGGCTTCACATGCGAATGTCGCGGCACAACGACCTCAGTGCGTTTCAGGTGATCAATGGCCGGCCGTATGCAGGGAAACTCGTTTGTTTTGGAGAAAATGTTTACGCCAGAGTCAAGAGCAGTGTAAAAGGAAAAGCACGCTGGTGCAAAATGCTTTGGCTTGGAAAACTTCCTGTATCGGACCTGCACTTTGGAGTCACCGAGGGAGGATTCATGCTGTCCTCAAGGTCCGTTAGACGGTTGCCAAAGCAATATGATTCATCCTTGTGTGCCAAGCTGCGCGACATGCCTTGGAGCCAAGCGTCTTTTCTTGCAGGCCAAGTTGGTCAAGCACGCAAGCAGAAAACGCTTCAGGGTGATGAGGATGCCGGTACTGAGCCTCAGGTTGAGCAGCAAGCCGAAGTGCCTTCACAAGCAGGTGCGGCGGAGAATCCTTTGCCGTTTCCGGGTCATCTGTTGCCCGACGATGCAATGCTGCAAGAGTTTGTGCCACCGCTGCCCCGAGAGCCAGTGTTGCATTCACCTGAGCCGCCCACGCCTGTAGCGGCCACTCCAGGGCAGCAAGCAGAAACTCCGATGCAAGTTGAAACGGCCTCGCCACTTGTGTCATTCGATGATGGGCCTGGGATTGCCTCTTCGTCCTCTGGGATAGCACGTCCTGCGACTGAGGAAGCAGGCGGCTCCAGCCCGAAAGAAACTTCGTCTTGATGCTGTTCAGACAAGTGCATATGACTGTGAGATGTTCCATCATGATGAGGCTCCAGAGCTTCTTGATGAAAGTGCAGAACAGTTTCTTGACTGTCAGGATGAGTCCATTTGGGACACCGAGGATTGGGCTGATGACTCAGCCAATGCACCCGACATCCCGAGTATTTTGATTAAGCCTTTCAGTGAAACTGAGCCAGTGTGCGATGCATCCGAGCTTGAAGCCATTGATGCTGCAGCAGATTCCTTTGAGCTTGAGCGGTTGACAAAAGCCGGTGTTCTTGAACAAAGTGAGTCCTGGCTTGAAGGGCATCGGACATTGTCTTCAAAGTACGTTCGCACCTGGAGGCCTAAAGTGATCAATCAGGAGCGCGTTTGGTTGCGCAGAGCCAGGTTGGTTGCGCGCGAATTTGCGCATCTAGATCCGGGCAGGCAACACTTGTTTGCACCGACGACGACCCAGTGCATGCTGAGAATTGTTCCATCGCTTTTCATTCGCAACTTTGGGGACGGTTGGTCCCTACTGAGTCTTGATGTGTCTGACGCTTTCTTGCAGTGCAAGCAACAGCATGATACCTTGACAAAAGTTGATGGAAAATGGTATAAACTTTTCCGAATGCTGCCTGGGCAACGGGACGGATCTGCTACCTGGTTTCAAGATTTTATGTGTGAAATCCGCGCAGCTGTTGCTGCTGAGCCATTGGCAGAGCAGCCAGTGTTGTTTCGCATCCCACATGCGGAAGGCAACCACAAGTGCCAAGGAGGTGGAATGGTGCATGTAGACGACATGCTTGCGGCAGGATTGACCGCACGCCTTCAGGAGCTTGAGAATCACTTGAAGTCAAAGTTCAAAGTGTCCAGTGAATGGATCCGCCAAGTCGGCGACGAGGTTTCCTTCTTGAAGCGGCGACTGATCCTAGTCAGCCCCAATTTGCTGGTTGTTGAGCCTGATATCAAATATCTTGAGAAACTCTTGAAGATCACTGGACTAGATGGTGCCAAGGAGCGGTACAAGGCGGCCCCGTTCCCGACTGGAGGCCTGCCGACAGACCTTTCATCGGACCGCGAGCTGAACTCAGAGTCAGCATCAAAGTATCGCTCAGCACTTGGTATCCTAATGTACCTTGCTTCTGACCTGTTGGCGTGTCAATTTGGGATTCGGTTCTTGTCCACACATGCTCACAAGCCTACCGAAGGCTGCTGGAAGTTACTGAGGCATCTGACTGCCTATGTGAATTGCCATAAGTCACATGTGCTTGGTTTGGCAAAACCCCAGCTTGGGCAAGGACTGATCTGCAATCGCGTGTCTGAGCAGAAAACTTCTACCCTCGAAATGTTCTCAGACAGTGACTGGTCCGGGGATAAGAAGACGCGCAAGTCCGTATCTGCATGTTGCATTCTTTGGGACGGGCAGCTGCTCCACTCGAGTAGCCAAACACAGAAAGTGATCAGTCTTTCTTCGTGCGAGGCTGAGTACAACTCCCTGGTTGCTGGTGCGGCAACTGCCATCCTCCTTAAGAATTGCGTCATACACTTGTGCCCGGAACTGCATATTGCATTAACATGCTTGTGTGACAATGCAGCAGCTAGGTCGCTTGGGAATCGCCAAGGAGTCGGACGGACTCGCCACATCGACGGAAAGCTGTTGTGGCTTCAGCAGATGACTCAGGAAAAGATGCTGGACATTTCACCGGTTGGAGCTGCAGAGAATGTTGGTGACCTTCCCACGAAGCCGCTAAAGCCGGAGAGAGTTGAGTTCATCCTTGCGCGGTTGAATGTTCGTGACAAGGATTGCGGCTATGCCTTGGTTGGGAACGCCCATTTGCTTGATCACAGGACGCGACATCATGTGAGTCGCATTGTGAAGCGAGGAGCAGTCAACCCACAGCTTGTGCTTCAGATCCTTGCATTGGCTTTGCAAGCAGATTCTGTCGCCAGTGCCGATGATGAGCCCAATACGCATCGCGATGACGCCTTGAGCCAGGGGACTGGCGAGCACGGTTACGGGGAGATGTTTTGGAATTTTCTTGAACAGTTGCTGTATGCGATTTTCTTGATTGCTGATTTCCTTGCAGAGCATCCCATGCCGAGTTTTATCGTGAGCCAATGCGTTATCATTGCAGTGCTGTGTGGTATCTTCTTGTGCCGTGGAAACAGGCCAGAAAGGTTGCATGAGAAGGCAGGTGAGGCAGCTGCGTGCAGCGATGGCAGCGCGCCGCAGGTGATGCCGGGTGTGTGCGTCAATGTGACAGTCGAGGGAGCCAAAGTTTCGGTTGATAGTGTAGTCCCGAAACCTGCCGAAAACCCTAATCCTTGCGCCTTGGCTAGCCCTAAGAGTAGTGCCGGGCCGTGCAGTGCGAGTGTGCTTGGACAGAGCAGCGGCCGAGCTGCTGATGACCATGATGCTCCCGACCCGACAGCGCGATCATCCAATGGACCTGCGGTGCAGCCAAAAGCGCCGGTGCAGCCGAAAGCACCGAACCCAGCAGTCGCATATGCATCTGTACTTGACCAGCGTATCAGAGATGAGCTTGATCAGCAGATAGTGTGGGTGACTAAGTCGCGTGGTTATGCATACCATGGCCGCCGGAGTTGCGGCAACTTGCATAATGCCAAAGCACTTGAGCGCCTTACGCGTGGAGAGGCAGTGCGCCGAGGCTTTAAGCCATGCAGAGCTTGCTACGGTGGCTGACTTGTTATAATGCTCTTGATGCGCCAATCCTTGAGTGCGCTGCTTCGGGCAGTGCACTGATCGGTTGGATTCTTGTACAAAGGCTGCTGGCGACGATGATTGTACATAGTCTTGTGTTTGAGCAAAACATGACAGGACTTCGAAACAGCATTTTGCTGTCAATCTCGATTCACGTACGAACTACTTTGGCAGCTGTGGAGCAGCTGCGAGTCCGAAGGAGTAGGCTCACGAGCCACTCGATGCAATTAGGCATCTCAATCCTTGTGCTGATCCCTTAGGAATCATGCTTCAACGTGGCGTGGCAGCTGCGAGCTGCACTGATGCCACATGCGCCTACGCTTGGGTGAGTCAAGCTATCGTCTCGTGGGCGACGCACGCCCTCAGAGACGGTGTAACCTAGTCGTAGATGTACAGTTCTACGTAGTCGAACAACGTATCGAGCCAACGACCTTTTGGGGCAGTGCTCATGAAAAGTAGTCTGTGAGTCGAGTGCAATCTTGAACTAAGCAAGCTGTTGTTTCGTACGGGGTGAGGCAAACTAGATTATGCCGAAGACTTCAACCCGCGAGCTCAATGAAGCTTCGTAGGCGGGGTGTTTATTATTTTGCCTCCTAGGAAACCCCATGCATTTTATCATGATTTGCTTTATCGTATTTCATGCACTCATGTGTTTCACATCGTGATTGCGCTATACTCCGCAGGCGTCTTTGAGGATTCAAAACATTTTCAGAACTCCTGAAGCATGGTTTGGGACTGAGCAATCCACGCCCCGCCAATGCAGATACCGGCGCCGCGCACCGAGTGGTGGATGAGGGTACGTCATTCTCGGATTTCATTGCGCAGCGGTTGCCCGATCTCCCTTCCCCGGGATTGTTGACAACTGAGGCACAAGCCAAATCCCTTTTCGAGTTCTTCTACGATCACAGGAATGAATTAGGAGTGTTCATTGACCTGTTTACCACTACGGTGTGTGCCGGCACCACGGGGGCGGTGGATATCTGCCTGGTTGACAAAGCCGGCAGGTTCACCATGAAGGGGGAGGATGCACACCAACGGCTCACTGCCGGTAGCACGCGGCCTACGGGCCCACTGATCATTGCGGCTCCCTCCCATTGGTGGGGCATTGTTGCGGCCTTGGAGCTCCACGCATCGCTCCACCAAACCTTCATCAGTTGGGAGGCTCTCTACCAGACCTACGGTCTTGCACGGTTGGGGGCGCAATGCCCGCCACGAGAGGACGAGGATACGGCCACTGAATTTTACCAGCATTGGTCTGTCAACTGTGTGCCGCCACTCTGTGATGCCTGCGCACTGGTTGCCACCAGTGGCTTGCCGGGCTACCCTGCACAGTTGCTCCTGCGAGGCGTGGAATTTGAGCACAGTGGCCCCGCTGGTCAGCCCATTCGAGTACGCTTCCATCATGCGTGCGTGAATGGGTTTTATTTCCCGCCGAAAGTGTAGACAAAGTTTTGTCGTAAAAGGAAAACAGTGTTTTCACTTGTGTGTTGTGAACACTAGACAAACTTTGCCGTGCAGCTTTCGGCTTGAAGTGGATCTGTGATCCAAAAGTTTTTATCTCTTGTGCTGGTGGGCTAGTAGTCCCTTTGATCTAAAGTGATCTTCTAGTAGAGTAGCGGCGGGCTAGTAGCCCCTTTGATCCAAAGTGATTTTCTGGTAGAGTAGCGGTGGGCTAATAGCCCCTTTGATCCAAAGTGATTTTCTGGTAGATTAGTGCTGGGCTAGTAGCCCCTCTGTCGGGCTGGTAGTTTCTGTAGTGCCATGGACGGTGCCGTAGCAGCGCTACTGGCAGGCAGGCAGCAGTGCTGCCCATGCCTTTCATCCGAAACTTCAGGGCAGTGCCCCGAAGCTTGGGACCCTCATGCGGTTTGCTCACTGTTTAGTAAGCGGTGTTGTGCTGCTCGGTGTCGCTCTGCAGCGGCACTGTTGGTGGTTCTGCAGTTCGGCTTCTGCAAGCAGCAGTGCTGCACGTAACCAGGCAGCAGTGCTGCCGATGCCTAGTATCATACGCCTTAGGTCAGTGCCCTGAGGCTTCAGGTTCATGTTTTTCGTTCTGCAGGCAGGCTGGCAGGCAGCAGCACTGCCTAAGCCTCGCATCCTCAACCTCGAGGCAGTGCCCCGGGGTTCGTGGCCTCCTTGCAGGCATCGGCTGTTCAGTTAACAGGGTGGTTCTGCAGTGCAGCTTCTGCATGCGGCCGTGCTGCGAGTAACCCGGTAGCAGTGCTGCCGAGGCCTAGTGTCAAAACTTCCGGTCAGTGCCCCGAGGCTACAGGTTTTGGTTTTCATGCTGCAGGCGGGAAGGCAGCAGCGCCGCCTACGCCTCGCATCCTAAACCCCAGGGCAGTGCCCCGCTGTAAACAGCGTCCTTGCAGCAGTGCTATTGGTGGTTCTGCAGTTCAGCTTCTGCATGCAGCAGTGCTGCAAGTAACCAGGCAGCAGTGCTGCCGATGCATAGCATTATAAACCTCGGGTCAGTGTCCCGAGGCTCCAGGTTCATGTTTTTGGTGCTGCAGGCCGGCAGGCAGCGGCACTGCCTACGCCTCGCATCCCAACGCCCAGGGCAGTGCCCCGAGGTCTGAAGCCCCCTTCCCGGCATCTGCTGCTTTGTGACAGTGTCCCTGCAGCCGCGCTGTTGGTGGTTCTGCAGTGCAGCTTATGCATGCAGCAGTGCTGCGAGGAGGCAGGCAGCAGTGATGCCGCTACCTTGCGTCCTTAGCCTCAGGTCAGTGCCCCGAGGCTTCAGGTTCATCCGTTTAGTACTGCAGGCACGCAGGCAGCAGCACTGCATACGCCTCGCGTCCTAAACCCCAGGGCAGTGCCCCGAGGTTTCCGCCTTGCAGGCATCTGCTGGTTAGACAATTGTGTCAACAGTATTGTGGCTGCCCATTGCCACTTCTGCGGCAGCGCCGTTGGAGGTTTTGCGTGCAGGTTCTGCACGAGAAAGTGCTGCGAGCAGGCAGGCAGCAGTGCGGCCGATGCCTGGCATCCTAGGCCTCACGTCTGCACCCCAAGGCTCCAGGTGGTCATGCATTCTTCTCTTGTTGGGTGCACCTGCTGGCTTGTGCCTGTGGCAGTGCTGCAAGCACGCACAAGCAGCGCTGCGTGTGCTTGGCCCCCCCAGTGGGGAGGAAGATGACACGCTAAGTTACAGTCGAGGCTTAAGCACGTCCTTGCCTGAGAAGGGCACGTCAGAAAGAAAATGGAGGCCAGTGGCTACGCCTACCACAAGGATGGTAAAGACAATGGCACGGGTAGCTTTGTTCGCACCCTCAGCGAAGGGAGTAAACACAGGAAAACGCAGCCTCGGCCTGCCAGTGGGAAAGCGCAGGGCCAGCGGCTGCTGCAGCCTCCACGTACGTCGTCGGTCCCGGTGCAATGCCACCTCCTAGCATCATTGTCCGGCAGAGCCATGGACAACGCAGGGCGCACGTGCAACCGGAGTCCATACTGGCACTGTAGCCTTGCAGTACTGGGGTTAGTAACCCTTTGGCCAGCGGCATGCACCGAGGCGTCTTCGGCAGTGCCGTGTCGCTTTGCTTTTTGTTCGCAGCGCAGTCTGCCAGATATCCTCGAGCAGGCCTTGCGAGAGGTATGCAATGAAGAGGTAAGTTATCTCTTGTGGGTTGTGAGCAGTGCCACCCGCGTCGTTGCGGAGGACGTCAGTGACGATCACTCCGATTTCGCCGTTGAATGAGCTCTGGGAGGCCTCGGTGGGGTCTGTTTTCCGCCGTGTCTGACTCACAGTGCAGTTTTGTAGTTCCAAGCCTAAAGTGCTCGTAAATGGTGTGCTTTTTGGTGTGAGGACCCGCTGCGAGTCCCTAAGGGCCCCTGCGTGTCCCTAAGGGCCCCTGCCAGTTGCTAAGGGCCCCCTGCCCGCCTTTTCCTGTGGGCTCGCATTAGTAATGACGAGCTTCTGTGTTGCCTTAAGGCAGTGCCGTGCAGTGCGCGCACAAGGCCCCAGAGCCCGAGCCCTTAATGCAAAGTTTGCATTGGCACCTTGGCCAAAGCTTGGCGTCGCTGGTATCCATTCGCTTCGTGAGTGACGCCAGCACGGACTCGGCAGTGCCGCTTGTCCCTCGATTCCTCCAGTGTGCTCAAGTGGATGTTCGTGAGGATGTCAACATTAGGAGATAAGTTATCTCCTTTTCGCAGTCATAAATATGCTGGATGTCAGCTGGGGGGCAGTGTCCCGAGGCCTGAGGCCGCCCTACAGGCTTCTTAGTTTTCAGTAAACTGTGTTCTGAATGCTCCATGCTGTCAAGTTTTGGCGCGGACTGCTCCCGCAGGTCCTTCAGTGCAGCTTCGGCAGGCAGCAGTGCTGCCGATGCCTCACTTCCTAAACCCCGGGGCAGTGCGTCGAGGAGTAGGGCCCTCCGCTTGATTCTTGGTGGTTAGTGCACTGTCTGCCAATGCTTGGTGTGGGTCCAGGCTTTCGTGCGGAGTTCGCAATAAGCTCTGAACCTCTGCTCTTGTTTTCCCCCAAGGCAGCCGTGCGTGTAGCAGTGCTACAGGCATGCAGGCGGCAGTTTTGCCTGCGCATCCTACACCTCAGGGCAGTGCATCGAGGCTTGCACTCCTTCGCCTGCTTCTTGCTGTTTAGTAAACAGTTTGTCAATGCTTGGTGTCCGTCAGGGTCTTGTTGTTAACTCCGCGCTAGGCCCTGCGACCGTTGCTATTGCAGGGTCGGCCCCCAAAGCATGTTGTTCGCAGCGCACTGCTGCAGGCACGCATGCAGCGGTGCTGCTAATGCCTCGCCTCATACGCCTGAAAAAAGTGCCCTGAGGTTTGAGGCTTTCAGACTTTCGAGTGTAGCGTGGTTTGTAGCCGTGTTACGTGTCAGCATGCAGCAGCGCTGCTAATGTCTGGCATACTTATCCTCAGGGCAGTGCCTTGCCCAAGCAGGAAGTGTTTTTGCATGCTTCCTACTGTTTGGTCCACAATGCTGCGACGCTTCGTCCCGGTTGGGATTTTGGTGCGAAGTTCGCGCAAAGCCCTGTGGATGTAGCAGTGCTACAGGCAAACAGGTCGCAGTGCTGCCGTTGCCTCTATCCTAAACCTCAGGGCAGTGCCTCGAGGCTTGGAATGTTCACGCGGCTCCCTGCTGTTTCGTGAGCAGTGTGACAACGATGTTGCCGGCCGTGGTTTTGGCGCGGCGTTCGGTTTGGTAAACAGTTATGGCAATGCTTCGTCCCGGTCGGGATTTTGGTGCGAAGTTCGCGCCAACCCTGCGTATGCAGCCGTGCTGCAGGCCAGCAGCAAACAGGCATGTGATGTGGTTTCTTTTCGTTTCGCAAATAGTGTGGCATCGTTTGTTTTGGTGCGGCGTTCGCGTCGAGCACCGCGGTCACTGCTGTCCTACAACGCAACGTAAACGTACGGCCGCGCTAATGCCAAGCATGCAGCAGTGCCGCTGCTGCCTCGCATGTCAAACCTCAGGGCAGCGCCCCGAGGAGTGCAGGCGGAGCGTGCGGTCCTCATGCACGTTCCTTCCCGTTTAGTAAACAAACGGCCAGGTTTAGTGCAGGTCGCGTGCCTCATGGCTTGAGATCTTCATGCATGCTGCTCACTGTTGAGTAAGCAGTGATGGCGGTGCCTGTTGCCCGTCAAGATCTTGGTGCGGAGTCCGGCTGTTGCTGTTGCGGGGCTTCCAGTTTTGTGCAGCAGGGCTGTCGACAAGCAGGCAGCAGTGCTGTCGTTTCTTCGCGTCCTAAACCTCAGGGCAGCGCCCTGAGGCCTGCGACCTTCATGCGGGCTCCGTACTGTTTAGCAAACAGTTAGGCCACGCTTGACGTCGGTCATGGGTCTTTGTGTGGAGTACGCGCCAGGCCCTGCTGCCGCTGCGGCACACCCCAGCAGTTTCGAGCAGTGCTCAACCTGCTAGGGAAGCGATGCAGTGGTCATGCAGCCATTTTTAAGGGCAGTGCCCACAAAGCACTCTCGGGTCGATGGGCAGACAGCGTGCGTTCCTGTGGCAGTGCCACTGCTGCACGAGTGGGCCTATTGGTCATCCCAGGGCAGTGCCCGGGACCGCAGGCATCGCAAGCAGGCTTGGCAGTTGCAGTGCCTCATGCCCTGCCTTGACGAGGCGCGTCGCCCCAAGCAAATGCTTGCTCGTAAGCAAACTCGCCTCTGTGTGCTTCCTGGGCTACCGCCGGTCCAGCCCAGCGCTCGGACAGTGTCTGCGGCCTCTCTACGCCCGGTTTTCTAACTGGACAGTGTCTATAATGACAGTTGCAGACTCGGAGGGCTCCAGCAAGCAAGTCCTCGCGCGTCCGTGATGTGCAACCCATGCTATGGGCCACTCTCTTGCTACGCGCCCTCTGAGTCCGTGACGTGTGCCTGTGCGTGCTTCCAAGACGCAGGTGGCACCTTTGGCTGCAGCGCAGGAGCCGTTGCTTCTCAGCTCTGAGCAGCACCAGCAGAGATTCGATTTCACCGCGTGACTCACAGTGTGAGCAGGCAGTTTTAGGCTTCAAATTGTGTGCGAATGGCCGACTTTTTGGTGTAAGGGCCCGCTGCGAATCCCTAAGGGCCCTCAGATGCACACAGACAGCCTCGCAGACAGTGTCTGCTGCGAGCGGCCTCTGTCCGCGTGCCGCGCTTTCGTGAATCTCAGTTTTTGCTTCAAGAGACGAGAGCCAGTGGCTTTTACATAGCTCCCTCATCCCGCCAGTTCCTTTCAACGTGGGAGCGCACTCACAGCGCGGACTCACACAGACAGCTCTGCGAGCTGTGTGTGTTGCACACGGCCCTGAGATGCTCTATAAGATGCCTGGTTTCGTTTCAAGTAAACCAGCCAATGGCCCTCGCATAGCCCCGTGGTCCCGCACAGTGCCTTGGAAACAGGAAGACGCACACGCAGTGCGGACGCCGCAGACACCTCCGCAGACAGCGTCTGCCGCGGGCGGCCTCTCCACAGGACGACCACGTTCACGCAGGCACTGCAAGAGCGCACACACAGTGCGTACGCACGCAGACAAACTCGCAGACAGTGTCTGCTGCGAGCGGCCTTTGTCCACTAAAACACGTTTTCGCGGAGCTCAGTTTTGGTTTAAGGATAACAGAGCCAGCGAATCTGGTGCAGGTGCACTACAGCATGCTCAAAGATGCAATTGTGCGGGCCCTTCAATCTCAGACAGGCTGCGCGAACGCGTCAGTGTACGCAGTTACATGCGCCACTTCGTCTGGCGCACTCGCCAAGGCGGACTGCAGCGAACGCGTGCTTGGAGACAACTGCAAAGTTTGCAGTGCAGAAGGCCTCCACAGCCCGACAAGGCTGCCGCTGCAAGGCAGCCAGCGGGTTAAATCACGGCTTCTAGCTTTCTGCTGGTTGCCGTGGGCAGTAGCCACTTCTACCGGTGGTTCCTGCCAGTGGCAGTTAGTACCCTGTGCTCAGCGTTCCCTGGCAGTCATCCGGCACCGGCTAGTACTGCGCAGTGCGCAGTGCAACCGCAGTGCCTCGCTGCCTGCTGCTTTGTCGTTGTGAAGCCACGACATTACAGTTGCCTTAGTAAGGCGGTCCCAGAGATTACTGGGAACAAACAGCAGGCTGAATGCAGTGCGTTCCTACCTGCCAATACGTGGCTGCTACAGTGACATATCGCCTCAGTGAGGCAGACCCAGTGAACACTGGGAACAAACAGCAGGCTAGATGCGTTGCTGCCTGCCACTTTGCGGTTGCGGCAATGCAAAGTTGCTTTCGGAAGGCCGCAGCAGTAAATACTGTGTACAAACAGCAAGTTCAGCGCAGTGCGTTGCTACCTGCCAGCTTGCGGTTGCTACGGTGGAAACTTGCCTCGGTAAGGCAGCCCGAGAGGCTACTGGGAAAACAAACAGCACGCTCAGTGAAGCGCGTTGCTGCCCGCAATTTGGTGGTTAATTAATTACTGCAATTAAAAAATTGCCTTAGTAAGACAGCCCCAGAGCCCACTGGGAACAAACAGCAGGCCGAGCGCAGTGCGTTCTTGCCTGCCACTTTGCGGAAACTGCAGTGAACCCAGTGCACTCCTCTGGTGTGCGCATTGCGCTGCCTCTGTTGGTCTTCGTTCTGGTGGGACCGCTTGCGTTCCTCGCGTGAGCGCTCTCGTGTAGAAGCCAAGGCCATTGGCTCTTGCTTCTTCCCAGGCCCCGTGCCAGAGGCCGGCCGGCGCAGGCAGTCTTCTATTAACGGACTTGTTCTCGCCGAACACGGCTTGGCGCTAGACACGGCCTGGCCCAAATCCCTGCCAGTGGCAGCCCGCTGGAAACCTGCCCCCGGTCTAGTAGACCACGCGCCGCACTCAGCACAGAAACTCCGTTTGCCGTGGGGCAGCTCCAGTGGCCCAGTCGGCCCCAGCCCCGCCTGGAGCTTTCGCCCAAGCTCGTGCCAGCAGTGCCGGCCACACCGCAAGCAGCTGCTCCAGCAGATGCCTTGCTCACAGGGGCTTCTTCCAGTGGAAGTCGTGCGGAGCCCGTGGTTCCCAGCCCAAACCAACCGTCAGAGACGGTCTTGGTTTCGGCTCGCCCACCCTGGACCGGGAGCGGTCTAGGTGAGGTCTGGGACAAGGAATGTCTTGGACGAGGCATGCAGCTGTCAGTGATAGACGTCGCAGCGCGCTCGTCTCTACACAAGGCCGTGATAGTATCAACAGGCAGTGGACATGGAGGAAACTTTGCAGTGCAGAGCGGCCTTCTTTCGAGTCCCCGCCGACAGCAACATAGCTGACGGTCCTAGCCTTAGAGGCTAGCAGTAGCGGAGAACAACTGACTCTGTGACCTTTTAGGTTCACAGTTTTCAGGCCTAGCAGGCTCTGCTCGCGCTGTCTTCACAGTGGGTTCACATCATCCGGCTTAGTAGCCTCTGTTTCTGCATCTGCCTCGTAGGCACGCGCCAGTGGCGGAAAACAGCTGACTCTGTGACCTTGTAGGCTCACAGTTTCCAGACCTAGTAGGCTCTGTTTAAGCTGCCTTTACGGTGGGCACCAATAGGCCCTGTTTTTCTTTCCCTTTGATAGGCACGTGTTCGTCCGTGCAGGAAAAGGGCCGATAGCTGTCTTTGTGACCTAGTAGGTTTACAGTTTTCGCGCCTGGTAGGCTCTGTTCGCGCTGGCTCCAATTATCCGGCTTAGTAAGCTTTGGTTTTGCATCTGCTTCGCTAAGTCTGCGTGGGGCATCCCCAGTGGCCCAGTCGGCCCCAGGCCCGCCTCTCGGCTTCGAAGCGGTTCGGGAAGTCTCGCCCAGGGTCTTTCCGGCAGTACCGACCGCACCGCAAGCAGGTGCCTTAGCAGAGGCGTTGCTCACAGGGGCTTCTTCCAGCGGGAGTCCTGCGGGGCCAGTGGCCCCCGGCCCAGACCAACTGTCAGAGACGGTCGTGGTTTCGGTTCGCCTACCTCCGGTTGAGATGAATGTCTGGGGCGAGGCATTCAATTGTCAGGGGCAGAAGTCGCCAAGGCTTGCCGGCCTGGGTCGGCTTCCCGCTTGTGTGCCCGGTAGGCAGGTTGTTTTCAAGCAGGCCTGCTGGCCTCTAGCCCAGCAGGCTTGTGTTGTGTCTCGTCACCGGTAACAGAGAGGAGACTCTTGCAACCTCGCAGGCCCGCGGCCTTTAGGCCCCCCAGCGGCCTCATTAAGCTTCGTAGGTCTCACGCGCCGAGTCGGCATACGATCGTCAGAGGCAGATGTTGCCAAGGCCTACTGGCGCGAGGCCTAGTCGGCTCTCGTTAACGTGCCTGGTAGGCACGTTATTCTACGTCAGGCCTAGTAGCCCCAAGCCGCCTCGCTGGCTTGTTGTTGTGTCATCGCGATGTGAGTCGTCAGTGAAAGTGATGACAGGAGACTTCTGTGGCCTTGTAGGCTCCCAGCTTCAAAGGCAACTGGCCCCAAACCTAGTAGGATTCTCCTTATGTCTGCCCAGTCGGCGCCTGGTCATCACTGGCAAAGAGGTCTTCACTGGTGTCCCTATGGCCTTGCAGCTCACAATTTTCTGGTATAACAGACTCAGGCCTAGTAGGCCTCTTGTTCTGTCTGCCTGGCAAAAGGAGCGCCCACAAGTGACTCCTGAAACCTTGTAGGCCGCCAGGCCCCAGGCCTAGTAGGCCTGCCCTGTAGCGCCGTCGCGCGAGGTGCTGCTTAAATTGCACTTCAAATGGTCGCGTTTTGCTGACTTTCCTGTCCCAGGGTCAACTGCGAGTCCCTAACGGCCCGCTGCGAGTCTCTAAGGGCCCCACAGCGAGAGCCCAGTGGCCAACCATGCGGTTTTCTTGGCGGCAGCATGCGCCCTGCAGTGCCCTGCCTAGCCCTGCGCACAGCAGTGCTGCCAACCACGCCGCTTGGGACTCTTGCGCGGAGTCCGCGCCGTGCCCTGCAGTGTCTGCAGCACTGGTTCAACTGCGCCTTTGGCGGCGCGACTGGCGCGCGAACAGCAGTGAAAGTAACGCTTTCACTCCATACGCCAGGGCAGTGCCCCGGAGATCTGTTACTTACCAGGGCGGTGCATCGACTGACCTCAGTGAGGCTTTAGGTGCTTTCCTTGCTGAATTGCCTCAGTGAGGCAGTTGTAAAACTGCTGGGAGCAATCTGGCAGAAACCGCAGCTCGTGTTCCACCCTATCTGCTCAGCCTCAGTTGAAGCGTGCTGAGCTTTGGAAGGCTCCGGTGGAAACTGTTTTCTACCGCACCTGACTCACAGTGCGGGCAGGTGGTTTCAAGCCTAAATTTGCTCGTAAATGGCGAACCTTTTGGTGCAAGGACCCGCTGCGAGTCCCTAAGGGCCCCTGCGAGCTGCTAAGGGCCCCCTGCCCGCTGCTTTTCTGTGGGCTCGCGTTAGTAATGACGAGCTTCTGTGTTGCTTTAAGACAGCGCCGCGCAGTGCGCGCACAAGGCCCCAGAGCCTGATGTTACTTGCACTGCTGGCCCCAACCGAGACTGGGGGAAGAACATTGCACATCAAACGCAGTGCGCTGCTCTGCCGCGCAACGCGCAACGAAGGGGCTTGTATCACCCGTTCGTGCCCGCTGCTGCAGTGCAGCAGCCGCCGCTTCTCAGCTCTGGGAGGCACAAGTGCAGACTCCTTTCTCCAGCACCTGTCTCACAGTGCGAGCAGGTACTTTTAGTCCTTAAATTGCCTGCAAATGGCCGATTTTTTGTTGTACAAGCCCGCTGCGAGTCCGTAAGGGCCACTGCGGGTTGCTAAGGGCCCTCTCCCTTGCTCTTTTGCAGGCATAAACGTCGTGTGAATCCCCACGTCTGTTCCCCAAGTGCGGCCTTGGAGCAGTGCCCATAGGCAAGGGAATCGCAAGCACCCTGGGGGCTACAGATTAGCCGCCACGTAGCGACCCAGTGGGTCGCTAGAGCTCAGAAGCAACAGCTCGTTTCGAGTGCGAGCTGCTGCCATACTTGCTGAGCCTACAGTTGTGGGCGAAGCACATAGCAGGCAGTGACCTGTTCGTGTGGATTGACAATGACGCAGCGCGTACATCCCTACACAAAGCCTTCACAAGGAAGGCGGCAGGCGCCGCGATAGTATCGCAGGCAGTCGACGTGGAGGAGTCCCTGCAGTGCAGGGCTGCTTTCTTCCGCGTGCCCACCGTCAGCAACATTACTGATGGCCCCAGCAGAGACTGGTGGGAAGAGACTGAGAAACTTGGCGCAGAGCGCTAATTCCTTCCTCCCAACGCAGTGCTGTTGGCCTTGTCACTCGGCGCGGACTAGATGGGGGGTGAGTAAGGCTTCGAGTGCCTTGAAGGGGGGTGAACCAGTCGTTCGCCTTACCTGCGACCAGCGGTCGTTCTTTTCAGACAGATGCCAGCGGCATCCTTCGTTTCAGTGCCCGAAGATCGGGCCCGAACTGACCCCCCATGTCCGCTAGGAGAAAAAAAGAGAGTGCTTGCACAGGGTTTAACTGCAGCGCGGTTAAGGGTTTCCCGTTACGCGCGCAAACGGAAGTTTCGTTGGGAAATAAGCTTCCATCATGCGTGCGTGAATGGGTTTTATTTCGCGCCGAAAGTGTAGACAAAGTTTTGTCGTAAAAGGAAAACAGCGTTTTCACTTGTGTGTTGTGAACACTAGACAAACTTTGCCGTGCAGCTTTCGGCTTGAAGTGGATCTGTGATCCAAAAGTTTTTATCCCACCCACCACACCCTGTATAGTATGCGGGGTCTGGGACCACGCTTGTGGCAGCAGAGCTGCCGGAGCAGCGCTCCTTGTTCTATCTCTAGCAGAGATCTCATCTTCAGCACAGCGTGCTTTGCTGTACATAGGCCGTAGGCCGTCAACAACGCAGAGTAGCTAGTAGTAGACTGCAGCGACCCTGTGGGTCGAAGAAAGTTTCACCTTTGTCTCCAGAAGTACTGAGACACCCCTGGTAGGGGGCAGGAGGGGGGTGAACCAGTCGTTCGCCTTACCTGCGACCAGCGGTCGTTCTTTTCAGACAGATGCCAGCGGCATCCTTCGTTTCAGTGCCCGAAGATCGGGCCCGAACTGACCCCCATGTCCGCTAGGAGAAAAAAAGAGAGTGCTTGCACAGGGTTTAACTGCAGCGCGGTTAAGGGTTTCCCGTTACGCGCGCAAACGGAAGTTTCGTTGGGAAATAAGTCCAGTTTACCCAGTGCTCGACACCAACAACCCCATCGGTGGATTGCTGGAGTTCACGAACCCGCCACGCTTTAGCCTCCACCGCTTTCGTGCCCACAAAGGGCTGGGCTCGAAACCGCCCACGCGCGTTTATGCTGCCTTCCGTTCCACGCATCATCGGTCTTCACTCGGGGCACACATTGCGATTGACGCGCAAACCACCGTGTGTCGGGGCCGGCATGAGGCCGCCGAGGTGCTGGTCGCCTCCGTTCCTGGTGTCTTTTACCTTTATGCCATTGCTTCTGACACAGTTGACACGGTGTTGCTGGGGAAGCTCCAACACTTTTTGCGACGCAGCTACAAAAATTTGGCCTGCCTGCGGCTCTCCTCGCATCGTCCCCCACCACCAGTTTGCCCCGTGCTCTCTACAAGACTGATGGCTCTGCCTCACCCGATCCAGCGGACGGCGTGCCTACTCACGAGGACCCCGGCCTAACAGCCGAGCTCCGCAGCCAAAGTTGCGCCGCTTCCGTCCCCAAGGCCCGACACGGCATGGAGCCAGCGTGTGGCTACTTTGCTCGATGCTGTCGACATCCCGCCTGACCGTCTGGTGCCAGGGGTAGAGGCAATCCCCAGTAAGAGTGTTCCACCTGAGGATGAGGACGACTTCGGCGAACAACATGCAATCCTGCGCGCCTTTCAGGCCACGGGCAAACGACAGCAGCTCATCGAGGGCCCTGCTTGTGCAACGACTCTTCGGGAACTTCTCCCCTGCAGAGATGATTGCCTCTCCCTCCTATCGCTCCCCCTCTCGCTGCCAGCATGTGAGGTGAAGATTAGCCCTCAGAATTTCGGCGCGCGCGTGGTGGACTTTGCCGATCGAGCACTCATGCTACGACACTGCACGCCCAGTGAGGCGTTTCGAGTGTGCCTCACACCCATTTTGGCAGTTTCCATTGCCCTTGCTCAGTTCTGTGACCCGGTGCTACGGCTGCCAGAAGGTCGAGTCTTTGATCTTTCGTGGTATGAGTTAGCGCGTCCGGAGATATGGTGGTGGTTGTTATTGGACGAACTAGATGGACTCCGTTTCTCGCTCCCTAATGCCAAAGCGGGTATCAAGTCGCCTGTTCGCGATGGTAGCCTCATCCAAATGTCTCTCGCACCTCGGAGAGATCCCGCCGAGGCCGGCAGACGCCGCCGCGGCACAGGCTCCAATGCCCGGCGACCCGCGGCGACAGGCAGATCCGCAGCAAGGCACGCCACTCCTCCACTGTGGTGTTTTGCTCCCTGTGCAGCTCGTTTTCTATCTAGCCAGGGCTCTGACCGATGAGCCTGAGGCGGCTCCCTACTTGCAGCTTGTACGTGTTGCGCCAGTCGAGCTTAATGGCCTGCAGTTTGTCGAGCTCCGAGTCAAGGCGGAGGTCCCGACCTCTCTGGTTGGCCAACCCCAAATCGCGATTGCTGCCCGCATGATGGAAGGCTTTCATCGTGGACTTCTCCCTGCCCGACGCGGAGATTTTGATCCGCAGATGTTTTCCTACCCCGGACTCTGTAAGGGCGCGTTTCGCCTCCTGCTTCCTCTTGATGATGCCTCCCTGGGATTGCGGGCGCAGCCCGCCCTTCCCCTCCAGTCTGCTGGACTTTTGCACGCCGCATTGTGTCGCCTCCGCACGGCGGCCACCACCCGGGGTTGGGAGCTCAGTGCCGTTGTTGTGTTCTGGCTACGCGGCCCTCGGAAAATGGACTTCTACTTCCCCGCCTGTGGCGCCTTGCCCACTTCGATGCACGGGACCACGGGACGTTCGGGCTCAAGTTCTGATCAATCACTTAGTGGCACAGGAAGCTAATCAGGGGGTTCTGCCCGACGGTAACCAACCGTGGTTTCGTCTCGGACACACGCGGGGGCAAGACGAGTGGCGTGCAGCGGCCCGTGCTTTCATCGAGCAGGGCGGACTTGGCCCGGGCATCCAAATCCCGTTCATTTCCAACGATCTTATGCCACACCTCCATGAACCGGACCTGGACACCCTCCAGTACGGTTTTCACCGCCTCAGAACTTTGTATGATGCGGGCCAATTTCAATTGCTATACCTACTGCGGGAATCCCATTTTCCAACAAGTGGCAACGACATGCAGCGTAAGCTTGATGAATGGCCCCCTGCTTAGGAGAGTGTCCAGTGACCTTGGACTCATGCAATGTTCAAGGTCCAACCTTTCGACATACGTCGACGGGTCTTTCCACTGCCGATGGCCTGGACTTTGGACCTGTGGATTTGGCGTGTACGATCGGGACACAACAAGACCTCGAGGTCTTTCGACGGCACCTGGACTCATGAAAGCTCAAGGTCCAACCTTTCGACATACGTCAACGGGTCTTTCCACTACCGATGGCCTGGACTTTGGACTTGTGGATTTTGGCGTGCACGATCGGGACACAACAAGACCTCGGGGTCGACCGTTGTTCGACGGAACTAGAACGGCGGCCGGAGCCTTGGTTTGAGCTCCACTGACGGTCTTGGACAACTTTGGGCGACGGCCCTCTGTTGTTGTTGAACGATCGCTGAGGACCCGTAGCATATGCTGAACGGTTAACCCCGGCAAAGCCTGGGCACCGCAGCTAGCTCCGCTTTCTCCAATTAGGTTCCCTGTTTCACCGCTGTTTTGTTTGTGTTTGGTGGTTTGTTCGTTTGTAGGGACCGAGTGCTACAGCCGTAGTCGACGAGGCCCAAGCAAGCCAAAAAAAAATCAACGCTGCATTCGGCTGGCACTTTAGACAGGCCATTGTGTATGGCGGGGAAGAACTGACAGGCACATTTGGTGTATTCCGGTGCAGGTTGGCAAATTGAGTGGTGTTGAGTGGCTGGAGCTCAAGGATCCCGTTGCTTTGCTTCCATGCGGTCTGTGCGACTGCATCACTGTGCTCAGCATGAACCAAGAAGAGCCAGGTGACTTCGGTGTTGAGCTCGAGTCTGGACTGTCTGAGCGTGTGAACGACAGCGGATTGCAGGCTGATTTAGAAGACGATGAACAGATGCCCAAAGTGCCAGGTCAGTACGATCCACCGGAACATGAAGCCGTGGCACCTGTGCCACTTCCGACACGGAGCCGGGTTCAGTGGTGCATGCAGAGCAAGATTCAGTGATCACAGTAAATGGAGCAAGGATGTGTGCAGAAAGAACGAATTTCTTCAGAAGTCGAGGTGGCCCGACAGGCCGAAGGTGATGATGCACGGAAGCCGCGCATGCAGTTTCTGCCTGAGCCTTCTAGTGGGAAGGTCCGCTACTTTACGAAATCTTATGTCAGCTGGTGCCCGCACTGCATCGCAATGAAGTGTGTTCCTGATCAACATGGCGCAGTGCCTTCCGATTTATTCTACACGTATGATCCGACAGGCAAGCTGGAGTGGCTCCGATGACCGTAGGGGTGACAGAGAGCAAGCTTACGTGCCTCATTATGCATTGCAATCACACAGATGCCATTGCTGCAATACCGTTGGCTGACAAGAGTGCTGCAAGCATGAAACATGCCGCGGTTGAACTTTGGTTTTGCCAACTGTTGGAACATTCTTTGAAATTGGGCTTAGGTGCGATCAGGAACCGTGTATGCGCCAACTCCAAGGCCTAGCCATGAATGCTCGGAAAAGGCTTGGGTTTCGCACTAGGATTTGGAATCCTCCGATAGGAGCCCATCAGGCGAATGGACTTGCTGAGAAGGCCGTAGATATCATCCGTTCATTGGCCAACGTTTTCCTTGATGCAGCGAGGCACCGCTATGGGATCCCGGTGTCCCATCCGATTTTCGCCTGGAGCTTTGCGCACATCTTGAACATACACTAGGTTCAAAGTCAAAGGTGGCTTGACCTTGTACGAGCGCATGACAGGATGTCGCTATCGAGGGAAGTTGGTTCCTTATGCGAACGATTTTCGCCTACATCAGGACAGCCAATTCCCCCAAAGGAAACCCCAAGTGGGTGCAAGCAGTGTTTCTCACCAAGAGTAGTGTCAATGATATGTTTGTCGTTGGGACTCCCTCAGGAATCATGCTATCCAAATCCGTGCGCCTGGTCCACGCAGAAAACATTGGCCGAGGCGATTGCAGGTGCACCATGGAATTTCCAGTTAGGTTCACTTGGTTTGAAGACGATGCCGCAAGGGAGGATCCGAGCGCCAAATCCGGCCGAGCAGGCAGCTGTGGTCGATGTCTCGGCACCTGAGTTGCCGTTGCCGCTTCCGAGCATCCCTCTGCATGCTGAGGCCGGTGGATTGGTGATCTTGCAGGGCTGATGGCCCCTACTGCAGATGAGGCGCCAGGACCTGCGCCAGCTTCTAAGCGTGCCACTTTGTTGCTTTCCCGTGGCTATCGAACGGCAGTGACACCGAGTGCTGCGACCCCAGGTGCCATGCCTTCGTCAGTGAGTGCTCAAGCACCGCATGAGTCGCCACTGCCCCGAGTGCCAGATGAAGCAATGCTTGAGGTATTCTTGCCTAAGAGGTCGGCGGGGACAGGTGGCGGCGGGGAGGAAAGTCCTTTTAAAACTGCTAGGCTACGCCGTGTTGCAAATGAGCACTTGGCTGTGAATGATGAAGAACTTGAAGTGCCTAGCGAGTGGGATGATTTGGACTTTTCTTCCAAGTGTGATGATGTAGCAGCAGACGGTGGTCTCAGTGTAGGCCAGAAGGCAAACACGGTTGAACATGCGTGGGATTTTGTCTGATGATGAACTGAAGGCTTTGGAGGCCCAACTGTGGTTTCCTGAAGAGCCCACCTTGAGTCCTGACGAACAAGCCAAGGTTGACGCCATTGCAGATAGGTTTGAGGTGCAAAGGTTGATTCGCAAGCGAGTTCTCAAGTGTGCCGGGTTGCGAGGTGAGGTGTTAGAAGAAGGTTTCAAGCGCTTGTCAACGAAATTCGTGAGGACATGGCGCAAGAAGGTTAAAGGCGGTGTTGAAATGGTGTTGAGACGGTCAAGATTATGTGCACGGGAATACAAATGGCTAGAGGCCGACCGCCTTGACATTTTCAGTCCTGCCAGCAACACTGCCGTGTCGAAGCTGTTGCCGTGGCTGTTTGCTCGGATGAAGAATGAGTCTGGTGCTGGTGACGACAAACCATCGATGCTTACGCTTGATGTCAAGGATGCATACTTGACGGTGCCGCAGGCTGAGAAGGTCCGAGCATCCATGCCCCGTGATTACAGTGATCAGTTTGAGTATGATTTTGAGATGTGCATCCCGGAACAGCGGGACGGGGCTTTGCGCTGGAGAGAGCGTCTGATCAACTACTTGCGTACCAAGTTTGAGGTGAAAGCCTGCCCAGCACTGATTTCGATTGACGGGCAGAACTGCCTTCTTCATGTGGACGATTTGTTCATTGTGGGCAAGCGATCGTTCTTGCTCAAACACTTTGTGCCAGCACTTGAGAAGGATTTTGAATGCTCAGGACAATCGCCTCTGAGGAAGGAGAGAGTGTCAGTTTCTTGAAGCGCACACATCGCGTTACCGAGAGTGGCGTGATTGTTCAAGCACAGAGTGATTTGATCCACAAGATGTGCGAGGTGCTTGGGTTGCATGAGCGCAAGACTTCAGCTGTTCCATGTTCGAAAGACATCCTCAAGGTGTCGGGGAGTAAGCTGCTTGATGCAGAGGGTGCAAGCACTTTTAGGACCGCCATAGGGATTGCAAGGCTCGAGCAGCAGGACGTCCCCAGCCCGGGGAAGCCCCCGCCCGGAAATCCGGGCGTAGCGAGCCACAGCGCTCTGCGCAAACATGACATGCGTCTATGTCACACACTTTCACAGCCCAAGGGGTATCACAGCTTCACGCCATCGTGGCATTCGCCTTTAGGGCGCGTAGCGCTTAGCGCACACACTTTTCCCAAGCGGCGCTCTGCGCTTAGCGTTTTATTACAATTCTATACAGCCCTAGGGGTTACGCAGCTTTATTTGCGCTTAGGGCTCCACAGTTTTGATTTTACTTAAGTTAGGTGGAACTTACGTTAGCCATGGCAACGGCGCCAGCGCCCGCGGACGCCATGGCCACCCCGTCGCCCACTGACTCACCAACAGCTCCTCCTGGTATTTCGCAACAGACGGCGGCACCAGAACCTACGGAAGCTCTTAAGTCTCTTAATCTAATCCAAGAGCACTTTTTAGGCCCAGGTCTCTCCCTTAAGGAGTTTGAGAATGAAGTATATATGCTCTGTTCCCCAGCAGATCAGCAACTTATCACAAAGCCCATGTATGACAGCCTCCTAGCCCTCCTTCCCTTGCCAAAACAGAAGAAGACGAACCTCCTTCTTGGGGAGATATGGACCCGCAATTAGTGCGGGAACTCCAATCAGATCCTTTTAAGTATCAGCTATTCATGGCCACAGGGCGACCTAGGAAAGAGGCTCGACTGGACCCAAACTTAGGACAGTTCTCCATGCCTACTGATGTACCTCCCCCCCTGCAGCCACAAGCTCCACCCAAGCTCCCGAAATCAATAAGGACAACATTAAGCAAGCCTTTGAGGAGTACCACGCTACTTTTGTCTCCCCAGCAATTGCTCAGCTACAGGATCATGTGGTAAGCACCCTCACCCCCCAAATTAGATCCCTAGAAAAAAAGAACACTCTACTTAAAACTAGTTTGTCCTCAGTAGAATCCGAGATGCACAAAAGAACCATCTTGATACACCAGGTTCCTCCCTTCTGCAACAAGAAAACAATTGACGATAACATGTGGTGTCTCCTTAACATAGCGCAGCTAGACAAAACAGATGTGCAGTCGATCTCCAATCACCTCCTTACTAGTTCTACTATATAGCTTTATCAGAGTTGTATTCCTTACAGAAGATATGGCTAAGCAGTTTTTACAATCTAAGCGCTACTTTCGAAACCGCGACCCGAAGAGTTATTCTCATCCTCCTGACACCCCGATAAAAGTTGAACGCGACGTCTCCTTAACTGAGTGGCTGGAGCGCCAACCATTATATGCACTCACGGATGCTCTAACGAAGGCTGTGACGGCAGATGGTGCTCCTTTGATTGACCAGTACTTAAGAATAGATTACAATTCACTTCAGTTATTTCGGCCCGATTCAGAGGAACTAGTTGCGATGGTCTGATACATCCCCACGGGGGACACTCAGGTTTGTAACATAGCAATTCAGCCCCAACGTAGGACTCATGTTTTAGATGTTTTCCCACGCATGTTTCAAGAAAGAATGTGCTCTACATTACGCTTCCTACAAGCCTACCAAACTGCAGCAAGACACAGCACCACCCCACTCCGATTTCACTATTCACAGACCCAAGACCTCTCTAATGTCTCCCCCCAACAAGCAGTACAGTATTTTCCGTACGAGATATACCCACTTGAGCTAACAGCCGAACTCCTCAGGACACTGTCCCAGAACCCTGCCCACTTACTTTCCAGTATGAGCGGTATTCAACCTATTGTCCATCAGGCAATGCAAGACCAAGGTCTAGATTACTCTTCATACGGTAAGACAGGTAGAAGCAAATCCTCCGACAAAGGTGGTGGCAAAGGTAAGCACAACAAGGGTAAAGGAAAGCAACAGGATAAAGGTACAAAAGGTAAATATTCCCAACAATCCTCCTGGCGCAACACGTCCGATTACCAAAGCAATAGACAATGGCGCTCCGAACCCCAGGAAGCAGTTGACCCGTGGACGAACACTCAAGACCCTTGGCAACAACAGCCCCGCAGGGGGTTGGATTACTCCAGCGGCTCGGCAATTTTAACTCCTTGTCCGGGATGTATGTGCCTTCTTGGGACAAATTCGGATTGCTCACATTGTGCAGGAGCCGACGGTCTCAATCATCTACACAGGCTAACAGACTCGAATAGATACTCGCATCTAGTTCCATTTGCGCAACCTATCACGAAAGGTTTCAGATGCCCTCTTACAGTAGGCCAAAAAACCCGAGAATGTCAAGCAAGTAAAACCATCTTTGGAACCGGAGACTGTGCAGGATGTATTGCATGGACTCAATGGGCTGCTAGGTGAGGCTCTTAATCCTGTAAGGCACGCTCTGTACTTAGGCTATGAACGTACAATGCTCCACGCAATGGTAGAACACCCGGACTACTTTGTAGACGCTTTGGCACACTCCCTAAAGAGCATCAACTATCGTTACTCCCTGCCCGACGCCTTTACAGAATGGTTCACTTCAGTTATTTGCCCCGACCCCAAGACCCCTTAAGATCGCTCCCGTGGCCCAAAGTACAAGCAGAGTTCTCCATGCCCCACGATAAATTCTTTCGCAAACCGGACCCTTGGTTCCACAACCTCGATTACGAAATTGAAGCTTGCAATATCCAACAAATCAGTTATCTCCTTTTATCGGTTCATTGTGCATATGAAGCCCTATCGGCAGAAATTATATCAAACACAGACCTCCCTGATCCCAATATGCAACCGGAGCTTGAAATTACATACGACTCCTTGCTCACCCTAGATTTCATCCCCTGGCCTTCGGCATTCGCCGCTCCTATGCCTTCGCATTGTGCACATTCAATATTGATTTGGTATGGTCCCAGGAAGCTATCGAGCAACTAGCTTTCTCTCTCCTCTCAGATCCAGATGAATATCTTACCGACCAGTTTGCGGACCTTTACCTCCAAGCCCTAGAAGAGGGCCCCAGTCTTGAAGCTGTTTTTCAGGGCTCCGCCCCCTACACTACAGAACCTCTTAAGAAGCTAGCCGGCGCAGGCAGTTGCTTTTTTGATACCCTATACTTCCAAGTAGGAGCTATCCACAAATTACAGACAACAAAGAAGCATGATCTACCGGCACCCAATGATCCTCTAGGCACCTTATACGACCTCATAGTCGCTAGAGCCCCAGATATGTCGGAAATAGGTTCTAACAAATCTCACTTGTTAGAAAGGCACTGGAATAACAAAGGCAATAGTATGGAAGCATTGTCTCTTTTACTGATGGAACGAGGTGATCACGCACTCATCGTTACCCAAGTGTGGCTAGTGATGCAACTCCATTACCGTAAAGGACCCTACCCTTGGAAAGCCCAATGGCTAACTCCCTGACTATCTCTGCCGCCCAGGTGCATTCCGCTGATCCCACCCACGGCTCCAATCATACCCAACAAGCGCCAGCTACTGCAAAGACTTCGACTCCTTAACATACACCCAAATCCAGAACCCCCTCCCGGCGCCAACCTAAGAACCCCATCGACGACGATCACTTACATTACCAAGACTTACGTTATCCCGGTGCAGGAAAGGCACCAGACGACGGTACGACAGACGACAACTTACGATACAAATCACTTACGTTACGCCCATAGGGGCACCAGTTTCACCTTAGACCGTAGTCGTAGCAACTTAGGACACTGTGAGGGGGCTACCAAGGCAGTGAGCGCAATGAGGGCAGCACGTGCTTTCTCACCACTAGCTTTCGGGTTTCACCTTTTCCAGAGTGCACGCCTCCGGGCTAGGGTTTTTTGGGGTTTTTCAGTGCTCAGGAGACCTCTGCACTCGTTTCACCCCACGTCTTACCCTACGACAGCTCCGCTCAGCACCGAACGAGTGAGTTTTTCAGGTTTTGCTGGTGGCTTAAATAAGGTAATGCACGCCCTTAACGGTAACATTACTTATCCTGCGGCAAAGCCCAAGCCGCACAGCTCTCTATGGAGAGACTCCTTTTATCTGCCTAATGGTATGACAGTTTTCAGATATGCCTTTTACGGTAAAGATTCCCTCTGGCTACACGCCGCTAGAAGAGGATATTATTTTGAACTGGAGACGACGCGCAGCGACTCTAAAACCTTATACGGGCACGTCCTGAGAGCGGTGGCCTCCAAGACAGGCGAGCCGGGAAGCCGCTGGCCTCTTATACGACAATATAAGACTCAGATTGGACCTATTACTAGCAATACAACAATACGCTCCGCGCGGTATGGCCAGCACTCGAATTCTGGGCCCTACTCGGGCCCCGACAAGACGACGGACGACCACTTACGTTATCCACACTTACGTTATGATCCAGCTTGCGGTCCAGTAACGGCATCTAGAGCGCCGTTAAAGCCAAGCGGCTACCAACGCCGCGGAGCTCACGGGGGATCTCATAGAGGATATAGATCGCAGGCAGCGATCGAGAGAAGATATGATCACTGGCAAGCGAGCCGCCGCGCTCGACGCCAGGATTACCGACAGTGGAGAGCACACTACCGGGACGTTGCCCTGAAGGTGCACGGCAACGACAGTCCACCCCCGATCCACCTAAAGCCGACTACGCAAACTCGACTAGTTAAACGGCTATCACTAGTGCAACGCAATTCTACAATCTCGTCCTATAATCAAGCCCGCTCCACTGATTCAGCTCTATCGTTGCCGCTCCCTACTGGTAACCCCTATTCGAATAGGTACCTGGAATGTAGAAGGCCTCAAGGAAGTGGCCAAATACGACTTACTTTTGAACTTTTGTAAACAATCCCAAATATCTCTCTTATGCGTTCAAGAAACCAAGGTCACATCCGCTCATACGTTTCAGAAATCAGGTTGGGAAATCTTGCACTCCGGCACCCCAAAAGACCCCCACCATGGGGTTGGCTTTTTAATATCACCTTCCTTACGCTCCCATGTCAGAGACTTTAAGCCACACTCCGCCCGAATTTGTGAAATCACGTTAGATTCCCTACCACATCCAATCACCATTTTCAGTATATATGCACCAAGTACGGTAGAAACTCCCGCACTAGACCGGGCACGTAAGTCTCAATTTTGGGAAGAATTGGAAGATATACTCCTTAATCATCCCAACTCCTCCCACCTCTTTCTGTTTGGTGATTGTAATGCCCGATTGGATCCCAATATTGACATTTCTCATTCACATGTGGGGCCCCATGTAGCAGGCCGTCGACAAACTATCCCTGATGTCGACAGAGATAACGCCATCTTTTTGATTGACCTTCTTGAAAGCCACGGTTTAGAATTGCCCCAAACATACCAAAACCTGCCTTTTCGGCAAAGGGTCTCGTACAAGGAGATGACCTGTAAGGACCCCCTTCTCGAAGAGGAGGGACGCAACTCCGCGAATAGCGGATGAAGCTTTATTTTCCCACGTGTCAAAAATTTTGGTTTGTCAAACAAACTCAAAATTTAGGGCGTGAGTTTTTATCAAAGTTTTCTTAGCATGAAACATGACAGTTCATGTTGAGCGGATCTCAATGAGTCTTTGTTATGCCGTCAGTTGGCTCCACAGGGTGGTGGGAGGGTAAGAAAAAAATTTCCGGCATAAGTCCGGGAAAAAGTTTTGTAACGGGGACCCCGAGGCGTAACAGGTTCGACTTTTAACCTGGCTCCTTTCGACGTGCCTCTAGGGCTCCGTGCACGCCTCATTAGGAGGCAGATGGAAGCAAATGCTGATTCTTCTCCTGTGGCTTCAGAGCTACGGGGGCAGAGTCAGGAAGCCTCAGGTGTTGAAGAGTCTGATCTGTGCACTGGCAAGCCGCTGCCTGCTGAAAGTGAATTGAGCTTTGATAGACATCTTGAGTGCCTAGGAGAGGAGCTTGAGGAAGCAGGGACAGGGCGGCCCTTGCCTTCGCATCTTGATGCCTTCGTGCCTTCAGAGATAGATAGTGAGCAGAGAGAAGCTTGCGTGCGCGATCGAGAGTCTGCAAGGGAAGTGGTCAATTGTGCTGACAGCAGTCTGCTAAAGGATGCTTTGGGGGACTCCGTGCTTGCTCTGGGTAGGAGTGTCGTGGACATTCCTTTGCCTTGGGAGCAGGAGAGCATGAGCTTGGTCTTTGGAGAAGATGATTCAGTGACAAAGCTTTTGGCAGGCCTCCCGAAGCACATACCCGTTCCTGCTGTGTCCAGCTCCAACATTCAGCCTTCAGACCTTGTTGCCGAGCCACCGGCAAAACGCGCGTTGCTATTTCTTCAAGGGCCTACGACAGTTATGAAGAAAAGGAAGAGGCCCAATGGCGGCGTGCTCTTGAGAAGTGGCTGGTCATACTTACTGAGTGCCCTGGTTCGTCATATATCGGAGAAACAGTTGCCATCCAAAAGACTGATGACGCAATTGAAACTTTGCGTGAACTCTTTGGGCGAAAGAGTGGCAGTACAGTCATGAAAAGGGGATCGGCCCTCATGGGATACCTCTCATGGGGGCGAAAAGAATGCAGGGGCGGTGACCTGTTCCCTTTCAAGTCCTCACATCTGGATGGATACTTGAAGCACCTGAAGAGCGAGAAGAGGCCTGCCGGGGCCTTCACCAGTTTCCAGGAGTGCGTGAATTTCGCCATACATGTTGTCGGCATTGCTGTCGACGAGTCAGTCATAGGACCGAAGCAGAGCACTGTGTGGAGCCATTGGAGCAAGGGGGTCATAGGTCAGGCACAGCTGACCAAGGCAGAGCGGAAGCAGGCCACAGTTCTGCTTGTGGCATACGTTGCAGCCCTGGAACGTCTGCTTGAAGATGAATCTGTTAACAGCTTTGATCGTTACGCCTGCGGTGCCATCTTGTTTGGGATCTTCTCTCGGAGCCGAGTGTCGGATTTGAGAAAAACATTCAGTTGGTTTCTTGACTTCGGTGAACTTGCAAGTGGAGGCGAAGGGTTCATCGAGTGCAAGACGCGAGACCATAAGACTGCCAATGCTGTGGCGCATACAGGTTTCAGCATGCCTTTGGTTGCACCTGCGCGAGGAGTTACATCTTCAGCATGGGCTGTGACGTGGGCCAAGGTTGCAGCGGATGTAGGTTTGGGTTTTAGTTCCACTCGAGTAGGACCCGTGCTTCCTGCACCTGATCAAAAGGGGGGCTGGACTCGACGATGTGTCGATTCTGGAGAGGTCACCAAGTGGATGCGTGCGTTACTTGACAAGGCCGGCTGTGATGTGCCTGAGTCGTCGACTTCGCATGCCATCAAAGGGACTTCTTTAAGCTGGTGCTCTAAGTTTGGAATGGATAGGCATACCCGCCTGCGCTTAGGACATCATAGCTCAGGCGACGGATCCTTGGATGCTTACGGGCGCGACAACCTTGCGCCAGCCCTCTTGAAATACACGGAAATGCTGGGAAGCATCAGGCGAGGTGTGTTCATGCCTGACTTGAGCAGATCAGGACGGTTTGCTGATCGTCCGATTGGTATCAGAGGATGAGGCTGCATCGCCGAGTATGCCTGCGTGTGCGGCTTCTGATGAGGAAGGATCGTTAGGCAGGACCACTGAGTCGTTTGAGAAGGTCGATGCTGTTGCCACTCCTTTATTGGGATCTGAAGCGTGCGGAGAACAGGTTTGCGAGAGTGAATCGAGCGACAGCTCGAGCGAGTCGGAGCCTGAGTCCGGTGACGAATGGGTCAAGGACGAAGACTTCCGACATCCTGCGAGCAAGCCTAGCACCTGGAGGCCTGAGGCCACCATGTACAAACACTCTAGGACTGGTGTTGTGCATCTCATGAGTGCTGGGAGTTCAGATGGGCTTTTCATATGCGGAAGGGCCGTAACTAACGATCATGTGGAAGTCAGTGGTGTGCCGTTCCTTGAGTTGCGAAAGTGCAAGCAATGTGATTCGGGTCGGCCGGTTAGGGATGTAGGCAGCTTGAATGCTGCGCTGCAGCAGATTATGAAAAGCAAAGACCAGTGATCGATTTTTGTCCACGTGGGGCGAAAGAAAAGCGAAGTGCGCTTTGAGAACAGATGAGGTTCATCTGGAAGTCAAGTTCATTTGCGAGTGCGAAGATCCTGAGGAGCTATGTGATTGCTCGAAGTTCTGCTCAAGTGGAGACGATTTGTTAACAAGCATGAGTGAGTGCTTTTGCAGAGTAGGGACATGATGGAGATACATGTTAGGAGTGCCTTGTGAACCTGACATGTGGCTTCATGATTTGACATGTCTCCCGATAGGTAGTTCAGTGCTGTGAGACTTGCTGAGGGATCATGGGCTCGCTGACGGAATCCACGGCGGCTTTTGCATCAAGGGCGAAAGAGATTGGCTTGACCCAAGCCAATGTGGCCACGATGACGGGGACCGGAGTGGATACGCTCTCCAAACTGGCTTTCGCAACAGTACCGCCGGGCCAGTCTCCGAGCGATGATCAGGTACAGCGGCTCTTCGGGGCCGCGTCCATCACGGCAGGCACGATGGCTGCAGCAAAGCGTCTTATCTTTGAGGCCCATACCCTCGTAGTCCAAGAGTTAAAAACCCGGGTTCAGAGGGGGGACTCTGGAGCACCTTCGACGCTCGCTACAGCCGAGAGGGAAGAGCGCATCACAGAGCAGCGTGCAAGGATCACGGGCCTTTTGCATCGCGGAGTAGAAGAACCTAGCCATGCCTCTTATGACTTGGTGTACGCCATGCTGTCCTCAGATTCCTTGACTTACTTGGGGCCAGACAGGTTCCCGACCAGACAGTCTGAACTTCAGGGCAAGAAGCCCGGGAAGGAGCTTACCATCGACGGGAACAGCGTGACGGTGAGGGACAAGGTGCCTCATCAAACCTGCGCAACGGGGACTGAACTTGAGCTTACGCAGGCTCTGAGGCGGCGAGCCTTAGCATTTGATCTCGTCAAGTGCGCCAGTTATGACACCATGAATCGATATCACTCGTCCTTGATCCATCGGTTGCAGGAGTTGCCACCTCCTACTTACGTGAAGATTTCAGTGGCACAGGTGCTCAGGGCAGACAGGGCAGCTTTCACACGTATTGCTGAAAGCCTTCCCTCGATCAAGCGTCAGCCCGATGGGACTTTGCCTTTGGATCGAGCTCTTGAGAACATTCTTCAGGATCCCAGCATCAGTTTCCACTTGTTGCCTTTGAAGGGCGGAGAAATCGATGATAACAAGCGGAAATGGACAGATGACGCCAAGAAGACTGATGAGCCGACCAAGTGGAAAAAGAATGGCAAAGGCAAAGGCAAGGGCAAAGGCAAGGATCAGCCGGGAGTTAAAGGGGCCAAATTCATCAAAATGCCGAAGCAGCTCGTCGGGAAAGCCAGCGAGACCAACGAAGGAAAGAGGCTGTGTTGGGCATACAACATTGATGGGTGTCCCAATGCTGCTGACGGCGAGGAGTGTCCGCGCGGCTGGCACCTGTGTTGCGAGCCAAACTGCTTCAAGGCGCATCCGTTGCCTAAGCATCGAAAGTGACAGCCAGTCGCCTCGACTGCACCGGAGCCTGAGTCTTATCTTCAAAAAGTGATGGCTAGGGTTAAAGGGGTCTCCTTGGATGAATGTCTCGTCTTAGAGGTCTCGCTGGGGTCGGGGCGGTTGACTGCATGCCTCAAGCAGCGACAGCTTGATAACAGTTTTTCCGTTGACAGAACAGCCGGCAAGTGCTGTGCACCGCGAATTGTTGTTGACTTGTGTACAGAGTCGGGTCGCAAGCAGTTCCAGGAGATTTTGACCGAAGAAAATTTGATGTATGTTCATTTTTATCCGCCCTCTAATACTACAAGCCGTGCCAGGTTGCGTCAATTTGCAGGAGCCCCTGCAATCCTGCGGAACGAAGCCCATCCTGATGGAGTCCCAGGGTTGGGGATAGCCGATCGTACTAAAGTGAGTGATGGTAATGCTTACCTGCGTGCTGTGGCTGCAGCTTGCAAAACATGTCACGAGCGCGGAGTGCTATTTAGCATCAGCAATCCAGAGTCAAGTTTCGTGTGGGCTACCAAACCTTTGCGACTTTTGCTTCAGGAAGTTCCTCTCTTCACAACGCACTTTCACCTTTGCAGCTTCGATTCGCCATTCAAGAAGGCTATGCGAATGCTGCACTCTCTACCAAAATTCTTGGAGTTGCATCGTCCATGTGCCGGTGGACATGTACATAAGTTTTGGTCTAAGGGTGTAGGCTGTAAGTTCGACCGTGATTTGGACTTTCCTTGGGGTTTGTGCAAAGCTATGTCACAGCTTCTGCAAGATCAACTGCTTGACATGGGGGCCAAGCCTCTGCCTACTGACTTGAGTCAGACAACAGCCACAGTTGCAGCGGCCAGAGCTGTGGCTGGATGGCAAAGCAACAAGCGTGTCCTTCCTCTGGTTCCGGAGTTCAAGCATGTTGTAAACGTCAGTGGCAGCTTCCCGGCTGCGTCTATGCATGGTCTTCAAGTAGGCTGCAAACTCCCTGCACCGTGGGAGGTACCTGCATCTGCGAACGTTGACCCGTGCTTCGTGTCGTCTGTGCCACAAGGTTCCAAGGTCCTTCGCATCCTCACGGTGCCGGGGGAAAGTTCAGAGGATGCTTCAGACGACTTGAGTGCAGGCCAGGCTGACGGGCAAGACGACTCGCCGCCAGCCAGTTTTCTTCACCGTACATGTCCGAACCTGCATTCTCCGCCTGAGGATGCTCACCCTGCTGAAAAGCTTGCCTGCATCATGTTACAGTGGAACACTCGCTTCTGCCAAGAGGAGATGCGAACTCTCTTGGACATGTTGCCGCAAAAACATCAGACCAGAGCCAGGGGGAGCTGTGATGACCAGTCCAATCAGTTTCTGTGCGGAGCCTATGCTCATGGGCCCATGACGGGCTGCAAAAACTTGACGCGGGATATGCCTTGGTGCACTGCCGTGCTTTGCAAGCATGTTCGCGATAATGCTCCGGGTTTTTGCTTCTCTGCCGTGGGCTACCTGTGCAATGTGCGCGCAGAAGCCCATCGAGATTTGCACAATGAGCCAGGAACAAAAAGCCTGGTCATGGCAACGCACGCTTGTGCTGGAGGTGGACTGTGGCTCGAGGAGGCAGGTGGACCTATTGCAATGGTCGTCGGGAAAACCCAACGTGCTGGGAGGTTTCACGACTTGGCAGTTGGGAGACCCTTTATCTTTGAACCGAAGCGTTGGCATGCTACTCAACCGTGGCGAGGTGACAGAGGAGTAATCGTTGCATACACCCCAGTGGGAGTGACCAAACTTGCGACTGCCGACAAAGGGTTCTTAGAAAAATTGGGTTTCCCCTTAGGCCTTTCTTCTGGTTCTAGCGATGTGCCTCCCAGGGTCGCAAAAGTACAAAAAGGAAGTATCACTTTCGGTGTGTACCATGAACCGGAGGAGTTCGTGGCGAGGGCGTTGAGCGTGCAACATCCGTGTCACTTGGAAAGCCTTTTGCCATCAGAGCTTGTCGAGGCCATACGGGCAAATCATTCCAAAGATGTCGCTACGCTTGGACGCGAGCGAACTGAGATGCTCAAGAAATGGCTTGCTCGCGCTAAGGAGCTGGAAACTGCAGAAAGCCAGTTCAAGGGATCCTTCAGCTCTCATCGACGTCAGGTGTTGTGCAACAAGCGGCTGCTCTTGATGAAGGAAATGCTTGACAGTGTGGGACACGAGGACGAGGACTTGATTTCTGATCTGTCAAACGGTTTTGACTTAACCGGACCCTTGCCCCGATCTAATGCCTTTAAGAATAAGTACCGCCCGGCAGCCATGGCCGAGGAAACGCTTAGGAAAAGTGCGGGTTTAGTTAGGGGTCAGGTTTTGGCTTCGGTTAAAAGTTCTGGAGACGAGATCGTGGATCAAGGCGTGCTAGCAGCCACGGAGAAGGAGTTGGCCAAAGGCTTCGTTGAGGGGCCGGTGAGTGCTAGCGACATCCCTGGTGATGGGACGGTCACGCATCGCTTTGGAGTGATTCAAGGAGAGACCGAGGAAGGTCCCAAAGTTAGACCAATCGATAATTACTTGAGTTCGCTTGTAAATTCGGTTGTATCCCAAAGTGAACAAGTGCCCGTTCACACGTTGGACGTAGTTGCTGGCATGTTGGCGATGTGGTTGCACTTGTCTCCTTTGAAGTCCTTGCGTGCGGGACTTGTGTGCAAATGTTGGGACCTCAGTGCCGCGTACAAGCAACTGCCGCTCAGTGACAAAAGTTTCGAAAAGGATAGCTTTTTCGTAATCTTCTGCCCCCGCACTCGCAAGCACGTCATCTACAAGCAGCGGGTCATGCCCTTCGGGGCAAAAGCCTCAGTGACCGCCTTTATCCGTTGTGCATTCGGGATTTGGCGGTTGGGGGTAAAAATGTTTGCCTTGGTCTGGAGTTTTTATTTTGACGATTTCCTATCGGCCTGCAAGCCTGAGGAGCGCCGACATGTGGAAGTCGTGATCAGCACTCTGTTTCGACTACTAGGTTGGGATCTTTCACTAGATAAACTTTTGCCTTACGACGTGTGCTGTAAAGTTCTTGGAATCAAGATTGACATGGCTGAAGCTCGCCTGGGGCTCTTCAAGTTGGCGAACACCGAAAAGCGTGTGCTGGAGTTGACTGCTGCCTTGGACGAGGTATTGTTGGCTGGCAGGTTGTCGCATTCTGACTGCGAGAGACTTCGAGGTAGGCTGCAGTTTGCTTCCGGCCAGTTGTTCGGTCGAAGAGCGAAGGTTGCTCTGCACCAGCTTAGCCGGCATCATGGAGGTCGGTTGAGCGAGGTCACTTCCGAGGCGTGTCGCTTCTTGAGGCGTTTGGTTTCGTCGAACCAAAGCCGCTCGATTAGTCGGCAACTGGGCAATGTCGTGCATGTGTATGTGGATGCATCCTTCAGCGATGAGGGCAAGCTTTGTGGCATCGGGGGCATGGCATATGACCATAAAGGCTCCTTGCTCCAATGGTTCGGTGAAAACCTTGATGCTTCGCTTGTTTCCCAAGTCATGACGTCCTTTGAACGTGTCAAAGAGACTGTCATCTTTGAGCTGGAGGCTTTGGCGGTATATGTTGCGCTGAAGTTTTTCTTCAAAGTTCTTAAGGGCAAGAATGTGGTTGTGTTCACTGATAACGAAGGTGTTCACGGCGCCTTCGTGAAGTGCTGGACAGTGAGTCAGTTTGCATCGCATGTCATCGATGCGGTATGTGAGATTGAGGAAAGCCTTGGCTTTATGATTTGGTACGATCGAGTTCCCTCTGTAAGTAATCCTTCGGATCCGCTTTCGAGAGGAGTGTGGAACCTGCCGACACCCGTACGTGTTAGGCCTGCGGCAAAGTTCTTTGAAAGCTTTCTTGAGGAGTCGAAGTCACGACTGAAGTGATGTGCGCAAGTGGTGCGGCGGCAAGTAGTTTGGGCGCTCTTAGTGCCAAAGACAGGGGCAGGGCAAGGCACTGCGATGCCCCAATCACGAGAAAAAGCGAGCCGCCAGTGTGAGCCGAATTTTTATTAGTTGTGAAGTATATATTCGGATGAGGAGTGACATATCCTGAATTTTTATATGTATACTCTTTTGTATATATGGAATATGAACGCCCGGTTGACACATAAAGGGAAAATAAGACGCAACTCCGCGAATAGCGGATGAAGCTTTATTTTCCCACGTGTCAAAAATTTTGGTTTGTCAAACAAACTCAAAATTTAGGGCGTGAGTTTTTATCAAAGTTTTCTTAGCATGAAACATGACAGTTCATGTTGAGCGGATCTCAATGAGTCTTTGTTATGCCGTCAGTTGGCTCCACAGGGTGGTGGGAGGGTAAGAAAAAATTTCCGGCATAAGTCCGGGAAAAAGTTTTGTCCCACCCAGCCCGCCCTGTTGTTATAAGCACAAGTTGTGCTGCGAATTTTCGCAATGATGCAAGTGGCATCCTTTTTTCCTTTGTTGAGACTGAACAAAGAGCAAGCGCCCTGGGCCCGAGCCCAGGGCAAGGCACTGCGATGCCCCAATCACGAGAAAAAGCGAGCCGCCAGTGTGAGCCGAATTTTTATTAGTTGTGAAGTATATATTCGGATGAGGAGTGACATATCCTGAATTTTTATATGTATACTCTTTTGTATATATGGAATATGAACGTCCGGTTGACACATAAAGGGAAAATAAATGTCGCGGATTGGACGACCTTGGATTACGCCATTGCTCCTCAGGGTTTTCGTCAGACTCTCACATTTGTGGGTTCGCGCTTTCAGCAAATAGTCAACTCTCGTCATCCCCCTCTCATATTCTCACTTAAAACACAGTTCCAGTCCGTTCCATCAAAACAAACACTCCGAAAACCAGACTACACGCAACTCTCTTCCTTTTATGCACAGTTTGAGTCTTGTCTTCTGGACAAGACAGATAATGCTTTCATTTTCCCGCAATCCCCCTCAACACAAATTATCGCCTACACAGATGGCTCTTGTCCCAATAATCGTACAGTCTCCTTCGATATCCCAGCAGGGTGGGGTTTGGCCCTCACCTCGGGTTCGGACTTGCCTGCACACCCTCTGGTGGACTCCACTTGGTTACAGTCTTGGGGTAAGGTACGTGCCACCCCTACTCAATATCTGCCGGAGTTACCGGGATCAAACAACACTGGAGAGCTCAAAGCTCTTATTGAACTCTTCGATTATTTGATTTATCATTCCTCTTTCCAGTTAGGTGACCGACTTACCATATACACGGACTCGCAGTACGCTCTCTCTCTCTCTCTCTCTCTCTCTCTCTCTCTCTCTCTCTCTCTCTCTCTCTCTCTCTCTCTCTCTCTCTCTCTCTCTCTCTCTCTCTCTCCTTCTTGGCTCCTCTGTCCCAACTACGCACCATCAATTAGTTACGCTGGCTCAGCAGTATTACACGGCACTCCGCTGTCGCTTTCGGGTACATCTTCTAAAGGTACCTTCTCATGAGGGTATACCTGGAAATGAGTTAGCAGACACTCTGGCAAAACGCGGAGTCCACTCCTTCGGCTCACTCGGCAGGTTTGCCACTACTCCCTCTAAATCTCTCCAGCCCCCTGAAATTGGCTTTAATCAGCAAGGCTGGGACTCCCTAGCTGTCATGGAACAGGATGATTTCCTCACCTCCAAGATCAAAGAATATAGCTCTCTCATCCCTATCTTGCCGCTCTCCGCTAAGAAACCCTGGATCTCTTCACATACTCTGCACCTTATCCAGGTTTTTCAGGATACTAAATTCACCGATACTGCTGCTCTTAAAGCGGCCAGAACAGCCATTAAGAAATCTGCTCGTAGAGATAAAAAGCTCTTCATTGCTCAGAACCTCCAGGATGATTTTTACGGAAGCTCCATTCAACAATGGGCCCATGCTCGTCAGATTAGGTCGGAATTTCGCCCACGTGCTGCGGGCCTATATAACCTCCAAGGAAAGCTTGTTTCCTCCTCCCAACGTGCCACGACTTTTGCCGAGTATCTTTCCAAACAGGTGTGGCACTCTGCAGGAGATCCTCCTATTCTCCAACACGATCCGCATCCACCCGCTACGGAAATAGATTCTCCCTTTACAATGCATGACTTAGACGCCGCTCTAAAACGGCTCAAAAACCATAAGGCCTCGGGCCCCAACGATATCCCGGGGGAGATCTACAAGCACGCCCCATACATATTGAAGCTATATCTCCTTTCTCATTATAACCAATGCTACCGGGAAGCGAAGGTTCCTTCGTCATGGCTCTTCTCAGAGGTAGTTATGATTTTAAAGAACACACAGAAAGACGCCCGGCTCCTGTCTAACTATCGCCCAATCTCCCTCACTAACATATCATATCTTACAAAATCTTCGCCTCCATGTTACAACAGAAGTTAGAAAAGGGTTTGGACCCCAGAATCAGGGACAGACAATTTGGATTTCGCAAAAACCGCTCTACTACACAGCCTATCCATATTATTCGTCGTCTCTTAGAAGTGTATGAAAGGCAAAACTCACCTCTTCATGCATTATTTATAGATTGGAGCAAAGCCTTTGACTCCGTCACCTTCACCGCTATCGAGGCGGCCATGATCCATGTGGGAGTTCCAGATCACACTCGTAAAGTTATTATGGCTCTTTACAATAACCCCACCTTCCTGGTTAGAGACTCTTCTCAAAAGTCTACCGTACGCACACAGACTAAAGGCCTACGCCAGGGATGCCCCTTGTCCCCCTATCTGTTTGGCTTTGTGTTAACTCACCTTTTTCATGACGTCGAAAAGGATTATCAGGGTAGATTTGGAGAAATATCCGGGGTATTCCATGTCCCCTCTCCTCTCTGGGACTTAGAATATGCAGACGACACTGTCCTCCTTTCATGTTCGGCGGAGCAACTGAACCGTCTCCTGCATTCCGTCCAGCACCATGGCTTTAAGCGGGGCCTCCTTCTCAACGAAGACAAATGTGAGCACTTACGTTTACACTCGCCAAACCGCATATATTATGCGCCGATGGCGCAAACCCCATGCCAATGCAAATATTGTGGCGGCGTTCACGCCCCTCTTACCCCCGTTCCCCTCTCCGATGAGGTTAAATACTTAGGGGTTCATCTAGACCCGACCAATAATAATCGCAAGAACACCTCTTACAGAATTTCCCAAGCTGTTGCGGCCTCGAAGTTGCTTCGGCCCCTGCTAGCTCATGCAGGTCTACCTCCCAGTTGGAAACTTGCAGTATATCGAAGCATAGTTCTCTCTATTCTCACTTATGCTATGGATAGTGTCTTACTCACGTCACCACAACTTCGTAAACTGGACTCCATTCATTATAAATCACTGCGACGTATATTTAAAATCAAGTCCTCCTTTTATCATAGAATCCTTGACCCATCGGACTCTCAATGCTCTAACCAATACCTTGCATCTCTTTCCTATAGAACCCGTAGGGTCATTACTCCCTCTCAGTTGTACTCGCAACAACGCCTACAACTTTTTGGACACATACATAGACATCCAGAATCATTAGAAAGTCAATGCACTTACATGACATCACATGCATACCGACATATTAGAGCTCCTAATCGACCAGGCCGGCCCCGCGTACATTGGGCCGAATCCTGCATGACGCAGGCTGCAGAGCGCATCGACCATTTGCTCTCGGACGCTGCCCCTTCTCATGAACAAATACAGCACAGTTTCTTTCAATTGCCGAATCCGGCTAGCATCGCTGCGGCACACAGCTCCTCAGGATTAATGTGGATGGACAATACGTCCTTATACCGCAGAGTGCAGCCACGCTGCCAAGATCGTCAATTTTGGACGAAAGTAGTCCACAAACCTCATTCGGGCCGTGCTTAATTTAAGCCACCAGTAGCTGAATTAGGATAGGTCGGTGCTGATGGGCTTGTAGTTGACAGCCTTTCGCGTTCGAAAAAATAGGATTGCAATGTACTTGTCCAATGATAGGGTAGACTGTGCATTCCCGATTCGCACCTTGGCGCAGCGGCTCACGGCACCGAGCGAGGACGACTTGAAAGCAGCACAGAAGTTAGCAGCGTATCTTCGCCGCACCGCAGGCTTTGGAATCCACATTGTGCCCCGCGAGAAAGGCTACAGCTTTCTTGATCAAGGACCGTCGAGGGACCATCATGAGCATTTGCTGGAGGTGTGTTCGGACAGCGATTGGAGCGGCTCGCAAGTGAGCCGACGATCGATGTCATCGGCCGTCCACTTCCTAGACGGTGCTACCGTCTTCAGCTCGTGCCGGGGACAGAAAGTTGTGTCCCTTTCTTCGTGTGAGGCGGAACATTACGCCTCTGTGACGGCTGCTTGCGACGGCCTTTACCTGAGCCAATGCTTGACCTTCATTTTGGGTGAGAAACCGCGAATCACGACTAGATTGGATAACCAAGCCGCCCGCCAACTTGCACACAGGAGCGGCCCTAGTTCAAAGACGCGTCACATTGACGCCAGACTTTTCTGGGTACAAGAAAAGGTTCAGAACAAGGTGTTGTCGTACAAGCCCATTTCCGGCCATATCAATCCTTCTGATTTGGGAACAAAGGTGCTATCGGAACGACGATTTCGAGCGATGCTTGGTGCTCAGAATTTCGTTGACTCTGCAAACTCCGACGTTGCAGTAGGCCTTGATGAGTGGGGTGAACTCTTGAGCGAGTCCGGGATTCATGTGCGACTTCGAAGGCTTCACGCACAGCTTCGGTCAGTGCGGGGCTCGCGAACGATGCGAGCGCAGACGATGATGATTGGCTGTTTGTTGGCAGCCGCCCGTGGTGGCCTGGACGAGCTGCCATGGTGATCATGCGGGCCTGTAGTGGCCTGCTCATGCTTTTCATTTCTGCTTCTTGAGCCTTGGGTCAGAGCTATGGTTTGGAGATGAGCCCAGTATTTCAGCGTTGAGTGTACATGCAATGCTTGAACGAAGCAGCGTTGAATGCTATTGCGCATGTGATTCGGAATTGCTTTCTATTCTTGCGCCCTGGCGTGGCGCCACACGTGACACTACGATTACGCTGTATGGTTGCGCAATATGCTTCTGTCTTGCAGCGATGTTGTATTTTACTAAGTGGCTGCGCGGAAAACTTGACGAGCTCTCGAAGCTCGCTGAGGTTTGCGATGCGCTTTGGGCAGATGTGAAAGAAGGCAAACGTGAGATCCGCAGTCTTCGTGATGAGAATGCGGCTTTACAATTGTCGTTCTATGAGCGGCTAGCAGTGCCGCCAGTGCCCGAGGAGGTGTGTGTTTCGACCTATGGCAGGTGCTTTCATGCGAGGAGCTGCCATACAATCCGTGGTTCAGTGTTTAAAGCTTACTACCGCTGCAGGGAGTGTCATCTGCCGACGCATGCATTTGATGGATAAGCTTGGAGCTTTCTGTTATATGTATACGAGCCTGGCGTGCTCAATGATGCGGCCTGGAGTGCCAATGGTTTTCATGCGGGCCTTTAGTGCCCTGCGGGCCTTTCGTGCCCATGTGTGTGAGTGAGGAGCCTTTCGTGCTCCCTGAGTGGCAAGCTTCAGCTTAGCTTAGCTTGTATATATGAGTTGCTACAGTGTGTGTGTGCCAAAGTTTGTCTTGCAAGCCGCTGCGCAGTTAAAGTTGTGATGGTCTGCGGAAGCCAGGAGAGCTTCGCATATCAGGCGGGGTGAACAACTGTGTCACTCCGTGGTAGTATGTACGAGTATGTTTTGGTATCAGTATGCACACACGTGTACAGTAGTAGCTTTTGACTCTAGTTTTCACGTCGAAGACCTTTCGCTCCGCGTTGCTCGAACAGGCTCAGAGTGGAGTTGAAAAGTGTGGGAACTTGTTCATGAGCAGCAACGGCTCTTCTCACAAGGACGTCACCACGCGGCTCGCCAAGGCCCGCAAACACTTCCACTCACTTCACCAGTTTTGGCGCAACACCGACCTCACACTGAAGTGGAAGCTCCGCATCTACAATGCGGTTTTCATCCCATTGGTGACGTACGGTTTAGAATCTGCAGCCCTCACAGCCGGAGATTACCACAGGCTAGAGGCCTTCCACTCACAGTCACTTCGCAAAATCTTACACTTCAAAAGCACCTACTATACCGAAGTCCTCAACCCCACAGCTCGCACTTACACCAACCAAGAAGTGAGAGCACTCACCTCACAGCCCCCTCTCACACACCACATCCACAAAGCACACATTCTTAGATCCCTTCCGAACAGTATAGAACGGAACTGCTATTTTACAAGGTCTTTTCAGTACAGAGGGGGAACGGTAGGAGCAGGCCTTAGGCCAGGTAGGCGAAGGGTCCACTGGACAGAACAGTGCACCAAGCTTCTTTGGCACTGGCTTTTAAAGTCCTCAAAACCCCCAGCCACTCACAGCCCTACCTTCCCGTACTCCTATCTACAAGCTTACAGAACAGCTGTAGACCGCCACTTTTGGAGTACGCTAGTGAGGTTGCCAACGTGCAAGACTCCTAGAAGCACACTCTTACGTAGTTCTCTCACAGACCTGAGTTCCTGCGGAGTTGTTGCTGAGCGAGTTGCATAGGGCCGCCCAAAAAAAAAAAATTTTCATTCATTGCAAACACGGACCGGTTGCATGTTTTTCGAATTGCATTGATTGGAAAAGATTTTGTGGAAATTTTTATCTCAAAAAATGGAAACCTGTTTGCAGCACTCCCGCTTTATTCATCAAACAACACGAACATTGCACGGATTGTACATGGAGTTTTCTTGGGCAAAGCATGCTGGATCAGCATGTGGCGGCAGGGTGGGGACTTCTTTGTGTGCAATGGTTCCTTGACATGAATGAAACTTCTTGATAAACGGTGTCCATGTTTTGTTGGTTTGTATTTTTTCTCCGACTGGGATCCAACGCGCGAATCAATTCCGGAATGGGTTGATTGGACGGCAGCAAAGTTCAGCTACTTCCCGAAAACACAATGATTTTCAGCGTTGATGATTCAGGATTGCTTTCTTGTGCTGATTGATGGAACGAATACACGCCTTTCACCAAAAATCTAAAGCTCCGTAGTTCAACTTTGAAACTCCAACTGGAACAATCCGAAAAAACTGGTATTCTGAGTCAAGTTCGATCTGATTTAACTTTGAAACGCAGAAGCACTTTCATTGTGGAAAGGAAAAAGTTTCAGATCAAAGCTCAAACGATTGATCCAGATTCCACCCAGACAATCCACAGCACCGGCTTAAAACTTGCACCCTCGGTTTTCAATGCTTCTGCTGTTTCGCACGAGTCCTCTCAGTTCTCGTCGCTTCTTTTTCGAAGACGATTGCAACGATGACAAAGGCTCGGAAACAGAGTGTAGAACTCGAGTTTGAGCTAGACGCGTCCGCGTACAGCACGCAGCGGAGAAGCAGACTCCGCTAAACACTGGAAGAGGATGCAACATGTACTGGTATTCCGAAGGAGCCATCGCAAGTGCCACAGCTTTGAAAGGCTTCCGAATACAATTCGCCTGATGGTTTCTTGTGGCACGAGGCATATATGAGTGCCTACAACGACGGTTGCAACCATCTGCGTTGTTCGTTTTGGCGTTCGTGATGGCTGTGTGAATCTTGCCCTTTTCGAAGCACGTGAGCATTCGAGCCGACGTTGTGAAAAGATTAAACCCCGGCCAGTTCTTGTTTCACGACGATATTTGGGTCAGGCTCCGGCAGTGCAGCATGTCGACAACTAGCTGGCATGGAACATTCGGCTCAACCGCTATTGGTCCAGCGTGCCCATCATAGAGATTTGCGCCTTCCAGCAGGCAGAAGCTTGCAGAGCTTCAGGCCAGGCGTTTGCACGGTACTGTGGATATGTCCGGATATGTCGGTGACCACAGTAGCATGAGTGGTAGCATCGAAGCTGGGTGTGTCTGTGTGTGGGTGTGTGTGGGGCAGTTCCGTTCCTGTTCTGAGGCATGGCTCTGCGATTGGCATTGAGACGATTGAGCTCTAAGCCAGTGCGCAGCTCAAGAGAGGCATTTTAAGATGCCCGCCAGATGCTGCCGCAGTATCCGGAAATATGTTGGTGCTGCCGTTGCTGCTGATGCCGCCACTCTTGCACCGGTTCTGCATCCGGAACCTGGTCAGGTCTTGCAGCGCAGATGGTTCCATGATGACAATATTGAACATTACGATGAAGATGATGATGCCGGTGCTGGTGATGATAATGATATGAGAACCATGTCCATCATAACAGCATAGAAACGGTGGTTTGTCGATCATGACGAGAGTGATTCTTGCCATGGTGTTGTTTGTGCTTGATTGTAACGGTCGCAGCGACGAAGACGGTGGAACCGCAGTAGTCTCAGTCATGATAGGAGTGATCATACAGTGAATATGTTCGGGACGGCAGTCTAAGCTGATTCATCCTTATCTATTTGAGCGCGGTTGCGCATTCGTTATGAAGGAGGTGGCCCTATGCAAAATTGTTGCCTTGCACTCCAATTCGGCAAAGTACCCGGGGTTTTCCGGGCTTTCGGTTAGGCTTTAGGAAGTGCTTTGCTTTTCCGTGGTCAACGGCCGCATAAATGCAAAAACGGCTCTGTACAGGTTTTGTGAGCTTACGGGTTGCGATTTGATTGTTAATGTTAGGGTTGTGCATCCCTTTTTTTGCAGGATTTGTGTGGGCTGGGGGTCCTGTGCAAAGCTATTGTAGATAAGTCGTCTGGGACAAGACAGCGGGAATATTTAGGGGTTTTGGTTTTGGGCCTGGAGTGCGAGTATCATGGTGCCTTAATCGCTTTTGCCTATGGGCATAACGACGAGAAAAAGACGTCAAAGCCAAGTTTTACGCATCATTAAGGGCTGTTGACATCAGCACGACTCGCACGACGTACGAAACATCATCTTGAAGGCCAATATGAAACCTTTTCCAGCAGGCGACTTTATAGCAGCCTCAGAAGGCAAGCAACCGACGTCTGTTTAATAGTTAGTTGTCAACAAGGGGGCGCGGCTCCACAATACCTTTTTTTTACCATGGATGATGCTGATAAAGATGATGATGATGCTGATGATCAGGGTGACAATAGGCTCTGATGGTGATGGCGCTGATCTTGATACGGCATTAGTCGGTAGTGTGGTTGTCATGGCAAGCCAGGCAGCTTGGCTTGCCTGGCCCAAGCTATCATTGCTTGCTCCGTGACGACCGGTTTGCTGGTCGGTGAGCGGATTCTGCAAGATCGTTGTGTTTGGCATGGGCATACTCAAGTTGAGTGCTTATTCAGGTACCTCTGGGTCTGGCAAGCGATCAAGTGGTGTCCATCCGGGAGTCTGCCAAAACTTTCTTCAACGAGGCAGGTGCACAGTCGCCTGCCTGATAGTTCATCGAATACATTCATTGCCCAAGCGCCCAGCTTTGCATTGAATTCATCAGCAATTCGGGCTCAAATCCAGCAGCTTTTGCCTTCAGCTTAGAAGTAAGCAGGACCCCACTTTTCTGTCGCTGAGGTATCCCAGTAAGCAGTTTCAGACGTGTAGTTTTTGCAGGATGAAGTTCTTCAAGGCAGTCGCGGTTCTGGGCTTCGGCGTTGCAGCAGCTCAGGATGATGCATGCCATTCATCGCACAAGGCCAGGTGTGTTGTGACCCACGTGGCAAGCAGAGTTGCTTCCGACACATCGTGTGAGGCCAAGGCAGACTGCGATGCTGATACCAAGTGCACGTGGTGCGAGGTGGTGCTGGCAGCAGTTTCACCATCTGGTTTTGTGTCGCAAATCATCGGTCCAGCCACACCTTTCACCGGGTTTTCCTTCAACGCGCAACAGGCATCGGCAGTTCCGAGTGCATGCTACACCAAGGAGAATGCTCGGCACCCAGTTCTATTTCTGAATGAGGATGGGGCTTCTGTTGCTGTCAAGGCCGCAAAGCTTCCCCCGGCCGTGTTCACTTGCGCTACCCGTGGACGCCGCCATCGCTCCGAGTTGCTTCCACGTGCCGAGGCAGGTAAAGCCGACGTTCGCTGACTTGCACAGGCTTGTTCCGGCTCTGTGACGTTGTTGCAGGTGGAGAAGCTGGGGGTTGAATGGCGTGGCAATGCAACACATCAAAGCCCTGAGCCAAGGTGAGCCAAGGGTTTCTAGGTCAACCGCCGGAGCCTGGCTGAGGCTCCCACGAGCTGCTTGAAGCTGCCGAGTACCCCTCGGATTTCAGCTGGTGCAACAAAGATGGCAAGCCTCGACCTGAGAAATGCAACACTTCCTAGCGGCCCCTTTCGGCACATGTTGTTCCAGGAGCTACTGCACCATGTCTCGGAATCAGCATATTCCGCAGGACCGACTGTACACCAATCGAGTCCTTCCCTTGCTTTGCATGTTGTGTCCCTTGGCGAGTACTGTGGCTCCTGCTGGGCTCATGGAGCAATCTCGGCTCTTGGCGACCGCATCAAAATCGCGCGCAACGCGCAAGGAATTGACATCAACCTCGCAGCAGCTCAGCTGCATCACAGGCAAGCTGTAAGTCCTTGGGTTCGTTGGTGGAATTCCGGTTGATTTCTTTGTACGAAGATTGGTGCCCTGAACAACTGTAGGCTTGGACAAGCCACACGTGAAGCCTGTCTGTGTCTCGAAATCGATTAGTGCAGCGAGGCAAGCCCGGACAAGAATTCATATATCCATCCATACAACCATACATGCATTCACCCATCCGTCCGTCCATCCGTCCCTCCCTCAATCCATCCATCCATGCATCCATCCATCTATCCACCCACCCATCCACCCACCCATCCAGCCATCCATTCATCCATCCATCCATGTCCAGCCGCATCCATCCCTATCCATCCCTATCCCCCTATCCATCCCTATCCATCGTTTCCATCCCCAGCCATCCCTATCCATCCCCATCCATCCCTGTCCATCCCTATCCATCTCTATCCATCCCTACCATCCGTCCATCCCCATCCACCCATCCCCTGCCATTCATCCATCCAGTCATCCATCCATCCATCCAGCCATCCATCCATCCAGCCATCCATCCATCCAGCCATCCATCCATCCATCCATGCACCCTTTTGTCAATCCTCCCATAAACTAGGCACTTGTTTGGGATTCAGAGACACGCGTGTCGCGGCGTGCCAAAGTCTTCCCCCCAAGTATGCGAAGATCTCTGTGCCGAAATCACTGCGACACCACATGCGCAGCACTCGGAGATGCTGGTGAGATCACCCGTGAGGCCAGCGTACAGGAATTTACAGTCAATGGTGCTGACCGGACCATGCAGACACGCCGGCCGGCGTCACCGGAAGAGTTGTCCACTTCACCGGAAGACGTGGGGAAAGGGCTGTCGTGAGACCAATGCGAGACCAATATTTGAGTTTACATTGGATCGCACTGGCTAGCCGCGGACAGACCGACAACACCGCAAGGGTTATCAATTCGCCTGTCGAATCGTTACGGCACGACACACGCAGTTCCATCTCGCCTGACGACACTGCGACTCCAGCCAGCCCGGCCAGCCCGGCCCAGTGTCTCAAAGGGAATTCATCTTAGTTTGCAGCAGGAGAACAGAGGCATACGCCATCCGACCTCACGCCCCACAGCCTCACGGCAGGCCAAGAGGCAGCTTCGCACCAACATCACCACTCATCACACCATGCTGTCCAATGCAGCTCCACGGAAAAACCCTGCGAAACGCTTTCGTCGAAACCCAATCTGATTGCAGGTTCAGCACTTGCTGAATTGCGGCGGTGTGGGAACCTGCAAGGGAGGCAGTGTCGACGGCCCGTACCAATGGCTCCTGGAGATCTCCAAGAAGGGCACTGGAATCAGCTTCTCGGCTTGTGAATTCTCAGAAGAGTTCCATAAACGTGAATCCTTGGAAGGCTACGAGACAGCGAACCCTTACGTCGCTTGCAGCTCTGACTCCGACGAGGGCTTCTGCAAGCATGTCGATACGTCGTGCAAGGCCAGAGAAAGCGCTGTCCAACCTCTGCAGCTGGATATCACACTTCTGCGCGGTCTAGGCGCTCAACGTGGCCCGCACCTGTGGCAGCTTCTCGCAGGAGGGAGGGCCATGTGCCTCGGCCACGGAAGTTGCTCCGCTTAGTTGTGCTTTGCTGTGAACGGCTCCTGTTTGCCGTGGACGGCGCTGCTTGGGCTTAGCTGCCTGGTTCTTGCGACTACACGAGAGAGTTCTAGGCACTGGCCTTGGTGAGTTTCCCAACGCGACTATTTCAGACTATGGCTCCATTAGTGGCCAGAGCCTGAGATCAGTTGAGATCGAAACAGATAGCCGTCACAATTGTGGGAACGAAGGCGCTGATGCCATGATGAAGGAGATCTTTCACCGTGGTCCTATCTCATGCGGTGTCGATGCCAACCCCTTGCTGAACTACGAGTCTGGCATCTTGGCACACAATGACATCGTGCATGTCGTACATTCGTACATTGCAGCAAAGGCGGTGTTGTGCCAATTTGTTTCCGCATGCATGTGGCATTCTCGCAGGCATTATCAAGACGAAGGGCGAGGGCGTCGATCATGTCGTGTCTGTGGTTGGCTGGGGAACTGATCCCAAGGTGGCGAGATAATACCGGCTTCGTGCTGTCCAGCCTTGGGGATGAATTGAATTGCATTGCGGTTAGTCATGTCGCCCTGAGGATGGCATGTATTGGATCGTCAGGACACTGTCTTGTAGTCTGCTGTGTCATGTAAAGCACCCATGTTGGAAGTGAAACTCGGCTCGCTGCTTTGATTTCAGGTCTTTGAGCTGTGTGTGTGCTTTACTTGATGGTTTGGCTTTGTGCTCTGCCAGGAACTCTTGGGGAGAATATTGGGGAGAAATGGGCTATTTCAGGCGTGGCTTGCAGAAGAGCTTTCTGCCACCTTTGCGTCGAGTGATTGCATGGCAGGGCTTCGAAGCCCTCACAAGTACACTGTATTGACAATTTGTCGTAACATGCAGCTTGCAGGGTGGCAAAAGGTGCGCTGCTCCTCGAGGAGCGGTTTGCTGTGCAGTCATTGGATTGTTTCCGGGCAAGTTCTGCAGTTTCAGACATCTGCCGGGCTTGTGATAGTGGCTCAGCTGCGCTTGCGCCTCGCGCATGCCAGCAATTGGCATCCTCCTTCGGTGTGTGATTTCTCGTGGGACGAGCTAGACACGCGGAGAAGAGCATACTGCGACTCGTTCGTGCAAGGGAACGCAAGATATTGCAAGCGTCCCTGTGGCCACAGGCTTCTGCTCTATACAGCGAGATAGCCATCGGCACACAATAGCTGCTCACTGTCTGCACTTTGCTGTCATTCGATCACTCTGACATCATGACGAAAATGCTCCTTCAAGTGCTCACTGGCAGCGCCCGTCAAGCTAACTTTGCGACACCCAGTTTCTTTGTCGTTCGTTGTGTGGCTCTCCATTCATAACTCCCCCGCTTCTGCGGTCCTTGACTGAGTTGAGTCAAGTGAGTGTTTGCCTTTTGATTTTCTCGGGTTTGTTTAGATTGGAGATGTGTGTCAGGAGACCAGTCCCGGCTCGCTTGCTCGCTCGTGTGTTCATGTGTTCTTTCGTCCGCCTGAGGAAAGTATAGGTTCGTTTGTATCTAAGCATGATCTGTATGTCGAAGTAATTCTCATGCATTGCTTGTGCACTTCATTGGTCAGTCGCACTTAGCAGCATGAATAGAAGCAGCATGCATCTCAGATGCGGTCACGTCCTGTTATACAAACAGTGCAGCGAACCAAGCATGAGATACGACAACACAAACGCGCAACAAAGTTATGACCACCAACACAGGGATTAGAATATCTTCGTGTTCAGACTATTTCAGCGCATGGTGTAATGCCATGCAGTCCTCGAATCATACGTACCGTATGCATAGTTCAAATGCGGGGAGGGAGTTCCTGAGCATGTGCATGACATTGCATAGCTAGAGATGAGAAGGACATGAGTGAACTCCATAACTCGCAATCCTGTGAAACTGTGTTGTCTATCAACTCGCAGCATAGTTCAAATGCGGGGAGGGAGTTCCTGAGCATGTGCACGACATTGCATAGCTAGAGATGAGAAGGACATGAGTGAACTCCATAACTCGCAATCCTGTGAAACTGTGTTGTCTATCAACTCGCAGCATCCATATGCACGGCTCACACTAGGATCCGGTCACAGCTCTAGCGTCTCAATCTCAGACCGGAGACTGCAAGCAACCACCCCCCAACCCACTCCCTCGCTCTGAGGCGTCCAAACTGCCGTAGAGACAATGCGACACGCATACCTCCGCTACGGCAGGCGGCTGATGCAGAGGTGATCTGCGGACCATCTGGCCCAGCTTTAGTCGAGCAATAAAAGCACAAGACCCTAACAGCCCGACAACTGCTCTGTACCCCAAAACAAGCCCCGAAGCGTTGCTGTACAGCGGCGTTCACAGGCCCCTCGCTTGTGCACAGATATGAACAAGTACTGGTCGTCCTGTGCTGCGCATCGCTCTTGCTGCTGCGGAGGATCCTTTTCTGTAGCAGCTTGCTCTGGATACATGCTCCTTCCGGACGTACTTCGCTTTGCGGCTGTGGTTCGTTGAACCTGTTCTTCGGTTGTAGCGGAAGACCAGCCTTCAGCGATAGGCACTGAAGAAAGCGATGCAATAATGGACATCTGCGATTTTGTTTTGCCGCGTCTGGCAAACTTCGAGTTGTGGAACGCACTCCCGGCCTTGTCCATGCCTCCCTTGCACACAGTGCGCACCCGACATCGCGCTCGCCCCTTGTCCATGCCTACCCCGCGTGCCGCCCGCACAACCGATATCGGACTCCCCCTTGTCCGCCACAGTACACCCGACATGGTACCCACCCCTGCCGGTCGACGCAACTGACCTCTCCTCCTGGTCTGTGGCCTTTCCTCTGTCCATCTTGCCGCCCGACACAGTGCAACCAGCCGCGCGTTAGCACCGCACTGTCTGCTGTCCCCTCCTGCCATGCCACAAAGTGACCCATCTCCTCGTGTCGTTCCACCACGTCCAAGTCTGTTACTGTTTCCCCTTCTGGTCTTCTAAACTTTATGTATGTAATTATGTTTGTACTTTGCATGTGTGTATGTATGTACCAGGATGGTGGCCCCCATGGAAGAAGGGACAGAACAAGGGCTCGCCGTCGGAGCAGCGGCCCGCCTTTCCGGCCTACGATGCCCTGCCGATCACTGGGGGCAAGTCTACGGGGCACAACAAGGGCCAGCTGGTTGCCAGGACGGAAGAAGATGGGGAGGGACATCTTGTCCCCACGGTCCAGCGGGCCCTGAATGGGGCGAGGAAGGCCGAGAACAAGCTGACCAAGCTCCTGCGCGACAAGGAGATTGCCAAACAGCAGTGGAGCCAATATCTACAGGATGCGCAGAAAGCATACATCTGCAGAGAGGCTCCAGACCATCATCGTTGCCTGCCACGGCCCCCCCAACAAGGCGAAGCACTTCACGGCCATTGGCAACCCCCAGGCCTCGCGTACGATCTACATCTGCTACGATGCGGGCCACTTCACGCTCATACGTCCTAAGGTTGGCCACTCCTTTCCTGACGAGTGGAAGAAGCTAGGCAAAGACAGGCTTGAAATGGAGGTGAATGTCCCCCGCGGCGGTGGCACTGCAGACACGCGCAGCGTCACTACTTGTAAGTCGTGGCTTCAGTCTGAGGATGCGGAGTCTGTCCGTACGAGCACTTCATGGCTCCCAGAGGACACTCAACACCAACATGTTCAAGATGGACATCCTGAGGCCACTCACAGCTGTGAGGCGCCTGTTTCCTGCACCCAGGCGCCGATGACACCGGACGACGCTCGTACAGTCGCTTCCTGGATGCCAGAGGAGGTGGGGGTTGAGAGCTCACTCAGCCGACGGCGCCGCCACAAGCTGATTGGCAAGCAACCTGGCCCTGGAGCTCAACCACCGGGCCCATTTTCTGGCCGAAAGCAACCCCCCCATCTCGGTGCCGAGATTGGGGGGTTGCCTGGGGCCCATTTCCCAGCCCAAAGCAACCCCCAAATCTCGGAGCCGAGAATGGGGGGTTGCCTGGAGCCAGCTGGTGGATCGTCTGCTGCCCTTGAGCTTGGAAACCTTCCAGACGTACCATTGGACTGTGCTCTGGCTGCCCTTCGTAACGAGAATGTCAGTCAGCGCCTTCCGATACAGGAAGTCATTGCAGAGATTGTCAGGATGGGGGGCAAGGTTGAGTCATACCCGTGGCTCAACAAGTCCATGGCCAAGACAAGTCACCACATCAAAGTGCGCTTTGCTTTGAGGCTCATGAAGGAGGTCACCGAGCTCCAGCGCAACACGGGACATGATTTTGCTTGGATCCCGCGCAAAGTCTGTGTCAAAGAGCAACGAGTCCGAGGTGCCTGGGGTTGCAGACGATGCTGTGCGATCTATGGCCACCTTTCCACTCTGCGTTTTGCGGCTACCGAAGGTCATCTTGAACTTTGCCGTGGGCATGCGGATCGACCTCAACACCTGCGCAGCCTCGGTTTTAGGAAGGCTTGGAAGGTCCAGATCAACCGGCCAGTGATCAGCTCCGTCTTGCGCCTGACAAAGGAGGAGAAAACCCTTCTCAACAAGCGCGGTGACAAGCTCCGGCAACAGCTCGGGGCCCCTCGGCCGCGCAAAGCAGTGCGGAAAATGTTCCTCAAGGCCTCCAAGGACGCCCAGAACAAGTCACACAAGGACGAGGCGGCCAGCTCTTCTCGAGCGGATCCTCCTTGCCTGCCTAGCCCTTCTCCCGAGCGCACCAAGCACCCCTATTGCACTGACGTCCCCATGACTTTCGACGAGCAGAAGGAGCTCTGGACATGGAAGTGCAGTCGCTGCGACGTGGAGTTCCATGGCAAGGAGACCCACAAGCTTGAAGAGCAAGGACGGCGCCATGTCAGGAAGCACCACGCGCAGGCGGTGAGCAGCCCGGTTTTCAAACACAGGGGCAAGTTCTGTTGGCCATGCACCGTTTGCAAATGCAGGGTCACCGCAGACACCAAGTCAAGGCTTAAGGACAGACTGCGATTGCACATTGACGGCTTCCACCCCGAGTGCGACCACAGCCAGTTCCTCACCCTTGGCGGCAAGCCCGGCGGCTCACACAGGCCAGGCCCCAAACGAGTCAAAGCCTTGCTGGACGCTGCGAAGGACCGCCTCGTCACACAGGGCATAGAACCGAACCCGGGACCATCCATACGTCGTGGCGCCTCACCAAAGGAGTTCCGGCTGGACTATGTCAACGTTAACGGCTACATCAACGCGGCGGTTGCTGTCGCCAACCTCCGGACGCAAACCGCCAAGCCGAACATCTTCTGCATGGCCGAGGTCAAGGCAAACAACGCTCAGAGAAACTCCCTCACATTGCAGCTGAGGAAGTTGGGTTATCGAACCTTTTGGGCGCATGAGCCTGACGGGACACGCACCAGAAGAGGCAAGACCATTACTGCTGGCGGCATCATGGTGGCAGTGGTCGAGTGGCAGCACACGCAAGGGGAAATGATCCACCTTGATCTGGGCTACTCCTTCCTGACTGTCGCTTGGCGCAGGCCCGGATCAGAGCGAGACCAGTACGACGCAGAGGTCAATACTCTCAAGCTGTATGCGGCCTCCAGAGCTTCTCCCTGGATGATCGTGGGCGACCAAAATGATCTCCCCAGCACTCCGTGTTGGTCCGGTGATCTACACCCGCTGGCGCCAAAGGACGACGAAGGCAACTACATCCCTTCAAGATGGGGGGCAACCGAGCCGTGGACTGGGGCGCGGGCAACTGGCCAGGAGATTGGCATGCCTCTTTCGGCTTGGATAAGTTGGGCGATCACAAGCGCTGTTCACCAGCTGGTTCCGACTCACCACTGGCAGACTCCTGAAGGTGTTCCCCCCGCTGTTTGGAGAGCCCACATCGCCGACGCCCTCAAGGAGCCGCCTAATTAGAAGCCCGAAGTGGATGCTCAGTGGTCCCAGCTTTGCGAGTGGGCCGAGGATGCTTTACGATGTGCACATCATCATGTTTGTGAGACTGCTGCCGGCCAAGGACCCGCCCTCGCAGGCCTTCGTGACAGCGGGAGGGCCTCTACCCCTACGAGTGTTAGCAAAGCCTTCCGAAGCAAGGGCAGTCTGGCACAGTGCCGCGTTCGAAAACAGGCCCAAGGCCCTAACTTTGGCGAAGATGCTGCAAAACTCCAGCAACTTGGCAACTTCCTGGGTCGGCTCCTGGAGGCCAGACGCCAACAGGGAAAAAGGGGCATCGAGCCGGCCCTTCAGCGCAAGATTAGAGCCAGCTGGCCTGCTGACCTGGCCCGCTCGGACCTAGGAGTGGCCATCGATGAAATCCAGCGCCGCCTCACGGCGGAACAAGGCAAGTGGAGGAGGACTGGTCTGCAGAGGTGGCGGGCCCGAATGATGAAGTGTGGCAAGGAGGCCTCCACTTGGCTACACGGCCGCTCGTCACTCCTCCCGCCTGCCCTAGCTAGAACAAAAGATGGCCGCGACCAGATCGCTACTACTACTACAGCCGAAAGCTTACGTTTCCTCAGGGATTTCTGGAGAGAAGTCTGGGACAGAGACACCGTGCAGGCACTGCCCTACGACATCGATGTGGACGACAGCTTTGACTGGAGCAGCGAAGATGGGCCCCTCAAAGCTGCTGAGCTCCAACGAACCGCCCAAACCATGACGGGCGGATCCGCGGGTCCCGACGGCTGGAGCAGTGCAGAGCTGGCATCGCTTCCGATCGCCTTCTGGCAGCAGTTGGAGGGGCGCCTAGAAGAATGGCACTTGCGTGCTCAATATCCAAGGGCGTGGACGCAGGCACGCATGGTGTGCATACCAAAAGACCATCTGGAGCCCAACGCTGATTGTGTTCAGGTGGATCGCATGCGCCCGATCTCCGTGCTGTCGGCGGTCTACCGTGTTGTCGCCTCTACTTGGATGAGACGGGGGAGGACGCGCGCCTGGCTCGATCACATCATGCCTGCGGACTTTCAAGGCGGCCTGCAGGGCAGAAGCGCTGAAACAGGTGTCAGACAATTGGACGCTGCATACCACTTGCAGCCCAACATCCTGATCAGCATGGACTTCTCACTCTGCTTCGACTACATCAACCCTCAGCTCCCGCTGGCGATCTTGCAGAGGCTGGGCGCCCCCGTACGGATGCTTAGCGTTCTCAGGCCGACCTGGCTGGCCCAGACCAGATGGCTTCAGTTGGGAGGCATCACGCTTCCCGAAGGACAATGGGCAGGCACATCTTTGCCACAAGGATGCCCTGCCGCTCCCATGGGTCTCACGGTTCTTCTTCGCCGGCCAGCCATGGATCTTCGACGTCTACTCGAGGAGCGGCTGACGCAGGTGATTTACCTGGATGACCCAAATGTGGTCGTCAATACCGCTCAGGCCGCCCATACCGCCATTCATGCGTGGCAGCGCTACTCACGGGAGCTCGGTCTTCAGGAGAACATGCGCAAGCTCCGAGTGATCACCAAGGACCCTTCGCAGCAACAAGCGCTACGGAGGTTGGGCATCGAAGTGCACCCCGAGGCCAAGGTTCTGGGTACCACTTTCTTCTCCCATGACGAGAAGGCGCCTGAGCACTGCGAGCGGGTGGAGCACACGGACAAGATGACTGGACGCCTCCGAGCCCTGCCCGTCGGTCAAGAGGGCCGTGAGCTGATGTATCGTACCAGGGTAGCCCCCGCTGCCTCTTGGGGCTTTTGGTTTAGGCCCTGGTCAACGCAGCGCTGTGAAGTTACAGACACTGCGGCCAGGCGAGCTGTCAACATCACATCGTCTGCCGCCCGCGCACTGTGGCAAGTTCTCGCCGGGCACCAGTATGACATGCGGTTTTTCCTGAGGCACTCCACCGTCCTCAGCTTCCTGCGAGCTGAGTGGTTCTGGAGGCGACGCGGCATCCAGCTCCCGCCAGGTTTGTGGACCCAGCAGGTCAATGCAGACTTCTCGGCCCTCGGCTTCGCCAAGACTGGCCCCTGGCGCTGGAATCATCCCACAGCGGGCGAAGTGACATGGTTCGAAGGGACCCCTCAGCAAGAAATCCGAAGGACCGGGCACGCTCTCCGAGAAGCTTGGAGACGCAGTCAGTTGAGGGCTTTCCTCCGCCTGAGCCGCCATGAAGCCACTGATCTTCAGACGCAAGGGGCAACGTACAGTGAGAATCAGCTCAGCATGACAAGGCGTTTGTATGCGCGAGCTACCGCTGAACAACGTGGAGTCCTTCTTGGAGGTGCATGCAGCGAGGCTAACTATGCTCAGAAGAAACGCGGAGCTCGGGATGGTTTCTGTCGGTTGCTCAGTTGCGGTCTCTGTCAGGAACGCGTGGTCCCAACTTGGGATCATGCGGCGTGGAGCTGCCCCCATTGGCAGGACGGACGTCTTCATCATCGAGGTGATCCCTGGACGAGGCGGTTAGGCTGGGCGGCGCCTACGGATTCTTTGACTGCGGCCACCTCGAGACTGCAGCATCTTGGACGCATCCGTGAGGGCTTGAGGCAGGCATTTGGCTTCGAACGCGGACGACCGCCCGAACCATGAGCAGTAGGACATCCATGACTGGTTCCGCCACTTCATGGAGACAAACTTCCAACGGGGAGAATATTGGGGAGAAATGGGCTATTTCAGGCGTGGCTTGCAGAAGAGCTTTCTGCCACCTTTGCGTCGAGTGATTGCATGGCAGGGCTTCGAAGCCTTCACAAGTACACTGTATTGACAATTTGTCGTAACATGCAGCTTGCAGGGTGGCAAAAGGTGCGCTGCTCCTCGAGGAGCGGTTTGCTGTGCAGTCATTGGATTGTTTCCGGACAAGTTCTGCAGTTTCAGACATCTGCCGGGCTTGTGATAGTGGCTCAGCTGCGCTTGCGCCTCGCGCATGCCAGCAATTGGCATCCTCCTTCGGTGTGTGATTTCTCGTGGGACGAGCTAGACACGCGGAGAAGAGCATACTGCGACTCGTTCGTGCAAGGGAACGCAAGATATTGCAAGCGTCCCTGTGGCCACAGGCTTCTGCTCTATACAGCGAGATAGCCATCGGCACACAATAGCTGCTCACTGTCTGCACTTTGCTGTCATTCGATCACTCTGACATCATGACGATAATGCTCCTTCAAGTGCTCACTGGCAGCGCCCGTCAAGCTAACTTTGCGACACCCAGTTTCTTTGTCGTTCGTTGTGTGGCTCTCCATTCATAACTCCCCCGCTTCTGCGGTCCTTGACTGAGTTGAGTCAAGTGAGTGTTTGCCTTTTGATTTTCTCGGGTTTGTTTAGATTGGAGATGTGTGTCAGGAGACCAGTCCCGGCTCGCTTGCTCGCTCGTGTGTTCATGTGTTCTTTCGTCCGCCTGAGGAAAGTATAGGTTCGTTTGTATCTAAGCATGATCTGTATGTCGAAGTAATTCTCATGCATTGCTTGTGCACTTCATTGGTCAGTCGCACTTCCCAGCATGAATGGAAGCAGCATGCATCTCAGATGCGGTCACGTCCTGTTATACAAACAGTGCAGCGAACCAAGCATGAGATACGACAACACAAACGCGCAACAAAGTTATGACCACCAACACAGGGATTAGAATATCTTCGTGTTCAGACTATTTCAGCGCATGGTGTAATGCCATGCAGTCCTCGAATCATACGTACCGTATGCATAGCTCAAATGCGGGGAGGGAGTTCCTGAGCATGTGCATGACACTGCATAGCTAGAGATGAGAAGGACATGAGTGAACTCCATAACTCGCAATCCTGTGAAACTGTGTTGTCTATCAACTCGCAGCATCCATATGCACGGCTCACACTAGGATCCGGTCACAGCTCTAGCGTCTCAATCTCAGACCGGAGACTGCAAGCAACCACCCCCCAACCCACTCCCTCGCTCTGAGGCGTCCAAACTGCCGTAGAGACAATGCGACACGCATACCTCCGCTACGGCAGGCGGCTGATGCAGAGGTGATCTGCGGACCATCTGGCCCAGCTTTAGTCGAGCAATAAAGGCACAAGACCCTAACAGCCCGACAACTGCTCTGTACCCCAAAACAGGCCCCGAAGCGTTGCTGTACAGCGGCGTTCACAGGCCCCTCGCTTGTGCACAGATATGAACAAGTACTGGTCGTCCTGTGCTGCGCATCGCTCTTGCTGCTGCGGAGGATCCTTTTCTGTAGCAGCTTGCTCTGGATACATGCTCCTTCCGGACGTACTTTGCTTTGCGGCTGTGGTTCGCTGAACCTGTTCTTCGGTTGTAGCGGAAGACCAGCCTTCAGCGATAGGCACTGAAGAAAGCGATGCAATAATGGACATCTGCGATTTTGTTTTGCCGCGTCTGGCAAACTTCGAGTTGTGGAACGCACTCCCGGCCTTGTCCATGCCTCCCTTGCACACAGTGCGCACCCGACATCGCGCTCGCCCCTTGCCTTGTCCATGCCTACCCCACGTGCCGCCCGCACAACCGATATCGGACTCCCCCTTGTCCGCCACAGTACACCCGACATGGTACCCACCCCTGCCGGTCGACGCAACTGACCTCTCCTCCTGGTCTGTGGCCTTTCCTCTGTCCATCTTGCCGCCCGACACAGCGCAACCAGCCGCGCGTTAGCACCGCACTGTCTGCTGTCCCCTCCTGCCATGCCACAAAGTGACCCCTCTCCTCGTGTCGTTCCACCACGTCCAAGTCTGTTACTGTTTCCCCTTCTGGTCTTCTAAACTTTATGTGTGTAATTATGTTTGTACTTTGCATGTGTGTATGTATGTACGTATTTATGTATGTACGAAGACACGCCGGGTGCTAAGGCAAGGAGGACATCCAGGCCGCCGACGCCTGCAAGCTCTACATTGCCACCACTCAGTGGGAGGACCCTTCTGTCAGCGAGTCCGTCGACTCATGGGCAAGGGAGACAACTGGGACCAGCATGGCGATTGGTCGGCCTCGGATGCACACTCGCATTCCAAGCTCTGGCGTGGTGCCAAGGGCTCTCGCCAGGATGGTGGCCCCCATGGAAGAAGGGACAGAACAAGGGCTCGCCGTCGGAGCAGCGGCCCGCCTTTCCGGCCTACGATGCCCTGCCGATCACTGGGGGCAAGTCTACGGGGCACAACAAGGGCCAGCTGGTTGCCAGGACGGAAGAAGATGGGGAGGGACATCTTGTCCCCACGGTCCAGCGGGCCCTGAATGGGGCGAGGAAGGCCGAGAACAAGCTGACCAAGCTCCTGCGCGACAAGGAGAAGGCCAAACAGCAGTGGAGCCAATATCTACAGGATGCGCAGAAAGCATACATCAGGGAGCGCCTACGACACCACAAGGCCCTCGACCACTTCGAGAAGGAAATTGCAGAGGCAAGGGAGCAGCAAAAGCATGCTCGGCTTCTGCCTCGCCAAGTGGCGTTCCGCGACGAGGACATGGAGGATGTAGAGGAAGAAAGGGAAGAAGAGGACAACGAGTGGGCACGCATGGTTCAGGATTGGGAGGAGGAACACGATGCAGCCGACGACGCGGTGCTCCAAAGAGCACTACAGGAGAGTCGCAGGGCATGCCAGCCCGCTGCGAGAGAGCCACGGCCATCCAAGTCGATGACGCCTACTGGTACTGCGAAGGAGACAGCCCCGGAACAGAATACGACATACAATGCCTGTTCTCCGACTCTCCGCAATGCCAGATCCGACCCCTACCCGTCAATGTCACCACGACACACAGCGACACGGATACCGGCACAGGGCCGCAAGATGCGGCCAAGGAGCCTGGAAAGGGCTCTTCCCTGATCCCTCCTGGACAGCGTGAGAACACCAGACAAGGGGTCAAGGAGGCTACAAAGACCTTACCAGAGAAGCCTGCGGTACATGGCGATTTTGCTACCAAGCTGCACATGAAGAGGCAGGCAATGATGCCTTTCGGCATCCCTCCCGGACTACCACCAGGCGGAGAACATGCCGCCGAGGTAAGCGAACAGGAGCCGACAGGCCCCACTGCTTCGGAGTGAGCCGCCTACATGATGTGAGCTGCGAGAGGAGGGCATGCACCGGCGAGGTCACTTACTCGATTGGGGATAGTCGCCTGGAGGTCCCGCGAACCCGGGGATTGTATGGAACAATCCCTGTGGAGCAGTTGACCCTCGGGCAAGACACCTCAAGCGGAGTGAGTTTGATCTACAATGGGCAAAGCCTCCTGTCTCACTGTAGCCCGCAGACGAGTGCTGGATTTGCACTGCTGAGTAGGTTGCCAGGCCTTTCTTCCTCCCGGTCACCTCCCGGGCCTTTCCCACAACTCCCTCCACCGACTTCCTGTGCGTCCGGGGTCAGTGTGTGTAAATTTTGTATAAGCAGGGTGCCAAACAGCGACATCGGTGGCTCTGGGGTCGCGACCTGCAACATAGCTTTAACAAAGGACAGGGATGGGAGCCAACATGGAATTCTTCAGGCCCTCGGCTGGCTTTGCCTGCACTGCCATGCTGTGTGCCTCACCCTTGCTTCCGGAGTTTTGCTGGCCCTATGCAGCCTCCTAAAGACGGGCCTCAACAAGCATGGAAAGCAAAACCAAGGTTCCCAGGCTGCCGGATGCCACTCTAGTGAATATGCCGTCCTGCAACCGCTTGCTTGCTGTGCACGGGTCCCAGGCCCGGGACTCCAGGTGAAGACTTGCAGACAGCGGCGAAAGATTGCACGGCCATCCCTCTTGGGCTTGCCTCACGATTTTGGTTGTGGGCCCTTTTGGCCCTAGGCACGCCGACACTCTTGTGGGCAGCACCCTCTGGTTTGGATATTCTCATGTCGGCGGTTGAAATAGAGGGACATGAGACAAGGGCTCCCGTGAACCAACCTGAGACACTCCCTCTAAGACCTTTTAGTGGCAGAGCCCTGCTAGGAATGCAGATTTTCGCGCCACACTATCAGACTGCATATGCGGAAGTCCCAATGGATACATGGGCAAGCACCCCAGAGGTTCTGCAGGCGGCGGAGCCCGTCGCACGAGCACACTTCCATCGGGATGTATGTGTGATTGTCCCCTGCACGCCGCAACCATTGCATGGATTTGCTTCGCTTGTGGCACAGCCCTCTTGCCTGGCCCAGACAGGTAATGTGGTTGCCGTGATGGATTTGCACGGGATAGGTGGCAACATCTTTGCTTGCATACTGCCCCACCGCATGAATGAGTCTGCTCTGAGACAGTTTGCAGCCTCACTCACCATGGAGGAGAGGCGAGGACTCCGAGTATGGATAGGATCCTCTCTGACATGCAGCCCGCTGGATTCTGAGGTTGAAATAACGGCAGGAGATGTCATTGCGATCCTACACACAGGAAGATGCACAGCCAACCGGGCGACCTTGGCGGAACTCTGCCAAGACCGAAGTACGTGGGGTCCCTCGAATCAGATACCTAGGCCACTGCTAAAACCCGGTATTTACCTCATTTCCGGACCTACGCGTTATTTCGTGAACCGTAGGCAGTATCCAGGCCAGCCGCCGGCTGAGCTGGCAGCACGCACCGTTGGAGCCACTGCTTCAGCTCCACTCCTCAAGGTTGCCAATGATGGACTGGAGAATGTACTACTCCATGGCAATGTCTGTAAGGGTGTAGCCTGCCTGGTTGATGTTGAATGCCCGACTACTTCCGGTGCTGGCATAGCGCCCAGGCAAGACAATGTGTGTTTCTTCGATGTACGTCCCACGGGGCACAAACCTGTGTGTCACTATCAAGTAGGAGACACGCGCCACCTGCCCTCTTTTCTGGCCCTCCTGGGTGTCCAGCCTCCGGAAGGCTATGTGCTAGAATGGGATGAAGACGATGGTGCCTCTTTCCAGACTACACAGTCTGGGGCCACAATTGTTGTCAGGGCGACACCAAGACCACCGACAGTTGCCTCGGACGAGGACCCCCCGCCTGAAGATCCTGATTCCGATGATGCTGATGCTCATTCCGGCCCACCTAGAGATGCCACCCAGCCTAGAGATGAGCCGGACCCTGCCTTGCCCGCGCCGCCCGCGCAGCCGATCCCCGAGACGGTATGGGGGTGCTGGCTGCTGCTTCGCAGCTGCCACACTAAGAACATGCCTGTTACTAGGTGAATCACCTCAGCCAGGGTTTGCCGGCAAGTGGAATGACTGTCTTGCTGACAACACTGTCCTACATGTGGACAACAGCCATGCCACCTCTGCTGATGTCGGCCCTGCTTCATGTTTACACGCCAACTATACATGGATGAACACCTGTGGATGCCCATATATCTGCAGTGCGCGCACACAATGGCCTGCAACTACTGCTTGCGCAGGCCTAGACGCTGGTGCTTTTCCAGGTGGTGCAGGGCACATTGCCACCATTGTTCTTTTGGTGGCTGCGAGTACAGTGCTGGGGTTCCTTGCCCTGCACGCGTTATCCAGAGCCTTTCGCCCCAGATGTTGCAAAGGCAACGATGTGGCCGACACAGCGCGGCCTTTCGTTGCCATTTCCCAAACTGGCAATGCTGCTCCAGATGAGCCTCTTACCGACAGGGAAGGGCCACTTCAACGTCAGGTGCCCAGGTTTGAAGTAGACCGTCCGGAAGGCATGCAGCAGCATGCTGCACAGGTCTTCCGAGAGTGGCATTTTCTCGTGCTGGGTCCCGACCTCAGCAAAGAACATGCTGAACTCCGTCTTTCGGTGCCATGTACAATGGACCATGCACTTGCACAGCTTTCTGCCGCACGCGATGACACAAGACAGATGCTGTACGATTCCATTGTGCCTGTTACTCCCCAGCCGGATGACACCTATGGCACAGTAGTCTGTCCCTCCTGGCCTTTGGAGATGAGCATAGTTTGCATTGATGTCAGAGAAGTTGATGGCAGAATTTTCTGCCGGAGCCTTCCTCCCACCATGAACCGCGAGTCTGTAGTAGCTGCAGGTTTCAACCATGACGCCCAGCTGCATGTTTACTTCGGTTCCTCATGGATGCCGCTCGGTCCATACCAGCAGGTTGAGCTGAGGACGGGCACCCTCATCTCGATCTTGCCACCGCACAGCAGTTCCGGCCACCCCGGTGCCACCAGGCAGGCCTAGGACACCCTTCTGCATATGCCTGGTGGATCAGAGGCCACTACTGAAGGGTATTCAGTGGGCCGTTGCTGAACATGGACGACTGGATGTCACCACCTTGCTCCGTCCGCTTGCAGACGAAATCCCCAGAGGATACCGACTCAATGTCCTTGGTGGCTCTGTTGAACGTCACTGGGACAGGACTGTCCTCCATGTTTGGCCTGGGCAAGTCATTGTCGTGCACCTTCTCCCTGATGACCTTGCCAGTGATTACGATGAAGATGATGACTCCAATCGGGGCAGGGATCATGACGACGATGAAGGGGGCAGCGACCACGACGGCTCCGAGCATGATGGGGATATTGACATGCAAAATGCGCCACCGCACAACCAAGATGACGGGGCCAGGTTCCACACGCCTGAGCCCACACATAGGCGGTCTCCTTGGGGGCATAGAAGGGGACACATGCCATGTTGGCCTGCAGCCACAACACCTCTGCGCGGACTATCTGCCACGATTGTGGTATGCATCTGCGTACTTTGCTTTCCTCATGCTCTTGCAGTCCAGATCCTGCCGCCTTATGCTGACACCGCCACCGAGGACAATTATAGCCCCGCCAGGGTGACACCTGCTGCTGTCGCAACATCCCTAGGCACCTGTACGACCTGCGACATCTTTGGGTGCATAGATGATGTAGGCAAAGGGGGCGCTAGGAAAGGACACTTTGCCGGCCCAAGCCGCCTGCCAGCTCTACCTACACCGTGCAGACAAGGCCACTTGCCCATAGATGACACATATAGATGGCATCTGGATGTCTTGGATACTCTGCTTGACGAGTGTGTCTCCGAGTCTAATGAGTGGGCCTTCATGGCTTCGACGCTCCTTGAGACTCTCTCTGAACACATGGGTGAGAAGCACATTGCTGGGAGTCAGACCCATACGGGCAGGTTGGAGGAACTCCATCCCATCCCTTGTGTAGTCAATGCCCAGACCCTGTCTCTGAGCGACGCCCTGCCTAGCAGTGTATGCTTTGATCTCTCGACAGTCAACCTCCAAATACCAAGCACCCTTGACGATGTCATGATGCAATTTCAGGAGGGCCACTGGCAACTCCACAGGAAGTTTCCAGCCCACATGCCACTGCACCCTTCGGCGGAAGTGCTCAGGTGCATGGCGGAGCAGCCTGCCACTTTGCCAACCGCAGGACCCGGGGCCAATTGGGATGCCATAGAGGTCTTTACCGATGGGTCTTTCAATGGAAAGGTTAGTAGCTGGGCCTTCCTCGTCCTGGGTTGGGCGTCTGACTCGGTACAGGTCATCGGATGGATGGCCGAGCAGGTAGTAGTAGGTGAGTCTCTACCACTGTCCATAGGAGCCACCTGTCACGATGCTCTCAGAGGAGAGCAATCTGCTCTCTTCTGGGCCCTCGCATGGCTCATGCAAGGACCCACGGCCGTTCCTGTGCACATTTGGTCAGACTGCCTGGTTGCCCTTCAGCAGACAAGTGGAAGCTTTGGTTGCCAAGCTGAGGACTCTCCAGCGCGCAGCGCCAGAGCCCTTTACCAGGCCCGGCATCCACGGTCCAGATCGAAGGCAAACGAATGCGTAGACGGTCTGGCCAAATGGGCGTGCAAAGTTGCTTTACTGTGCGGCACCAAGCCAAGACACCTCCTAGCTGAGGCTGCCAGACTTGACAAACTGACATGGTGGTGGCTGATCATCGATTCAGTCAGGTATCCACTACTGTGGCCCCAACTCTCGGGAACTTTTCTTGCCGACAGAGATCGCTTCTCGGATACCACGAGCCCGACTCCCGAGCACCACCACTTGGATGATCCGTCAAAAGCGTGTTTGGCTTCGGAGACGGCTGCTCCGACTGCCTTCCAACCTGCTGCATAGCGAACTGCGTGCCGCCTTCAGGCCATGGACGATCGGTCTTCGCGGTCTTGTGTCAGAGGTGGCCACATTTCTGAGTGCGGCGGCCCACCACCGTGAACTGCTGCTTGTGGCGACCGACATGCGTCAGACCAAGCACGACCTGCGCGCATCAATCAGGCACGACCAGAAGCACCGAGTCACCCAGGCCGCTCTTGAGGCCACTACCAACCCGGTTGCGGATACCGTTACTGCGCTCAAGCCCCTTCTCGGGCCGCCCAAGCGACGTTGCAGAGTTAGACAAGGCCTTCCCATGGTCCTGGATGAAAAGGGCAATGTAGCCGACACTCCGGAAGAGGCCGAGCAGATCTGGATCCGCCACTTTTCGGGACTGGAGGACGGCAAGACGTCCGAGCCACTGGACTTGGTGACAAAGTGCTTTTCGCGCCAACTAGACCGCGATTTAGACCTGCTGTCCCTCTCGGCGACTGACTTCCCATCGCGATGTGAGCTGGAGCGGTCCATCCGTTCAACCAAGACGGGCCGGGCAGCTGGGGTTGACAATCTGCCGGGCGAGATTCTGCACTATGCGGCTGGTTCCGCTTCCAGGCCCCTTTTTCCATCTAGCACTCAAGATTGGAATGAGAATGTCAGAGCCCCTACACTTCAAAGGTGGGGCCTTGCAGACGGCCTGGAAAGGAAAGCTCTCAACCGCGAGGGTTGATGCTCATAGAGGCATACTCGTCTCTTCATGCATCGGCAAAAGCCTGCATCGATCCGGTTCCTGGCCGCCTTACCGCTTGAGCAGGTGGCTTCACCCCTACAACTGGGCGGACTTCCCCACCGCCTGGTGACCATGGCATCGCAAGCTGTGCGACTGTTCCAACATGGAGCGGTACTCCACAAGGAGTCTTATGCGCTGGTGTTTTTGGACTTACGCGAAACGTTTTATCGCATTATACGTCCGTTGATTACCGGGTCCCGGTTCAACGACGAAGATTTTGCGAGTGTGGCAGCTACCCTCCGCTTGGCACCAGACACTTTGTCGATTTTGCATGCACACCTGCAGTCTGATTCATTGCAAGGCCAGGCCGGTGCGTCCTGCTGGGCGGACATGTCTTTGTCAGAGGTGCTTGACTGCACTTGGTTCCGATTCAGACGTGGACCGCAAGTAGTTGAAACTTCTATCGGCAGCCGTCCACGAGACACTTGCGCCGATATTGTTTTTACCTTCCTATTCGCCCGAGTCCTAGATAGCCTCCGCACCGATCTCCAAGCCGAAGGCATTCTGACATGTCTTCCCTGGTGTGATACCATGGCAACACGGGTCACGCCTGTGGGGCCACTACAGCCGCATTGCACTCCTTGATTCCACGTGGATGGATGATCTTTCCTTGATGCTCCGCGCACCTTCTGCATCGGCCCTCCCGACGGTTACCAGCAAGGCCACTGCGTCCCTTCTTGACCGTTGCATGGACAGGGGTATGATACCCAACCTCGCCAGAGGGAAAACCGAAATCATCCTCGTCCCGGTAGGTAGGGGATCTAGACAGGTTCGGGAGCGGATTTTCCGGGACTCCGACCCATGTTTAGACATTCCCTCTGCTAAGATGCCCAGGGCTCGGGTAAGAGTAGTTTCGCAGTATCGGCATCTCGGAGGGCTGATCCACCATTCCGGCAAGGTGATACGTGAGGTCAGAAGCAGAACTGCCCTCGCACATGAGGCCTTTCAAAAGCACAAGCGTGCCATTTTCGGGTCACCAGTCATCCCTCTGTCTTCCAAAAACATACTGTTCGAGTCCCTCGTCCTGTCGATACTCTTACACGGTGCCGGGACATGGACGGAGATTGACAAGGCCTCCATTAGCGCGTTGAGTCATGCATATACGCTCATGGTCGCACAGATGCTCAGGCCCCTTCACCAATTTGACGAGGCCCTCCGTCTAGGACCCAGTCGCATTCTTGCCGTTGCAGGCCTTCCTTCCATTTCTGTACTCCTGCATGTGTCTCGCCTGAGACACCTCCTTCCATGCGTTAGGCTCAAAATACGCGAGATATGGGCTATCGCCCACTGGGAGGGTCAGTGGCTGCAGCAGGTATGCCTCTCCCTTGGTTGGTTGCATGCACTAACTGGAACGGACAAGAGCACATGGGAACACTCTTGGGAGCAATGGCGAGACATGATGATCTCGCACCCGGGCAGATGGAAGGCCTTGCTGCGACGGGCACAGACCCAAGCGACGCGCCAGGAAGCTTGGGACGCCGCAAGGGCGTATGCTGCAGGCCTACTTTCACGCCAGCTCAAGCACCTTGGGGGAACCCTGCTTAGCCCTGCAATTGAGACGACGGACCAGCGTCATGGATGTGCGTTGTGTGGCCAGACCTTCAGCAACTACAACAAGTGGTCGTTGCATGCGTTCAAAAAGCACGGGCGCATCATGGAGGGCCGAGGGATACTGCAGGGCTCTCAGTGCCAGGCGTGTCTCAGGCACTTTCAGAACAACATACGCTTGTGCCGGCATCTACGCTTCACCCCGGCCTGTCGCCTTAAGTTGCAACAGGCGGGTTTCGCTTGCGACGCAGAACCAGGTGTGGGCAGCCGCAAGGCGGCGCACCCACTGCGCCCGCAAGCACCAGTTGTGCAGGCTGCAGGGCCATCACAGCCCCTACAGTGGCAACCAGTCACAGAGGAACGCCAGAAGCCGGTTGCTGAAATACTGGACTGTCTCTGCCATCTAGACTTTGACGGAACGCTCCAAACAGCGACACAGGCCGACATCTGGCAGCGTCTAAAGACTTCTTTTGGGTGTGTATGTGCCCCCACCGGACGGCTCCGTCTTACTGTGCTAGCATGGGCGCACCTTGTTTCGGACTACCCGCCCGCCACCCAAGTGGTGCTTCGCCCATTTGTTGACTGGCTGATGCAGGCAGACTTGATTGAGTGGCTTATCCCTGACCCTTCCTCGCAGGAGATGGCCCTTTGCAGGTTCCGTGACTGTGGGGCCATTCTGACTGCCTTGGACCTCACATGTGTCCACTTGCCGGAACCTTTGGTTTCAGAGGACGACATCACGGTCGTTGCCCCTGCTTCGTGGACCTCGCGTCAAGGTGTCAGCTTTTGGCGAGGTGCCCTCTCCTTCACGCATGAAGATTGCCTACAGGAGATTGCAGATGGTCATTCCCTTTCCTTCTTTGAGGGTCCGTATGAGGGGACCAGATTCGTGTTGGTGGCTTGCGAACTGCCTTCCCAGGCGGAGGTTTGCCCAGACCGACTTCCCGACAAGAAGTTCCACAGTCAACTGGCGGCAGCTGAATTTGCAGGGGATCTCCTCCGCCTTTTCGTCCGACTGCTTGGACTTGGAATACCGTCGGCCTTCCTTGCCCCTATCACGTCCGATCTCTGCCTTCATTCCATGGCAGGCCTTCCCAAAGATCGTGTCCACTCCACCACGTGGAATGCCAATAGGGTGTCCTACAGTACAGGGACCTGTGGACGATCTTTGTCCCAGCTTTTTCTTAATTAAATGCAGTAAAGGGCTGCGTCCGACTCTGGATCTCAACGCCCCAAAAGCGAGAAAAGCGAGTATGTACGAAGCACAGCCGGGAACACCGGAGTCTTACAGACAGCATATCAGCTAATCTGAGGAGTTCTTTTTGCGCCATTAAAGCAGACTACGCGAATTCTGCGAGTTTCCCAGCCTTGTAAATGGACTGCAACAGAGTACAATAGCAGGTGATTTCTGGTTTTCTTATCCGGATTCTGTCAGAGAGCAGCGGCCTGTCGAGCCATGCGGCGAGTGCCACACAATCTCGCCGTTGCATCAGTTGCATTTGTATCGCAGTTGTATCGCTGCATATTTGCAGACTCATGTGCTGCCTAGCTTTCGTGAGGACCAGTGCTCCTGGGCAGTCCCTGCTAGCTTTACAGCCGCAGAGAAGAACAATCAGGTGCCTCCAGCAAGGTCTCGTGAATGCCGTCCGCATCTGCACTCCAGAGATAGTGTTGTCGTCTCTTAACACTGCGGCTGGTGAATGCTGCAGACTTGCGGCGGCAAGACCGTAAGCCGTTTGCAGGTGCATTGCCACGAGGGTGGCGACAACTGCAAGGCGAAGGGCGCCAAGCAGATTGTGGTCTGAGCTTCTCAGCAGGAAGGGATTGTTGCAGCTTCTGGGTTGCTGTGCTTTTCTGCAAGCTCTGAACATGCTTTGTGCCTTTGACAGCTGGTCGAAGGTATGTGCCAATATCCTGATTCGGGCGCCGTCTGTCTGGTGTAGTTTTGCGTGTGTGTACATGTCAACCTGTGAGCCAGCACGATGTTGAGAGTTTGCTGTGGAGTCCTTTTGTCAAAGAAGTTGCTCATAACCATTCCACCAAGATCCAATCGCTTCCTTTGTGGAAGTGCCTGCTCGTCCTAGCAGCTGCAGGGCTGCTCGGAAGGACTTTGAACTGAGATGCCGAGCAGGCTCTCGTGGCCGCTGATGGTGCATGATTGGTCCCATCGGTGCCAAGAGGGTCAAAACACCAGAGCTCGCGGGCGAATCTGCTGTGCTCGTCTTGTGTCATTTGTCCTTGAAGGCGTCGTGGCGCTTGGACAGAGAAAGCATCTCGGATAGCCCCCGGCCCCGCGCAGGTCGGTAGCTTCAGCCCATCAAAGTACTTCGAGGAAAAATATTTCTGGGAGAAGGCAAACGCATGGTGCCCAGCTGGAGATGCGGTCAAAGCAATCCAGACAAGCGTCTCCGAATCTGAGGTTGGGCCTTTCTTCCTCTTCCTCTTCTTTGCGCCCACTTTCTACCGTTCCTTCAAGGTGAGATGAGTGAGACGTGCAATGTTGGTGGGGATTTAGCCATCGTCTGGGCTTTCGGTCGTGAGTCCTGTTGGTGAACAATGTGAACAGCTCGTACTCGCAGCCAAGCTAGTCATCTGAAGGATTTCTACTGGACGCAGCAGCTCCGCAAGCTGAGCACCGAAGAGATCATCAGTGATCGTTATGAGTGGCTTCGTCAGGCTCTCACAGAGGCAGTGAATCCTACTCGGCATGATGCGGTCGTCCTTTCACACTCTGAATCGCTGAGGATTGAACATGCTGAAGGACGAAGTTGAGGCTTGTCTGCTGTCACAGGCCGCCGGCACATTCCCCCAAATATCTCGTTTTGTAGCCCAACCTCCGCCTCCAAACAGCATGTCTGGTGACCGGTCGGAAGGTGCCTGAGGGAGGGATCAAGCCCCTGGAGCTGGGCCCTTCTAAGGTCGAGTGAGGCCCCCTCCTCGTACAACCGCTCTTGTTGACTTCTTGCAGCTGTGATACTCTGTTGCTGGTTGAGGCTTGAGAGTCGCAGTTGGTTGTACGAGGTTTTGGCGACAGGAGAGTGCCTTGGCTCTTTTTCAGATGGCCGAATCCACTGGAAAGAAATTTCTGAAAAGTTGCCCTGCTGCTGTCCGAGGATCGATTTTTGATTTGGACGGATCTATGGACGATAAGCCACTAGAGACTTGAGGTAACAGTGCCGTGCCCTTGAGCCATACACGGTGGCCTCCTAGATTCCAACTGCAGCCCCGAGAGCATGTCATCACTGTCAACATCCCACAGGTAGTCTTTTCTAGGCCATGTTTCGCTTGGCTGGTTGAATTTCACGACGTTGCCACGATGCGAAAATATGTTACCGCAGGCTGCTTCTTCACTGTGTCGCATGAGCTGCACCGCTTGAACACGGCTTCTGTGACTGCATGTCTTGCTCTGACGCGCGGGATCGGATCGTCGGATCGCAGCCGGGAGTCCTCGGGCAACGTCGTCGGAGGCTTCCGCGGCGTGGGGACGCTGTTGCAAGCAATTCTTGCCGTGGCACAGGTCACGAGGTCATGGAGGCATCTGCGGCCCTGGCGGGGCCCAAGATGCCGAAGGCTAGTCTTTGTGACAGCAGTCAGAGAGGGGAAACGGGTTGCCGCGATGGCAGGCTCGTCGCTCGGTCCCGATTGTTCTCGCCTTTCTGGCCTCTGCAGCGGCAGCTACCTACTGGGCACCGGTCAGCTTCTAAGCAACGCATTGCAACGCTGATGGCCAAAGCAGGAAGAGTTTTGATTGCTGAAGGTCTGGGTTGGCTCGGCTTCACGACAGCCACGCAGGACTTCGAACCTCTGGTAATGTCGGGCTGGCCGCATTTGTCTGCGGTGTGGATGCCATACGACGCACTGACCAGGACAGATCTCGTTACGTGCCATTCCACTCAGCACGTCTCGCTCCCGAACCCGCAAAACATCGAGGTGTCCATGCCGAAGCTCAGAATCGTATATACTTCTGCGCGTTGTGCTCATTTGCAGGCACGGCGGAACTATCCCGAGTATAAGTTCGATGAGGAAGCTTGCATCCTGCTTGGGCTTGTGTAGGCAGTGCATGCTGGCTTCTCGCTGATAGAGTTACAAGAGATTGTTCTTATCTTGTCGGTACGAAAAGTAGCTGCTCATCTGTGAAGGACGGCGGCATGTATGACATCATCAAATATCCTTTGCTGACGGCAAAGGCCGCGTCTGGTGTATGCTTTCTTGGGAGATTGTCACTTGTGTCCTGCTCACACAGGGATGACTGCCTGAAACCAAACTGGATCAGAACAGTTCATCTGTCAAAGTGGCAGGCATGCCGCTTGCTTGAAGAGTACAACATCTACACCTTCATGGTGGATCGGAAGGCCAACAAGTTACTTGGCGTGCACCGTGCCCTGATCACGCCAGACTCCTTAGTTCCATTGCTTGGGCTGGGCTTCCAAACTGTTGTCTACCCGGTCTGAACCTTGCTTCTGCTCTGCGGTGCTTGGTCGTGCAATCGAATTTGTGTTCCCGATTCCGAGGCCACAGATTCGTGCTGCCATTGAGACGATTTTTGGCGTTAAGGTCGGTTGAATTCAACTTTGCCATGGCTCGACATTGCCCCATTCTGCTGCATCGCGAATTTGACGCCCGTCTGATGCAGGTGATCAAATGCAACACATTGATACCTTCTTCCAGGTACCAAATTGCGCACGGTGCCCAGAGGTAGAGGCTCTGACTCCTTTGGCTGACGGGCTTTCTCGACAATTCATCTTGAACGATGGCCGTGCAGTGTTGCCAAGGTATGGCATGAAAATTGGCAGAAAATCTCTCTTCAAGAAGGCGTATGTGCAGGTCAAGGAGCAGCTCTGCAATGGCTGTCGACAGTGATAGAGCAACGTTAGACACAACACAGCTGCAGTGGTTTTGCGGGATTTGGGGCCACACCCTGAGAACGTCCGTCCCACACGGTGATTTTACCCAGGAGGGGGATTCGATCGACCTCTTCCCAGATGACCCGGAAGCAGTCTGAGTGACTGCCTTTCTCACCCGCAGCTCACAGCAACGACTGACGTCGCAGTGCCCCATGCAAAAATGTAAGGTTACAGGATAGGCCTGTTATTTATTCCCGGTGACATCGAACTTGTTTTCAGGCTCAGAGGACTGCGCACACTTCAGTCGTGTGACTGGCAAAAAAGCTAGCAGTGGTGCATGTTGTCTATGTGCTCTGCTCTTCGCCACTCCCTCCAACAGGCAGCGGAAGCCATCGAGGGATGTTCTGCAGCTGTGGTTCAACGAAGTCAGCCTTTTGCGAATGACGTATGCTGAGATACGATCACAAAGTAGAAGGGGGGGTTCGTTCAAGCTCTTTTGCCGATGGTGTGTGTAGTCACTGCGCATATCATGATCTTAGCACATGTTGCGTCGACTCGTCACGTGGCCTTTGTGGGCACTGCTACTGCGGCATGACTGCATCTGTTTTGTTTTGTGCTTTCATGCTTTCGTGTCACGTCTGGCATATCCGGCTGTCCGCTCTCCTCGAGGATTGATTGTGTGCGAGCACTACGATGCGACTGATCCTTGCTGTGCTATGGGTTATCCGCCAGACAACCGCTACTTGTCATGCCAGCAAGCAGCAGTTGCAACTTGAACTGCCATCTGGCAGCGGCTGCTGGTGTCCTGGTCCAAGGCACAGCCAGCTAATTCAATCGAGGCTGGCTCAGGGATGATGTTGTGTGCATCCACGCATGTCTTTTGGCAAGTTCGAGGCAGTGGAAGCAGAAGTGGAGATTTGCTACAACAAGAGGATAAACAATGAGACGGTTTCTCCGTTTTGTGGCAAGACGCTTGGCGGCAAAGATGGTACGCCTGCCTGCAATTTGCGTAGCCTGGAAGACTGTCAAGTGCAGACGCCGATCGCTAAGGAGATGGGCAGTGATAAATGCAGCGAACGTGCGAGAGTTCTGGGAAGTCCATGAGCTGGAGTTCTACTGGGATTCGCAATGCACCTTACCATTCCCCGTTGGCCTTCCGATAGCTTCTGACGTGATGACCTCTTTTCCTGGGAATACTGAAGACATGGCTTGGGATGGTGATCTCTTGACGAGGTGGTCAGCAAATTGCAGAGTCCTGCTTGGTGGCTGCAGTCCATACACACAGTGGGTCGGCAAGAACATTGGCGATTCCATTCCACTGAACAAAGAGCCCGTAGAAATCTTCGCGCAAGTTCGTTGCACTCGGATCTACCAGTCCCCCAATGCCACTCGCCAAGCGTCCCAAATTGCGATAATCACCTGGGAGAACGAGGCGCTCGACAGTTGGCAGGTGATTTATGACTACGGTGACCTTGCAGGTGGGGCTTGGCACACCCGGCCAGCTCGCGAGGAATCCCTGTGGCGAATCTGGAACATGGATCCAATGCCAAGGCCCTGGCAGGTTGCAGAGGTCATGTTCTTCACGGACCTCTTTTGCGAAGAAGATAAACAGGCCTTTGGAGACTCATCTGAACGTGAGAAGATGACTTGGCGCAGGTGTGGGGTTGTTACGCAGAATGTTGCATCGGCCTGACCCAGCAGGGGTGGATGTCAAACTATACAGGAATGCGAGCAGTATATGTATTGCCAAACTGTACAGTAACGCGTGCAGTAAATGTATTGCCTGCCGAAGATGCTGCCATGCACAAAAGGGGAATGCGCCGTGGTTCTACAGCTGTTGAACACAGTTAGAAAGTTCGACAAGCAGCAACCCCCAGAGCAATCAAGCACAGACGGTGGCAGCCAGCAACATAATATGACTGAGGGAGTAGCCTCCGAGTCTCTCTGTTGCCTACATTGGCACCAGCGCTGTCGGTCCGGTCAAGGAGTTGCCGTGATTGGCATGCATCCGACGAGGGAATGAAACTTGCGCGAATCAAACATTGCACAGGCCAGCTCACCGGACAATCCCTGTGAAATCTCACTATGTGCGACCCAACTCACGCTTGTTCAAGCTCCTCCGTGCTGAAACCAGCCTAACTGGCAACGACAACTCAAGGGGTCCCTCCATGCAACTGTTGTCAAGTACTCTTGAGCCACCACCCAAGGTTCTCAAACCATCAGGTATGGACATCCTTTCCTGGGGTATCATGCCATGCGAAAATGTTTGCCGTTAAACTAACTTAGTTTCTGCAGATCTTTGACCACATCCAAGGAACCCCGATCTCCAACGGGGCAACCTTCCTGGACAATTGCATTGACACTCGCAGCTGCGACCGGTATACTGCATCGAAGGCCTTCGATGGTATCAAGATGCCAGGCTATCGACTGCCTCGGGTAGAGGGAACCTCGACTTTTCAGTTCCTTCCGGTTCCGTGCTGGCCTGTTCCGACCAGACGTTGTACACAGCTTGTCAAGAAATAAATTCATGTCTACGAATGCTGTCTATCTCTTAGGATTGATAAGTTTAGCTATGACTGGCAAGAGGGAGTGCTGCAGTTTGTGCAGAGGAACGTGGATTGCCAATTGTGACGAGTGGGCGGGATGTGCGTCAATGGAGGCCTGGATTGGCTTAGACTTCGACGTCCTTCCAAAGCAAGTCCGATGCATACGAATAAATCAGCCGGTGCACGAGGGCTACTTCGAGGGATGGGGATATCCGCACTTCACGTCCAGGATCTTGCTTCAGAGTTGGGATGGCTTCAAGTGGGAAGACCGGACTCTCTTCGGTGGTCTTGATCAAGGCGGATGGAACAATACCATGCCGAAGGAGCATACTTCCTGGCGAATTGCGAACTTCGATCGGATCCTGTTGTCTTGGAGGGTATATGAGCTAGAGCTATATTCAGATGCGGAGTGTTTGGGCAGCCCAATGATGGGTGAGAGTGTGGACTCAAATCCAGCGCTTTTGTCGGATGAGCAGCAGGTGGCCTGTTGGACCGACCTTGGAAGTTGTGGAGACAATGCTTTCGATCGGCAAGCTGTGACCGGCTGGGAATCGGCATGCTCTCCATGCGACCAGCGCCGTGCATGGATTGGCTTGAGATTCCCGGATGCTAGGAGCGTTGCGTGCTTTCGTTTGATACAAAGCGAAGATGTCAGACACCGCACCGATGCGATTGAGCTTGCAGAATGGATGGGCGACAGCTGGGAAACACGCCGTTTCGAATCTGGAGTTGGCGGTGGAACTTGGAACAGGCGGCCTAGTGGTGTCTCGACTATGTGGCGACTGCTGACCATTGTAGACACTCCTCGCCCGTGGACAATCACTGGACTGGCATTCTACATGGACGACGTGTGCAATGTGCCGCATACCGGCGATCCCATTACGAATGGAAATGAGATACAGTTCCGATCCGAAGATGCGTTTGACAGCTCCGATATGACCCAATGGGTCACCAGTTGCACCCCAGCCTTCACTGGACACCAGGGATGCATGGCAAATTCTGCTTGGCTGGGTTTACAAAAGCAGGAGGCCTTCAGTGTTTCTTGTATTCGACTGTACCAGTCCAGGGACAGGAACCACCAGGCGTCTTCGGCCGTGTTGCAAGTCTGGGATGGACTGGTGTGGACTGCATCTCAAAATCACCCAATCCTGACGGAGCTTGGGGGCGGGGCCTGGCAGGTCTTGCCAGGAATCCGCGGCTCCATGTGGCGGTTCCTCGCTGACCCAGCAGTTGGGGGCCACGGTGTAGGTGTGTCTGAGATACACCTTTACAGGAATACAGACTGCACAGACCGGATCCCAATGGCAGTCCCCAACATTGTTCCAATCTGTTCCGGCTATGCCACTGCTAGAGAAGTTGGCGACAAGACCGGATACACCAATCATTACTCCAGCATGGGCGAGCTGACACCTGCAGACCCTTTGAAGGCTTTCGACGGGCTGCTGCATACATTCTGGGCAGACATTGGTGGTGCTCGGGCATGGCTGGGTTTAGATTTCTCCACACAGGTTTCAGATGTTCAATGCATTCGGCTGGCTTTTCCGGGAATTCGAGCCCTTCAGCCGAGCTATGGGGAGCTGCAGGGCTGGAGCGGCAGCACTTGGAATTCTGCAGTTGCTGGCTCCACTTCTATCTTCAGCATGGACTCTACTCTTCTTCTCCCCTTGCCGCTCCCTCAGATGCCGGGTAGCATGGGTGCATATGGTGCATATGCTTACTGAAGCTCACACCCCACCGGCTGGTTGTACTAAGACAGATCCCAAGTTTGAAGGCAAGAGCAGTCTTCTTGCCACTGCCACCTCTTGGATTCGGCAGGTGCAGGTCTTTAGACGTTCCCACAGTAGGGATAATACCCTGAGATGATTTTTGAGTTTGGGCATCTACACTTCTGATGTTCTTTGAGGAAGTTTTCATGAAGGTGAAACGAGCGCTCCTTGAGAGGCTTGTCAGGTCTTGTGGACATCGCAGCACTGGCACTCACGACCCTTTCAAAAAACGAGGAGCGGGACAGAGAGAAACTGCGCCTTCTCCAAGCCAAAGCCATGACTGCTTTAGAGTTTGAAGCCTAGATCTGCCATAGAACTGAATTAAGGCCATCTCTGGGTGGGCAAGGCTTCCAGAGAAGGCCAGCGCCCGTGAACTCTTTGTGGAGGCTTCAGAACGTGGCATCTGTCGTGACCTGGGTGGTCTTTGAGCTGGAACTGTACACCGATCTGGCATGCCGCGGTGATCCCATCGTCGGAACGCCTATTTCGTCGGCCGAGGATGCCGTGCTTTCAGACAGATTCAGTGGACATATGAACCCACACAAAGCTTTTGACAAAGACAACACGTCGTATTGGCAAGCTCACTGTGTGAACGATGTGTGTACGGAAGGGCAGGCCTGGGTTGGCTTGGATTTGGAAGGCATGCACAAAAATGTTCAGTGTATTCGCCTGATGCAAAGCGGGCTCCGGCACGAACAAGTTTCCATGGTGGTGCTCGCTTCGTGGAGTGGGGAAGGCTTTCAAGAGCGTGCCAAGTACAATGGACTAGGCAGGATGTGCAAGCCTGAAGCATCTGAAGCCTGTAAGCAAGGGTTGTGGTTGTGTGTTCCAAGGCTTGGCGGGGTTCTTGTCCCTGTCGCAGGAGGTGACACGTGGAACACTCGCCCGGCGCCGCCCGACACGATGTGGCGCATCGCTTACGGCCAGCGGTCCGGAGAGACGTGTCTGGGTGCCGAGGAGCGCGGCTGGCCACGGTCCTGGGGTGTGACGGAAGTCGAATTCTTTGTGGATGACGACTGTCGAGTGAAGCTTCCAGGGCCGAAGGAAGGCGTTGATATAGTTGCTTCCGGCACGAGGGAGGCGGGGATCGCGCCTCTGTCGGGGACAGGGCCGCATCTCGCCTTCGACGGCTTGGCATCAACGACCTGGACCGCACAGTGTGGCGCCGGAGATCGGGCCAATGAGCCGGCGGACTGTAGGGCAGGGGTCGAATGGGTTGGTTTGGATTTCAACCAAAAGTTTGACGGCTTGCCCGTGATGATTCGGTGTTTGAAGCTGACCCAATCTCGGAGCTCGGCATCTGACTGCTGTGATCCAGCCGAAACGGTCATGCTAGATCGCTGGAATGGCACAGATTGGGCCAGGGCAAGCTGGCGCCACGTGTCAGACACTGGGGAAATCTTCGAACCAGAGGCCAAATTCTCCAGTGTTGCGGAATGCCCGACTCTCAATCCAGATCAAGTTCAACTGGCTCTGAATGGACAACTGCCTAACAGCATCGCCAACCGTCCGTCGATTCAGCAGCGCAAGCGCCGACAAGGGGATGAATCTTGGCAACCAGTTCACGCCTTCCTTCCCATCGCATCGCAGGGCATCCGAAGCCTAGAGCTAGAGTTCAGCCAGCTGTCACTCAGGAATGCATCATTCCGAATCCGGCATCTGTGAAGCTGTTGGCCGACCCGTTCTGCGAGAAGCATGCAGCCTGCAAAGAGGCGAAGTTGCATAACGAATCATCACGTGGTCTCGTCAAAGTCTTCTTCGTCTCCATACCTGCCCGTGCATGTGCAAGTGTGTAATGACGAGGCCGGGTTTGTCGGGACCTGCTGTCCCATGGTGCAAGCCTCGGAGAAAGTTTGAAGCTTGCCTGGCACATGCCTTGATCTCAGGACTCTGGTATGTCTCGTTGCTGTTGTGACTTCAACTTGAATTCGGAGGCCACTCGTTTCATCGACGCACCCTATGCGAATTCAAGCATGCCAGGTCTTCGAGGATGAAATTCTAGATGAGAAGATTGCCGCAGAAGTGTTGCAAGCTCCGGCAGTAGGCGACGGGTACAAAACTATAGCGTGAGCCTGGTGTGATGATGCCGTGGTATTATGTGGAGGCTTTGAGCTGATCATGATCCAGTCAGCGCACTGACCCCAGCTTGGCCGTCAGGAGGCTAGTGACGGCGAGTGGGCCCAGCCAGGACTGTGCTCCCCTTCATCGGTGTCATCTTTGCCTTGCTCTTCCTGATCATCTATGCTGCTCGGGCCTCGGCGGGTCCTAGAGTCCTAGAGTCGAGTCCTGCTTGGAGCAGTCGTGCAGCTCTCTTGTCATCCAAGATTCCGAAACCGCCCAGCAGAGATGATGGGACGTCAACCTGCGGAGAGAGGCTGTTTTCCACTCTGCCTGCGATCATGTGTTGATGTTGTTGTCGTCGGATGCTAGCCCAGCCGCCCTGGTTTCGGTCCCAAATTTTCGAGAGCTCAGACTTGGGAGGCTATGGTACCGCATTTGCGGGCCGACGCACAGGCCGGGCCTTGCGCGAAAAGGATGCCAGCTTTTCTTACGTCGAGACGGTTTGGAGGTGGCTTCAGGGCGGAGGCTTGCTACCAACCATCTTGCACCGCACCCAGATTCGCCCAGCCGGATCTGCGGCGCAGAGATGTGCAGAGCATGGCGGAGCCTGCTGCCCTGCTCTCGTAGGCTCCATCTTGTACAGCGGAGCCAGTTTGACAAATGGTGGACGTTGGTTTTGAAGAGGAGACTTGCCAGCGAAATTGCCGGTCGGCCTACCACTGCCAGTGCAGGATATTGCTCTTGCTCTTTGGCTTCATCATTGGTGGTATGCTTCTTTGGGTGGTGATGACCTCAGTGTTGGGTTAAATGCTTGCTGAAGTTTCCTCCTCTCACTCTCAACAAATACGAAGCTATGTTAGATGCTGTCCTACCTGCTCGCCGAAATGATCACAAGGCGCGGCTTCAGTCAATCGGCACTTCATGCATTGGTCTTCAATATCGCATGACACCAACTACTGACAGGTTTCAGTCGGGCTGTGCATATTTTGCATGTCGACAGGTCGACAGGCCTTAGCGAGGTGCTAGCCACTTGGCCTTGCTCTTGAAGGATCATCTTGGCCTGCAGCTTTTTCATCCGGCTATCCAAGTCGCCGCAGCCACAGGGATCTTGCTGCGACATGTGCTCGGCATACATGCTAAAGTGGCGGGGAAACTACACTGCAGGCGTTACGATCCGAAGAAGCCTGCAGAAAGGAGACTGCAAGGGTGGCAGCTCAGAGTTCTGCTTTCGGCTACGCTCATACCCACGCAGTTTCAGATTGAATTTCTGCTGGTAGAGTTTCCCTTCAGCCTTCAGGCATTGCTATTGGGACACAGAATGCCGCACATGGAGGGGATTGATTGCAAGTCAGCTAACCTGAGGTGAGCTCGTGCAGAGCTTTGGCATGCTTTGCCCGAAGCCATCAACCCCAATCCACCTCGGCATAGCTGGAGGAAGCGGCTCGGTATCGTCCTGGGCGTTCCCATCGGTGATCCCGAGGGTGGTCTCGGCTTGGAGCGAGGACCTCGGGAAGATTAGACAGGAGCCGAGCAAAGCGCAGATGGTGCGAACCACGTAGATTTGAGTTTTGCTTGCCATGCAATCTGCAACCGACGTGGGCAACCTCAGCCCTGGGGGACTAACAATAACTCATCCCTTCGTCTCTGGTCTGATGGGTGGCTCGAGGACAACATGTGTTTTGCTGCACCTGTCGCCCCTGTGACGTTTTGCTCGCCTCAGCTCTGCCAGTTACAAGTTACACGTAGCAGCTGAATCAAAAACAAACCTTCAGGAAGGACTATATGGTTATGACATTGACGAGGGGGATCTAGGTTTGGTCCAAGCACACTAACAGCAAGACCGTGGAAGAAGAAGCTAAGGTCTCCACGAAAGTAACAGTAAGCTATCTAGAAGGAACCTCTGTTTGCATCACTAAGTTGAGGGCGGTGTGGCCAGTTGCAGCCACCAAGGTAACGCGATAATAACATCTATTTCTGCGTGCCAGCACGCACCTAGGGTGCTGCAAAGGGTGTCCAGCTCGTCTGCCGAGGCTGAAACCTCCAAATCTAGCCGGCATTCTCTTCGCGCTGTTCGAAAGCATCGTTTCTTCCCAAGATCAGATGTTCGTGCCATCAGCTTTGTCTGAACATGGCTTCGTGGTGCAACGTCAGCCGCATGGGATTGGCCTGGCAGATTCTGGGCCTCGTGAACGTCGTGCAGGCCATGTTCGACGTCCTCCTCATCAGGCGCAACAGTTGAAGCAAGCAACACACTTTGGGCTGTGAGCTACTCACGAGCACGCTTGCGACGCCATGAGCTCCTAATCGGGTGTGGGACCTGTTACAGTAGCTAGATACTCTTGAGAAGACAAGTGTGCAGCAGGTATTGTCGCACATGTACTTCAAGTGTAGAGAAGGACATATAACAAGACCCTTTACCCAATCGTCATGCTCGCTGTCGTCACCTTCATCATCGCTATCATGATGATGATGATGATACCATCGCCATCATGAGCGTCATCACAGTCATCATCGCCATCTGCATGCCAGCATCATCATCAGCATGTTCACCGTCAGCGGCATCAGCAGCATCACTGCTAGATTCCAAGATATCCGAACTTGACCCAGCACATGCATTTTAAGCGCTCATCCTTTCCGGTAGTCCCATGTACCAAGCCCAATAGATCGGATCTCGGCTGCCATGTCTCATAATTTTAACGCTACGCCGCCCGCCTCGGCTGTGTAGCGGCAGGCTTTACACGGTTGTTGATACCAAGTGCAACGGGGGCAAGGGGGGGTGGAGGGGGGGGTCGAGGGGGGGGGGACAGGAGGCCGACAAATCAGGTAAAATGAAGGGAAGCCGCACAAGGGGGTGGCAAACGAACTCAAAAAACGGGTGTCTCCAAACATTTGGACTGCAGGGAGGAGGATTAGGTGGAGGGTACCTGAGGTAACCATCAAGACGCCTGGGCCTCTGGCCTCGGCGGATTATTACCTAAAAACAGATCCGAAAAATCATAAATCCCACATCCGATGCATGAAAACCCGTAGCTGCATCCCCATACCGCATGCTGAGTGAGTGCAAACCAAATCTGAAATGCCATATCATAGGTGATGCCGTATCGCAGATCCGAGATCCCATGTGTAAATCCTAGGCATTGCGCAGAAAAGCTCGAAATCGCATTTTCGAGAGCCCATCTACGCAGTAGCAGCAGCAGCAGCAGCAGCACAAAGTAGGGCCGTTGGCGACCAACGCCTTCTGCTGTTTTCGGGTTCAGGATCTACCATCTCAGCTTTGGGTTTGGGGCCCTTAGTTGGTCTTTCGGGCTTGGCAACCGCATTTCTTTTGGGGTTTCGGGGTTTGTCACTTGGCTAATGCAAAGCACGGCTTAGGGGTTTGGGGGCGCTGTTTGGGGTTTTTGGGTTCGGGATTTGCCAACCAACAACATCTGCATTTGGGGTTTGGAGTTTGCAAGCCAACATCTCCTTTTAGGGTTCGGGGCTTGGTAGCCAATTTCTTTTTTTGGTTGCCGGTTTGCCAACCAACACTTCCGTTTGGCTTTACGGATTCGCTGGAAAGCATCTGCGATGAGGTTCGTGAGGGTTTGACATTCAGGGCTTGTTATAAGGAAACGGTTAAGGTTTTGGCAGCCGATATCGTTTCCTTGCAGGGTTTGGGGTCTGCAGGCACGGTCTTCTTTTAGAGTTCGGGGTTTGCCAACCAATAGCTCCCTTTAGCTCCCTGTCAATCAACAGTTTTGTTGGAGGTTTGGGGCTTGGTAGGCGCTATTTTCTGTTAGTGCTTGGGGGTTTGCCAACCAACATCTTCGTTTTGGTTTTCGGGTTTGCCAACCGTCATTTCTTTGACGTTTCTGATATTTTATCTCACCTAACCCTCATACGGCTTCGTTGGGGCCTGAGGTTTCTTTTCCAAGCTCTGTCTTCTTTTATGGTTCCAGGCTTGGGGTTTGCGCCTGGCCAATAACTCGTCTTCGAGTTTCGCGACGTTTCGGGTCTTGAGGTTTGCGAGTCATTCCTTTGTTTTGACCTCAGATAGCCACGATCTGATTTTGGGTTTCAGGCTTCGAGAACCAATACCTCGCTTTGGGTTTGTCAGTGAGGCTTTGGACAGAGCCTGGCAATGTCGGAATTTTGGGATTTCCGGGTTTTGCCAACCAACGTCTCCGTTTGGGGTCCAAAAAATATACCCTCCTGGCGTGAAAGCATTCGGCATTTGCTATCCTACAAAAGTAGTGTAAGTAAGGTCTACGGCTGCAGGGTTTGGCAATCGATACAAATTTCTTTCAGGGTTTATGCAAGCCCGCTATAGGGTTTGACAATTATCTTCGTTTGGGTTTTGAGGTTTCCCAACCAACATGTCCCTTGGTTTTAGGGATTTGTCAACCAACATCTTCGTTCGGGTTCCCGAGTCTCGTTTTTTCAACCAACATCTGCTGTTGGGGTTGTGAGGGCTTGTGTCTCAACATTCAGGGCTCTCCATCACATGTACGCAATGTAAGTGGTTCAATTCAAGGCTGCGCTCTAGGGTTTGGCAACCAATATGATCCGTTTAGGGCATGCAGTTTGCGATGCACGCTCTTCTTCAGTTGCAGTTCGGGGTTTGCCAACCAACCGTTCCTGTTGGGGCTACTGTACGGGTCTCCAACATGTCGTTGAGGGTTGGCCATCCAACATAGGTTAGGGTATCTCAACTAATGTCTTTTTCCGTGCGGGTTTTGTGTTTCGCGTTCGCTCACAAGCATCTCTTGTTTGGGAAATCACCGCAAGGCTATGGTTCAGGGTTTGGTAAGCAACAGCAGCCTTCCTCTAGGGTTTAACCAGGATCTTCTGTTGGGGTTCTGGGTTTGCGCCGACCATTCCTTGTAAGGTCGAGGGTTTTCCAAGCAACGTATCGTTTCAGGGTTTGGGCTTGAGCAATAACACTGTTTTGGGTTTAAGTGCTGCGCCAGCCAAGTTGGGGGTTTGGGAACCAAAACCTCAGAATAGGTTTATGCGCACTTAGGGTTTGCCACCCAACATAGTATAGTATAGGGTATCTCAAACAATATCTTTGACACTGTTTTGTGTTTCGGCTGGTGCGCTAGCCAACATCATCTGTTGGGGCGGGAGGGCTTGCTCAGCGTTCCCAATACAAGTAGGGTAATGCATGGCTTTGGTTCATGGCTTGGTAAGCAAATTTTGGGGGTTTGCCGAGCACGTTCGGAGGATAGCGTTCTGAATTTGCGCCGACCATGCCGTTTGAGGCTTAGAGTTTTCCAAGCAACAGCTCCTTTCAGGGTTTGGGCTTGAGCAATAACACTTTTTAGGGTTTAATTTTTATTGCAGCCACCGTCGGTTGTGTGGAGTTCCGGGTTTGGGTATTAGTATTTTAACAGGTTTATGACGGCTTTGAATCTTCAGGGGTATCTCAACGAAGATCTTTCAAAGTGCTTTGCGTTGTTCGGGCGGCGGGAGGGCTTGTGCAGCTGTGGTGCAGGGTTTGGGAGGCAACAGCACTTTTTTTTTTTAGGGTTTGGGGTTTGAGCCATCTACTGCCCGAGCACCTTCCAGAGGTGAGGCGGAGCTAGCAAAGGCTCGGGTTTTTCGGTGCTTTCAGGGTTCATGGCCTGCTTGGAGCCCCTTTGGGCGATGAAACCTGATGTTGGATCGGTGGTGGTCTCCTTGGATGGTGGCCAGGTGGCGGCTTTGCCTTCGAAGTGCCCTCTGAAGGCTTCTGACTCCGATTGGCTGCAGGTGGCCAGTGGTCTGGTCCTCCTTGTGGATGCGGGCTTTACATTCTCTTCGGGCCCCTGCTGTGTGATTCAGGATTCTACCGTGAAGCTTTGTTTGGTGCCCAGGCAAGCGAGGGATCTTTCATTGGTCAGGGAGGTTTGTACTTCGGATGGGGTCTCGACCTTTTTAGATGCCCCTTTTTCCTGGAGCAGCGAGATGGTGCCTCGTATCGTCCTCAAGGCGGGCTTGGCAGCGACTTCCGGATTGGGCTTTGTTCGAGGAAAGGGTTCTCCGTGTGCTGATGCTTTGTCGGTCCACATTGCAAAGACCTCGCCGAGAGCTGGAATCATGGTTGCAGATGTTTCGCTGGAAGCTTGTCGATTGGCCACTAAGCAAGGGAATGAGCAGGTGCTACCCTCGCAGCTGGTTGCCTATGTTCTTCGCACTTTCCATCTGACGCAGTGTCCGGTGCTTCTCCTGTCGGGTCCAGCCCAGGCGGGTGACTGGTGCCAGGAGGCTCGTGCCACCTTCCAGGTTGCCACAGGCTTTCATTGTGCCGAAGTGCTGCTTGCTCACCCTGATGGCCTTGCCACGTGGTGGTGCTGTTTCGCGGCCCCGGAGATCGGCAGGGTGCCGCTTGAACTTGCTGTTGCCCAGGTTCAGGAGCAGGCTGTAGGCGATGAGGTGCCACAGGTGCTTGCGTGCCACTCGCGATGCATACAGGAGGTGCTACATGGATTCCTGCATGAGGCCAAGCTGCCCTCAGAGAATTCCTTGTCAGTGTCTCCTGCAAGAGAGGTGCCTGTGCCATGTGATGCTGGTGGCTCACCCGCCAAGGTCGATTCGAGGTTTCCCGTGGCTGAGGCTGTAGTCCCTAAGGTGCTTCATGGGTCAGGCTCCACAGGCTGCAACTCCCTGGTTCAGGGCCCTGTGAGTCTTGACCGACCTTGCAAGTCGACAACTGAGGTCCCTTCGAGTCAGGATTCCTTCTGGTATGTGAAGGTTGCTGCTGCCGGCGATAAGGCTTTGTTTGAGGTAGCATTGCAGCTGCCACAGTTGTGGCGAGGGCCGCCGAGCCCGACGGCAGGAATGAGCCAGCCCGTCCTTCTCTGGGGTGTCAATGAGGAAGCTGAGCTCCTTCACCACACTTCACGAGTTTGGGAGGATCAAGTTATCTGCTTGGTTGCCTTCGGCAGCCCCCCGGTTGATGCCTTTCTGGGGTTTCCTTCCTTCCGACTGCCGGGGACCTTTCGGGCTTTCTTGTCGGTCCAGGAGCGGGTCACAGGTTTGTTGTGGCAGGCCCATTGGTTGGCCTCGGACCAGGTCCACTTTGCCTTGAACTGCATTGCGAGTGCTGCCCCAGGGCCTGTTCAGGTTGTTGATCCTTTGATCATGTGCCGGAGCCTGGAAGCTGCTGATTCATCCTTGCTCGCTGCTGCCCTGATGCCTGTTGGTGTTGGCAGTCGGATCATTAGTGCTGCCCCGGTGCTTGGGCATTGGTTCACCTTTAGCTGGCACCTCCTGCATGGCTTCGTGGTGTCGTGGGCCAGTCTCCCCATGGGTGTTTTGGCCGGACCGGTTGCCGATGCTGTTGCTGCAGCCAGCTTTGTGATCTCCCAGGTCCTGGGCCAGAGTGTTGCTTCGTTCAGGTTCAAAGGGGGGCCGGTGCGCAGGAACTTGCCCGGTTTCTGTGGCCACCTTGCTCTTGCTGACCTTTCGGCCCATGTGTGTGCTGTTGAGCCTGCTTCCGAGGCTGGTGCGATCCGCTTGGCCGATGCATGGGCCCGTGACTTTCTTGCTCAGCTTCAGGACCAGCCCCGGGTGCCAGCCCCGTGGCATGTTGCAGGGGCGATCCCACAACTGCTTGAGCACGGCCTTGCCGCTGTCCTTAAGGATAAGGGGGTTCCCGCTTCTGTGGTCCAAGACCGAGTCAAGGAGGCCATCCAGAGGATTGGTCGAGGACCGTTGCAACAGGCACTTCATGCTACCAACCAGTGGCGAGAGCTCAAGTTGATCTGTTCAAATGCTGCCCCGCCTTTCCAATTGGTCCTGCCTTCAGAGCTGAAGGGGCTCATCGATGCCAAGGTTGCTGCTGGTGAAGAGGTTGCTCTTCGCAGGAAGCAGAAGGCCAGGCTTGCTAAAGGACAGCCGTCCCCTCCCGCCTTGCAGGCCCCTGCTCCTGAAAATGTGAAGGTCGCTTCTGGTGTTTTTGAGCAGGATGGGGAAGCTCTGCAACAGCTTCAGTTGCAGGACATTGGCCCTCAGGCGAAGGGGGTGGTGGTCGTCACTGTTGCTATGGCAGGGCCGTACCTCAACATTGATAAGCCGGTTTCCAAGCAGGCTTTGGGTCTTCTGGTCTTGGGCCATCTTGACCTCGGCGTTACGACCCTGAAACACGAAAGTGTCCGCTTCCAGGCGACGTGCTCTCCTGCCACGGAGCCGATCTTGCTTGCTGCTACACTTCTTCAGATTGGCGACCGCTTTGTGAAGAAATTGGTGCCAAGCCAGCGCATGGTGCTTGACCTTGTTCCTTCTGTTATCCTACGGTTGGCTGTGTACCGTGACCAGTGGCCGGAGCCTTGGGACGTCTTTGCCCAAAAACCTGTGCGATCAGTCTTGGAGTTTTGCCACGCCCTTCGCACTTGTACACAAGTAGGTTGCACGTGTGGGAGCTGGCACGGCACTTCGGCCCCTGGAGTTCCCGAGGCTCTTCTTGAGGTGTGGGGCCGAACCTTTGCAACATTGTCCTTCAAGACATGCAATGCCCAGGATGCTGCGGTCTTCAATGCTTTCTTGCGAGTGCCGGAGGAGCTTCGTGAAACCCTCCTGGCCTGCTCAGGTGAGTCAGGCATCTACTTTGAACCCCGTGGCACGGAACCACGTGATGCCTCCAATGATTTTGTGGTCTTCTGGCTGCCTAAAGCTGACTATCATGCTGCATTAGTTTTCCGGCAGACCCATGATGATGTGTTGGGATTGGCCAGGGTTGCCCAGCGATTTGGAGTGAGATGCACCAAGGAGAAAGCTGAGGCTCTGCACGGGCTGCTGCGACCGGCCACTCCTTTCATGAATAAGGACGGGGCGCGCATGTTCCATGCTGGCCCTTGGCCCTTTGGCACTCAGCGAGCTACCCTCTCCAAGGCTTTCAAGGAATGGGGATGGGAAGCTAAGCCCATGCAGCCAATTCCACGTCCTTCTGGCACCGGCCTTTGGTGGGCCATCCAGGCCTTGAAGCCTCCGCCAGAGGCTGTGCTTCACATCCAACAGGGTGAGGTTTTGATCTCTGAAGTTCAGGTCAAGGTTGGGGCCAAGCCCGTGCCACCGCAGGTTGTTGCTGCTCGGTCCACTCTGCAGACCTTGACGGCCCAGGCTTCCGGTGCTGTTGATCCTCTGCAGGCCAATGATCCCTGGGCAGCTGCTCTGGGTGGACGTTCGGGGCGCTCGGGTCCTGGGCAGCCTTTGCCTGCCCCTCTGGATTTTCAGGCCGTTGTTAAACAGGTGGAGTCCAACCTTCAGGCCAAAATCACGGCACAGGTTTCTGAGGCCAACCAGGCACTCGCGGGCCGTGTGAACTCCCTGGAGTCGGCTGTATCGGAGGTCGTTGTGAAGGTGCAGGATCAGGAATCTCGCCTCAAGGAGGCCTTTCAAGACCTTTTCGATGAGCAAACGCAGCGAATCGAGGCCCTTCTCGCCCCCAAGCGGCAGCGCCAGGAGTGACTCTTGATTTTGGGCAGTGGATTTTTTGTGTGGGAGCCTTGCGGTTTCGTGGCTCCCTCTCTGCACTCTGTGCTTTTCGATGCCAGGCATGCCGCCATCTTGGCTTGCCTTCGTTCCTTTCGTTTCGGTGAGGCTGCTCACCCTGGGCCGCCCACAAGAGCCAGCCCAGAAGCCTCAGATTCGCACTTTGTTTTGGGTTCCTTCAACCCTACAGGGCTGAATGGCAAACACGGTATCGTTTCAGAACTGCCTCGGGGTTTATATGCGGTTGCTGAGACCCACCTGACTCATCGGGGAGTCGAGCTCTTTCGCTCTGGCCTGCACTTTGCTAAGGCCCCTTTTCGTTACTTGGCGGGCCCTTCGGCGCCTGCTCGTGCCCGGAGCTGTGTTACTGGTGACTACACCGGCGTCGGTTTTCTTTCTTCCTTTGCTGGCCGTGGTGTTCCACATGACCTCGATCCAGCGCTTCTGGCCTCTGCCCGGGTTTGCATTGCCTCCTTCTTGGTCGGCTCGGTCTGGATTTTGGGGGCCGTGATCTATGGTTTGCCTGTGGCTCCTAAAGCTACGGAGGTATTGCTGGAAGCTGTGACCCAGCGTGTCATTTTGCAAGGCACTGGCCCGAGGTTTGTTGCCGGCGATTTCAATTTGCAGCCTCAGGCCCTTCGCCATTCCTGCGTGTGGGCTGAGCACGGGTTCTACGATGTGCAGGACCTGTGGCACCAGCGTACTGGCACCCTTCCGCAGGTCACTTGCAAGAATGCCACCCGAAAGGACTATGTCTTCATTTCTCCTGAGCTCCAGCCCCTGCTGTGTGCTGTGGAGGTTGATCCGACCTGGTTCCCTGATCATTCCCTCCTGGCTGCCACCTTCAATGTGCAGGGGCTTGCCCAGCCCTGTCCCATTTGGCGAATGCCTCGACATCGCAATCTCCCTTTACCCGTGATTCGGGCCGTGGCTGCTGAGCCCTGCCCGGCTCTGCCTGAGGATCCATCTGATGCTTACCGGACTGTCTGGGAAAGCTTTGAGCAGGTAGTGTCTGTGGCCCTTCCTCAGCATGGGCTTCCTCCGCTGCGGACTGCAGAAACAGGCCGGGCATCTACTCGCGAGGTTGTGGTCACTTCGGTCTTTCAAGGGGTGGTTCCTAAGGGCCGTGATGGTGAGGTTGGCCCGGCCTTCTTCGGTCCCGACCGGCAGTATGTCCAGTGGTTCAAACAGCTGAGGCGGCTTCAAGCTCTTTGCCAGTCCCTCCAAAAGTCTACCCCTACGGATGCTGCTTGCGAGTATCGCGCCGGCCTGTGGCACTCGATCCTTCGTGCACCGGGCTTTAGGCCCTCCTTCCGGCGATGGTGGCCTTCGCGTGAGGTTGTCGGTGCCGATGATCCGGCTTTGATTTGCGCTTCCCTTCCATGTTGCCAACAGGCTCAGGCTCTTTTCGTGGCCTTCCAGGCTAATGTGACTCATCTTGAGCGCCGTCTAAAGGCGCGACGGCAAAAGGCGGCCCAAAAACGACGTGCTTCCAACCCTGCTCTTATTTTCAAGGACCTCCGAGGTGCCCAGGCCCAACAGGTTGACACCATCGTTGTCCGGCGGGAGGCCAAGGTCGCACAGGTTCTTGCTGATGAAAGTGCTGTTGTTCTCACGGGCTCGGTCCTCTGGCAGCCTGACGAAGGCTTCTTCCTCAATGGCACTCCCCTGGAGGTCTACCATGCTGAACCTGATAAGGTTTGGGGGAACATCGCTCACGCCACCGTTGGCGATTCGGTCTCCCAGCAGCACCCGGTTGCCGACCTCCCAGGCCTCTTCAAAGCTTTTGGGGATGAGTGGTCCCGTAGGTGGATGCGTCATGAGTCCATTGATTTAGATCATTGGCAGGAGGTGTTGGATTCTTTGCCCCAGGGCGACCGGCCTCCGTGCACGCTGCAGCCATTGACCCCGGTACGGTGGAAAGCTGCGGTCAAGGCGAAGCATGCTCACTCGGCCACCGGGATGGATGGGGTCTCTCGGGCTGACCTGTTGGCCCTGCCGGAGGCTCACACGGTCTCTTTGCTGGCTCTATGCCGCCAAGCCGAGTGTGATGGCAGCTGGCCTTGTCAGGTTCTCGATGCTAGGCTGTCGGCTTTGGAAAAAACTCCGGATGCAGCCCTTGTGGTGCAGTATCGCCCGATTTGCGTGCTTTCCATGGTGTATCGGACCTGGTCTTCCCTTCGTGCCAAGGAAGCGCTGCAATACCTGGTGGCCATTGCCCCACCTACCTTGTACGGCAATTTCCCAGGTCGGTCAGCTGGCTGTGTTTGGTACCAGATGCAGCTTGCAGTTGAGCAGGCTCATGCTTCTGATGCTCCCCTGGTTGGGGCCCTTTTGGACCTTTCCAAGGCGTTCAATACGCTTCCTCGGCCGCGGGTCTTTGCTTTGGCCTTGCGCCTAGGTCTACCGAAGGCCTTGATTGTGGCCTGGAGTGGGGCAGTTGCCAAATTGGCCCGCCGTTTTCGCATCCGTGGCGCCACTGGACCTCCCTTGGCAAGCTTTACGGGGTTCCCTGAAGGGTGTGCCTTGAGTTGTGTGGCCATGCTGTTAGTTGACTTTGCACTCCATCGTTACGTCGACAGTGCCACTGGGCCTGGGGTGCTTACCACTTTTGTCGATGATTGGCAGCTCCTTGACAATGGGGTTCAGCAGGTCCAGCGTGCCTTGTCTGCTGTCAATGAGTTTGTGCGCGGCTGGGATCTGACTATGGATCCAACCAAGACTGTGCATTGGGCTACCCATGCAGCTGATCGTCGCACCTTGAGGCGGGAAGGTGTGGCCGTGGCACACTCGGCCAGGAATTTGGGCGGCAACATGACCTTCACCAAGGCCCGGAAGCATTCCACGATCAATGATCGAGTGCTTGCCCTCCAGGATCTTTGGCCTCGTTTGGCGGTGTCGGTCGCACCTTTTGTTCAGAAGCTTCAGGCCGTCGTTGCGGCTGCGTGGCCCAAAGCTCTCCACGGCATCTCAGCGGTTACCCTTGGAGACACAGTGTTCGGTACTTTGCGTGCTGGTGCTGCCAGGGGTTTAGGGTTGGATAGGCCCGGGTTAAGCTCTAAGGCACTCCTGTCCTTCTGCTGTTATCTCACGGCGGACCCTCAGTTCTTTGCTCTGGTCTCCACTTTCCAGGATCTGCGGTGTTTTGCTGATCGGGCCACTTTCGAGCCTTTGTTGTGCAGCCTTTTGTCAATGACAGGCCGTTGGCCTTCTGGGCCGGCCCAGGCCTTTCTTGAACGGTGCCACGGGATTGGCATGGCTTGGGACAGTGAGTTGGGTTGCCTGCGTGATGGCATCTCACCCTTTGATCCTTGGACTGTCTCTCCTCAAGAACTTCGCCATAGGCTCATCTTTGCATGGCAGACGAGAGTGGGCCGAGAGCTGGAGGCGCGTGCAGGTTTCCAAGGCATGTCCCAGGTTGATGCTGGGCACACGGCACAGCTGCTGAAGGGTTGGACAAATGTCGATCGCTTGAACATCCGATTGGTTCAGTCGGGGGCCTTCTTTACCCAGGATGCTTTGCACCACTTCAGTGAGGATCCGGCGGATACTGCACAGTGCAAGTTTTGCACATGCCGTGACAGCTTGGCACACCGCTTGTGGTCGTGCCCTGCTTTTGCGGATTGTCGCTCCGCCCTTGCAAGTTCTGAACTGCCTGATCCTGCTACTGATGTCCCGGCACAGTCGCTTCGTGGATGGGCGCTTCAGCCAAAGGGCCAGGTGCAGCTCTGGCAGGCCCTGCATGATATACCTGACACATGTGGAAGCTTCGACTGGCCTCCTAGTCTGCCGGATCTTCTGGATGTTTTCACCGATGGATCCTGCTTGCTGCCCACCATTCCTCAGGTGAGACTGGCTTCTTGGGGCGTCGTTTTGGCGTCACGTGCTTCAGAGCAACCGTGGGTTCTGGCCTCTGGACCTTTGCCGGGCATCATACAGACTGCATTCCGAGGGGAAATTTATGCTGTGTTGTCTGCCCTCACCTTGGCACATGTGACGCAGCGTCCTCTTCGCATCTGGTCCGATTGCGCTGGAGTGATCCGGAAATTACAGCGGTTGCAAGCTGGTGAGTCTGTTGTGCGCCCTTCAAGTCTGAACAGCGACCTGTGGCAGCGGATCGCAGACCTGCTCGCCCGGATTCGTGTGCCCTGGACGATTCACAAAGTGGCAGCTCATGTGGATGAGGTGGAGTCAAAGTCTGCCCTTGAGGACTGGATCATTGAGAACAATGCGGCAGCTGATCGTGCAGCAGATGCTGCAAACCTGCAACGGCCGGCCACCTTTTGGGCCATCTGGGAGGAGGTGCGTCGCGATTATGCGCTGCAGGATGTGAAAGCACGTGCGGCGCTGGAACTTCATAGGACAATCGCTGCGAAAGCAACGGCAGGGAAGGATGCTTTGTGGTCGGTGACTCCTGAGGAGCCGGCAATTACTATGCCGGAAATACGATCGCTTCCAGACCCGGTGCCTCGGCCTTTGCTTAAGTATGGGTTGTCTTTTGTGGGTCGTCTTGCTCGTTGGCTAGAGGGACTTGCAGCTCTGCCGCCGGATCGAGTCCAATGGTATTCTTTCGCACAGCTCTATTTGGCCTTCTGCTTTGAGGAGGCCCTGATCCCGCCTGTCCTGGATACGAGACTTCGAAAGTGGTGCACTTTTGACTTCGATTCTCCGGCGATGGCTGGGCTCTCTTTTGCAGTTCGAGCGCGCTATTTCCGGCAACAAGTTCGGGCCATCGTTGCGCAGAGTCATGGACGGCTGCGAACAGCCGAGATGAGACCGTTTTCTTCTGCCCTGGCTATCAAACTGCCGGTTTGTTGCATTGGGTTGAGCGCGACGGCCTATGACAACGTTGAGGAGTATCTCTGTTCTTCTTTGCCACACGGCGTGTGTGGGCAGAATGACAGGTCCTGGATACGTGTGCCTCCGCCACGGCGAAGCTTGAGCTAAACGGCTCTCGCTTAGGGTAGTTTCCGCTACAGCCGAGACTGCCTGTGCCCCGAAAGGTGCCGAAAGGGTTTGGGGTTTGCGCAGCGCGATCTTCTGTTGGCGTTCTGGGTTGGCGTCAACCGTTCCTTTTAAGGTTTATGGCTTTTTAAGCAACATCTCGTTTCGGGGTTAGGGCTTGATCAATAACAATTTTCAGGGTTTAACTGTTCTTCCAGCCAACATCGCCCTGTGGAGTTTGGGCTTTTGGAACTGATAGGCCCTGATGGGTTGTCAGTTATGAAGGGTTCGAAAATGGAGGCTGTGCAGCCCAACATAGTTCAGTTTCGGGCATATCACCAAAGATATTGTTTTATAGGTGTTTTGTGTTTCGAGTTCGCTAGCCAACATCTTCTGTGTCACCAAAAAAAGCAGTGTAATGTCAGGCATTGGTCCTTCTTTTGGGGTTTGGGGTAAGCACGATCTTCCGCCAACCATTCCTTTTAAGGTGTAGTGTGTTCCAAGCAACAGCTCGTTTCAGGGTTTGGGTTTGAGCAATAACAGATTTTATGGCTTAAGTGTTTTGCAGCCATCGTCGCCCTTGTGGAGTTTCGGGTTTGGGAATAAATACATCCTAACGTGTTTATGAAGGGTTTGAACATTCAGGGTTTGCCACCCAACTGTCTTCAGGTATCTCAACCAGTATCTTCTGACGTGTTTTGTGTTTCGGCGGGTTCGCTAGCCAACATCATCTGTTGGGGCTGTGCGAGGGCTTGCCCAGCGTTTGCCACCCAACAAAAGTAGTATAATGCAAGGCTACTAAGCTGTTGTTTCGCGAGCAACACCGCGTACGCGAGGCGCTTCCGAAAACTCGAAAACTTCGAGAATTCGAAAGGTTCTGGCAAATGCGAAAAGTCGAAAATTCGAGTTTTCGAAGATCTCGCTTGATTGACAAAAGCAAAAATAGAATGCCCGGAGATTTTTACAAGTTCGAGTTCGAGCACCCGAAACTTTCGACAGATCGAAATGGCCAATTCGACATGTCCATAACACGAAAATTAGATATTTCGAAACTTCGAAAATTCGCAAATTCAAACGACACGCACTAAGTTTTCTGAGTTGAAAATTTAAAAGAAATCTAAAATTCCAAATCTCGAGAATTCGAAGATTCAAAAGTTTGAAAAATACAAAATGGAAATTCGATGTATCGATTTTTCAAATTTCGATACTCCAAAATGGAATTCTTCCAATCTTTGTCCAAAGCTTCCAGTTTAGCTTTCTTGTAACAAGAAATCCAGACCATTTCTTCAAGAAGCAATACACTCTCCAGATATGCTGAGGCTTGATTATACCTTCTGTCCCTGGCTGACCCTGAGCTCCCTGCAGTGTTCCTATATCTTCCCATTCCGGATTCGCTTCGCGGCTTGCATGTGCATCTATACAGGCAGTTCTTGCCATACCTACAGCATGTGACGGCCATTGACAGCCCATGGTGTATGGCTGTAACTGTCAGTGTGGGAGCATAGTGAGGAACCCAAAATCACGGATGCACAGTGTTGAAGTCTACCCTGTCAGATACTGAGATAGCTATCACTTTTAATTCGTTCAGGTCGCTGTACGATACAGACGAACGAACGAAACGCGAGCCTACATCCTTGAGCCTAAAAGAGTGGATGCTTGCGAAATCCAGCGTTTACACCGCGAATTCACCCGCCCCCCTGGTTTCTAGAGTTGCGGTTTGCGTGCGGGGGTGGTGTCGTTTCAGGGTTTGGTTTCGTTGGGGTTTAGGACGTACGTGCCCGGGCCCCACGAAGTGGGAAGCCAGGCATAAGGTTTCGCGGGTGCCTGGCACTCCAAAACAGGAGGCGGCGGGCACGTAGGGTTTATGGGCCCAGTTTTGAATTTTAACTCATAGTTTTCAAGTCCCCTTACGAGGGGAAGCTGGGTTGAGGGTCTAGGTCAGTGAGGTTGTTTCCCCCGTCCCACACCTAAGCATGATGACGTCCATGGTCTGATACGGTCCGAGTAGAGTTCTTCCATGGCCCAACCTTGATGACATCCAAAGCATGTGTAGCCTGGCCAGTCATGAGTCTTCATAGTGACGTCCATGTCTAAGCCGGTCCGGAAAGAGATTATCCATGGCCCAATATCCAAATCATGTGTGTTCTGGCCAGTCATAAGGCTTCTCATCACACCATCCGCAGCATTCCGGGTGTCGGCCGTGAACGTTCCAACACTGCGTGTGGATTTGTGGAATGGCTGAGGTTTCATTGTGGGTGGGCTCACATCACACCGCCTGCGTTGACTTCGCTCCCATGCCGTGTGCCGCAGGGCTTAAGGCAACCTTGCACCAGCGGGGCGAACTGAACCTAGTACTAGTCCTTGAACCCCGTTAGCGCGAAGTACGTTGAACCAACTTAGAACCCTTACAAAGCCTCTGACGTCGCAACAGACACAACCCAGGACCCACCCCTGGTCTTGTGTGCGACATCATGAGCGCTTGTGGGCTGAGACGCTAAACTCCAAGCCCGTAAACCCTCCATCCGACGCTCGCGGAACTCTGAAGCCCCAAACCCTCAACTGAAAAAAAAAAGAGAATACCCTACAACCTTAAATCCTGAAGCCTGCAGCCTTAAACTCTAGCCTTGAGCCCTTAAGTCTTAAACTTTAACCCTATTTATTCACCGGCATTCCACCCCACGTTTGCAGATGGCTCTGTGCTTGGCCCCGAGGTCAAACACCCGATGCAGATGCGGACCAAACAGCAGGCTGCCGCAATAAAAGCTTGAAGTTCGAAAATCAACCATTCGAGAGTTCAACAATTAGAACTTTTGTGACTTTTCGGGTTTGTCGGGTTCAGACAATGCAAAAAATCAAAACAAATTTTTTCATCGAGCATTCAAGAAACCGAAAAATCGAAATATTGACTTTTCGGTTTTTGCGGGTGGTTCCGGATTACGTAAGCAACAGCATTTTCCTTTGGGTTTGGGCTGTGCAAAGCACGACCGTCGATCGTGGTTCTGGGTTTGTCCCTTTTCAGGTTCGGTGGTTTCCAAGCAACATATCGTTTCAGGGCTTGGGCTTCAGCAATAACACTTTTTATGGTTTAGTTTTTTGCTAGCCAACATCGCCGTGTGGAGTGGGGTTTGGGAACCTTAGCAGAAGTTTGAACATACATGGGTTTCCACCCAGCAGAGTTTACGCGAGTACAGTTTTTCCGTGTTTTGTGGATCGCGTTCGCTTGCCAACATCATCTGTTGGGGCGAGAGCGCTTGCTCAGCATTTGCCACCCAACAAAAGTTGTGTAATGCAAGGCTGTGGATCGGGGTTTGGGTGGCAACGGCATTTTTTTTGGGGGGGTTTGGGGTGTGCAGCACGATCTTCGGTTTTCTGGTTTGTGCGGACCATTGCTTTTCATGTTTAGGGTTTTCCAAGCAACATCTCGTTTCAGGGTTTAACATTCAGGGTGTGCCACCCGGCATAGTTTAGAGTATATCAACGAATATCCTTCGGTGTTTCGTGTTTCGGGTTCGTTAGTCAACATCTACTGTTGGGGCGGGATGGCTTGTCCAGCGCTTGCCACTTGACAAAACTGGTGTAATGCAAAGCTACGGCTTAGGATTTGGCATGCAGCAGCATGCTTCATTCAGAGTTTAGGGTGTGCAAAGCACGACCTTCTGTTGTGGTCTTGGGTTTGCGCCGGCCATTCCCGTTAAGGTTTAGGGTTTTCCAAGCAATATTTCGGGTCAGGGTTCGGACTTGAGCAATGACACATGTTAGAGGTTTGGGTGTTTTGCCCGAAAATTCGATAATCGACAACATAGAAATTTCGACTTGACTTTTCGGGTGTTTCGGGTTTGGACAATGCAACAAAAGCAGGAAGGCATTTTGTAATCGAACATTCGAAAAATCGAACTATAGACTTTTCAGGTTTTTCGGGTTCAAGTCACCGCTGCGTGCGCGACACACAAAACTGCAGCACAGCAAGGCTATGGTTCAAGCTTGGGTAAGCACCAGCATTTTCTTTTGGGTTTGGGCTGTGCAAAGTCAGTTGTGGTTTTGGGTTTGTGCCGACCACATTTTTTCATGTTTATGGTTTTCCAAGCAACATACCGTTTCAGGGTTTGGGCTTGAGCACTGACACGTTTTAGGGTTTAGTGTTTTGTCAACTCCTTCAACAAGAGGTTTCCCCCAGATCCGAGTGGAAAAGATGGCTGCGCACCAGGATCTCGACAAACTCTGGGGCCTCCCACAATGGCTGGCCGCGGGCAATCATGTGGTGGATGAAGCCGCCAAACAAGCATTGTCCAAGGAATTCCAGGTGGTTCGCGATATTACCGACACAGCTGCGGCTTATCTTGATGACCAGAGCGACTTGCTTTGGCTGTCCTGGCGTTACTTGCTGCAGCTTTCACGTGAGAAACCCCGACTGCTTGAAACAGTTGTCTGCAGATGACAGGAAAGCCGGAGCTGTGCTGCCTCGTGGTGCGACCTCCTGACTGGCCTTGCTTGACAAATGGCGCCTGCAGGTTCTTGGCCCCTTTGTTTCCTGGCAACAACCTGCTGCATGGCGCGACTGGCTTCTTGCCTGCTCCGGGCTTCCCTCGTTCACTGAACCTTTGTGGAGCTGGGTCACTGGACTGGAATGGTCAGAACAGCAAGTACGCTCCAAGGGTGTTACTGGCGCCACGTACCTCGAGTTGCTTGTGGACTTTGTGGCCACTACTGGATTTGCCCGCCCTACGAGCTGGCCCAGGCGCGCTTTGTGGATCGACCTCTGCGGCATGCGCTTATGCCCTGCACTCTCAGGATGATTGTCCACTGCTTTGTCGAAGCACTTCGACAGCTCGAAAGACTGAGTGCACGTCGTCTCCTTCCCAACCGTCGCGGTAAGGTGTTCTCAGGATGAGCGGACGCTGAAGCGCTTGATCGGACAGGAGGGGTGTTGCTGCTTGCGCTGGTGCACTCCTTCCTTCATACCCAGTCAAAGGTTGAGTGTTTTGCCATCGCCGCGTGGAGTGTGGGGTTTGGAACAGTCAGGCTTTGCCACCCAGCAGAGTTTAGCCGAGTACAGTTTTGCGCGTGTTTTGTGGATCGCGTTCGCTTGCCAACATCATCTGTTGGGGCGAGAGCGCTTGCTCAGCATTTGCCACCCTACAAGAGCAGCGTGCTGCAAGGCTGTGTTTCCAGGTTTGGGTAGCAACGACATATTTCTTTTAGGGTTTGGGGTGTGCGCAGCACGATCTTCTGTTGGGGTTCTGGCGGTTTGCGCAGACCTTTCCTTTTCAGGCTTGGGGTTTTCCAAGCGATATCACATTTCAGAATTTGGGCGTGAGCAACAACACCTTTTCGGGTTTAAGTGTTTCGCCGGCCAACATGGCTGTTGTTCATATGCAGGTATCCCTTAAGGCTTGCGCGTCCTCTTCCCGGGCAGTGGCTACCATAGCGCCACCAGCCAGGGAGAGGGGCGGGAACAAAATCTACAAGCCGTAATGAGGCAACTCTAAAACTACAGGTTATCAGCCGCATCGCTCAGAACGATGCAAGCTTTGAGACTGCGCTGCCCAAGTGAGGGGGCAATACACTCTCACAGAAGCTTGCATTGCCCAAATGAGGGGGGCGCCTAACTAGAGGGGCTCGGTTGCTCATACCCCTCGGCCACTGACACGTGCAGGAGTTCGTCGAAAGCTTGGCGGATGTCGGTTTCAAGCATGAGCTGCAGCTGCCCTGGGTGGACTTGAATTTAAACAAGAAGGAGCCAGCTCTGCCGTTGAACCCCACTTCAAAATCGGAGCGCTTTTCGCTTGAGCTGTCGTTCGTGGACAAGTTGGAGACTGAGCTGACTTTGGACCTGCTGCGCACCATCCCAACGGACAAATGCAAAGGCAGGCCAACAAGATGCCCATGTGAACTTTGCAATTGCAAGGCTTCGGGCCGACATGCTTGCAGTGCCTTCCCGAAGAGGGGGGTGTTGTTCATATGCAGGTATCCCTTAAGGCCTGCGCGTCCTCTTCCCGGGCAGGGGCTACCAAAGTGCCACCAGCCAGGGAGAGGGGTGGGAACACAATCTACAAGCCTTAATGAAGCAACTCTAAAACTATAATGGCCGTGTGGAGTTTGGGGTTGGGAACCAACACATGCTGAAGGGTTTATGAGGGGTTTGAACATTCGGGTTGTTCCACCGTTCAACCCAGCATAGTTTAGGGTATATCAACGAATATCCTTTCAGTGTTTTGTGTTTCGGGTTCGCTAGTTAGCATATCCTGTTAGGGCGGGATGGCTTGCCCAGCGTTTGCCACCTGACACAACTAGTGTGATGCAAGGCTACGGCTTTAGGGTTTGGCAAGCAACAGCATGCTTCTTTCAGGGTTTAGGGTGTGCAAAGCACGACCTTCTGTTGCGGTTCTGGGTTTGTGCCGACCATTCCTTTTAAGGTTTTCCAAGCAACACGTCGGGTCAGGGTTCGGACTTGAGCAATGACACATGTTAGAGGTTTGGGTGTTTTGCCCGAAAATTCGATAATCGACAACATAGAAATTTCGACTTGACTTTTCGGGTGTTTCGGGTTTGGACAATGCAAAAAAAGCAAGAAGGCATTTTGTAATCGAACATTCGAAAATCGAACTATAGACTTTTCAGGTGTTTCGGGTTCAAGTCACCGTTGCGTCCGCGGCACACAAACCTACAGCACAGCAAGGCTATGGCTCAAGATTAGGCAAGCAACTACTCCATTTCCCATTGTGTTGTGTTCTCCGTTTTGAGCTTTTTGGCAGTCTTGGACTGCCGAAACAAAAGGTTTGGGTTGGTAAGCATTGGTGGATTTCCATTGATAGCCACTGATGGCACATTGTTCATATATAACAACGGAAAGCTACGATGAGCCGAATTCATAGATTTCGTTGCTTAGCTTTGATGTATGGGGATGGTAGCCGTTGAGTGGAAGCCAAAATTGCCGGCGTCTTGGGACTTTTAAGATTCCTACGGCTCCTACGGCCCCTTACGGCCCTTAGCCTTAAGCTTACTTTCGGCCCTCAGGACTCTAGTATTCCTCAAACTTTTCAGGCCTTTAAACGTCCTTGAAGCCTCCTGAGGATTTCAGGGTTTAAAAATTTTAGTTTTAGGGTTGCTGCCGATTTTGAAGCCCACTGAGAGATTTAGGGGTTCAGAGGGGTCAAGGTTGACGGCGGGATTGACGCCTCATTGGGGGATCGGCTGGCGTTTCGCCCCCCGGTGTCCCTCACATTGCGTTTCCAGCTCCCGGTCACAGTCCTTTTCTAGCTTGTGTCCTTATTCGCAGCAAACAACAAACCAGAGACCGTAACAGATTTTCAAGGCTAGAGCCTGGCATTCTGCAGAAAAGCACCGGTTCAAGAGGTTTCTGGGAGATTTAGGTGTTTGGAGAAGAAAAACGATTCTGGAGTGGCGAGAAGGCGTCGAGGGTGATTGGCTGCTGGTTTTCGGTTCGCGAGTGGTACGCCGGTGGCTCGCGGGTAGTTCGGCGGTGGTTCGCAGGTGGTTCCCCGGATGGTTCGCGGGTGGTTAGTGGTTCGAGGGGGTGTTTCGTGGGTTTCGCGCTGTTTCGGATTCCGTGTTGCCTCGATTCGCGACGATTAGGGACAAAAAGCTGTTGCAGTCTCCGTTTTTGTGGTTTTTGCTGCAAATAAGGACACAGGTTAAAAAAGGACCGTGACCGGGAGCTGGAACCGGAATGTGAGGGACAGCAGGGGGCGAAACGCCAGCCAATCCGTATTCATGGTACCCAAAAATGGGCCCTAATTTTGACAACTACCCATATAGGGACTACTATAGGGATCCATTCACCCGTTTCCCTACTACGCACCAGGGAGAAGACTGTAAGCCCTCTTAGAGTTTGGGATTTAGGGTTTGTCAGGGTAGGTGGTCTACGACTTTAAAACTTAAGCTGTGGCTCCTAAACCGAAGGGGTCTAAAATACCTATATAGTAGAATGTAGGGACTTATACATTCGGAATTACTATTATGATTTAGGGAAGTCTCCCCCAGAACAGTACCTATAGGACCCTTTGGGTAAACCGAAATTCCCTGCCCTCTTCAACTCCAAACCCGAAGCCTCCAGCTGTAAATGCAACTCCTCGATCCCAAGACTCGCAAGCTCCCGAACCCTCAACCCAAGCCCAAATGCCCAGCTCTATATGGGAGTTTCCGAAAATTAGGGGTACCGTGTTTTGGGGGGTTCTTAAAAGAAGGATCCTACTATTTAAGGTAGTATATTAGGGTCCCCTATGTTCGGAAACTCCCATATAACCCTGATAGAACTGCGGCTTAGGGCTTAGGGTTTAAAGGGTATGGGCGTCAATCCTGCCGTCAACCCTAACCCCGAAACCCCTAAATCCCCAGGAGGCTTCAAACTCGGCCGCTCAACAGGCTTTAAGGAGGTTTAGAGGCCTGAAGGGGGTTGAAGAATCCCAGAGTCTCACCGGCCCGAAACGAAGCTTTTCAGGGCCGCAAGGGGCCTTAGGAATTTTAAAGGGTTCAAGGGCATTGCGCTCTGAAGGGCAGTCTTCGAAAGTTTACGCCTTTCAGCGGCCTGAAACCCTTAACCCAAGACGGTTACCTCTGACCTGCCGCAAAGACTTTCAAGAGCATACGTATAAAGGCTCTGGAGCGGTTGATATTGCAATGCCCGGGGTTTGTTTGCAGGCTTGCGCGCAGCTCCAGCTTTTGAAGAACCAAAGCCACATGATAGATAGGTTTTTGCTTCAGATCAAGATTCTGGAGCTCGTACTTGTTTTTTTGCATTGCTTGGGCAGCGGAACAGCGCGACAGGAAGGACGTAGGAAATGCAGGGCAAGCAACAGCATTTTCTTGTGGGTTTAGCGTGTGCAAAGCACGACCGTCTGTTGTGGTTGTGGGTTTGCGCCGACCATTCCTTCAAATATCGTTTCAAGGTGTGGGCTTGAGCAATGACACGTTTTAGGGTTTAGTGTTTTGCCAGCCAACATCGCCGCATGGTGCTTGGGGTTTGAACATTCAGGGTTTTCCACCCAGCAGAGTTTAGCCGAATACATGTGTCAGTGTTCTGTGTATCGGGTTCGCTAGCCAACATAATCGGGGCGAGAGCACTTGCTCAGCGTTTGCTAACAAAAGTAGTGTAATGGCTGTGGTTCGGGGTTTGGGCTTCTTCTAGGGTTTGGCGTGTGCGCAGCACGATGTTGTGTTGAGGTTGTGGATTTGCGCGGACCATTCCTGTTAAGGTTAGGGTTTTCCAAACGATATGTCGGTTCAGGGTTCGGACTGGAGCAATGGCATATGTTTACGGTTTGGGTGTTTTGCCAGAATATTCGAAAATCAAACCATAGAATTTTAGACTTTCGGGTTTTCGGATTCGAACAATTCAAGATGTATCAAGAACCAATCTTTTAGTCGAACATTCGAAATTCGACTTATCGACTTTTCAGGTTTTCCGGTTTACGTCACCGTTGCGTGCACGGCACACGTTTTGCTAAACTGCACCACAGCAAGGCTATGGTTCAAGATTAGGCAAGCAACAGCATTTTCTTTTCTGTCTGGGCTGTGCAAAGCACGACCGTCTGTTGTGGGTTTGCGCCGACCATTCCTTCAAATCTCGTTTCAGGGTGTGGGCTTGAGCAATGGCGCGTTTTAGGGTTTAGTGTTTTGCCAGCCAACATCGCTGCATGGAGCTTGGGGTTTGAACATTCAGGGTTTTCCCCAGCAGAGTTTAGCCGAATGCATTTTTCAGTGTTCTGTGTATCGGGTTCGCTAGCCAACATCTCCTGTTAGTGTAATGCAAAGCTATGGTTCGGGGTTTGGTCTTCTCCTAGAGTTTGGGCTGTGCGCTGCGCGATCTTTTGTTGAGGTTCTGGGCTTGCGCGGATAACTGCTTTTCATGTTTACGGTTTTCGAAGCAACATATCGTTTTGGGGCTTGGGCCTGAGCAACAAAACGTTTTAGGGTTTAAGTGTTTTGCCGGCCAACATGGCGGCGTGACGTTTGGAGTAAGTAACCAACGCATGCTAAATGGTTTATGAGGGGTTTGAACATTCAGGGTGTGCCACCCAGCATAGTTTCGGGTATATCAACGAATATCCTTTCAGTGTTTTGTGTGTCGGGTTCGCTAGTCAACATCTCCTGTTGGGGCGGGATGGCTTGCCCAGCGTTTGCCACTTGACAAAAGTGGTGTAATGCAACGGCTCAGGGTTTGGCATGGAGCAGCATGCTTCTTTTGGGGTTTAGGGTGTGCAAGGCACGACCTTCTGTTGTGGTTTTGGGTTTGCGCCGACCGTTCATTTTAGGGTTTAGGGCTTTCCAAGCAATATATCGTTTCAGGGTTCGGACTTGAGCAATGGCACATTTTTAAGGTTTGAGTGTTTTGCCATAAAATTCGAAAATCAAAAAATAGACTTTTTGGGTGTTTCCGGTTCGGGCAATGCAAAAAGAAACAAGAACAAATCTTTTAATCGAACATTCGAAAATTCGAACAATAGACTTTTCAGTCACCGTTGCGTGCGCGGCACACAAAACTACAGCACAGCAAAGCTATTGTTCATGATTAGGCAAGCAGCAGCATTTGCTTTTGGGTTTGGGGTGTGCAAAGTTGTGGGTTTGTGCCGACCATTCCTTCAAAAGTAGGGTTTTCCCAGCAACATACCGTTTCAGGGTTCGGGCTTGGGCAATGACACGTTTTAGGGTTTAGTGTTTTGCCAGCCAACATCGCCGCCTGGTGCTTGGGGCTTGAACATTCAGGGTCTTCCACCCAGCAGAGTTTAGCCAAATACATTTGTCAGTGTTCTATGTATCGGGTTCGCTAGCCAACATAATCCGGGCGAGAGCGCTTGCTCAGCGTTTGCCAACAAAAGTAGTGTAATGACTGTGGTTCGGGGTTTGGGCTTTTTCTAGGGTTTGGGGTGTGCGCAGCACGATCTTCTGTTGAGGTTCCGGGCTTGCACGGACCATTCCTGTTAAGGTTTAGGGTTTTCCCAACAACATATCGTTTTGGGACTTGGCCGTGAGCAACAAAACGTTTTAGGGTTTAAGTGTTTTGCCGGCCAACATGGCCGTGTGGAGTTTGGGGTATGCAACCAACACATGCTACAGGGCTTGTGAGGGGTTTGAACATTCAGGGTGTGCCACAAAGCATTGTTTCGGGTATATCAACGAGTATCCGTTCAGTGTTTTGTGTTTCGGGTTCGCTAGTTAGCGTGTCCTGTTGGGGCGGGATGGCTTGCCCAGCGTTTGCCACTTGACAAAACTAGTGTTATGCAAGGCTACGGCTTAGGGTTTCGCATGCAGCAGCATACGTCTTTTTGGGTTTAGGGTGTGCAAAGCATGACCTTCTGTTGTGGTTTTGGGTTTGCGCCGACCGTTCTTTTTGAGGCTTAGGGTTTTCCAAGCAATATATCGTTTCAGGGTTCGGACTTGAGCAATGGCACAGTTTTAAGGTTTGGGTGTTTTTGCCAGAAGATTCGAAAATTACAAAAAAGCAATTTTCTATTTTTCGGGTTCTTCGGGTTTGGACAATGCCAACAATATAGAAAACAAATCTTTTACTCGAACATTCGAAGGTTTTATTTCCAGACTTTTCGGTTTTTTTGCGACAAACAAAACTACAGCACAGCAAGGCTATGGTTCAGTGTTAGGTAAGCAACAGCATTTTCTTTTGGGTTTAGGGTGTGCAAAGCACGACCGTCTGTTGTGGTTTTGGGTTTGCGCCGACCATTCCTTATCAGGTTTAGGGTTTTCCCAGCAACATGTCGTTTCAGGGTTTGGGCTTGGACAATGACACGTTTCAGGGTTTAGTGTTTTGCCAACCAACATCGCCGCCTGGTGCTTGGGGTTTGAACATTCAGGGCTTTCCACACAGCAGAGTTTAGCCGAATACATTTGTCAGTGTTTTGCGTATCGGGTTCGCCAGCCAACATAATCTGCTGGTGCGAGAGCACTTGCTCAGCGTTTGCCAACAAAAGTAGTGTAATGGCTGTGGTTCGGGTTGATATATCCTTTCAGTGTTTTGTGTTTCGGGTTCGCTAGCTAGCATCTCTTGTTGGGGGCGGGATGGCTTGCCCAGCGTTTGCCACTTGACAAAACTAGTGCTATGCAAGGCTACGGCTTAGGGTTTCGCATGCAGCAGCATACTTCCTTTAGGGTTTAGGGTGTGCAAAGCACGACCTTTTGATCGACCTTTTGCTCTGGTTTTGGGTTTTCGCCGACCATTCCTTTTAAGGCTTAGGGTTTTCCAAGCAATATATCGTTTCAGGGTTCGGACTTGAGCAATGGCACAGTTTTAAGGTTTGGGTGTTTTTGCCAGAAGATTCGAAAATCACAAAAATGCAATTTTCTATTTCTCTGGTTTTTCGAGTTCGGACAATGCAAACAATATCAAAAACAAATCTTTTACTCGAACATTCGAAGGTTTTATTTCCAGACTCTTCGGGTTTTTCTGCGACACACAAAACCACAACACAGCAAGGCTATGGTTCAGTCTTAGGTAAGCAACAACATTTTCTTTTGGGTTTAGGGTGTGCAAAGCACGACCGTCTGTTGTGGTTTTGGGTTTGCGCCGACCATTCCTTATCAGGTTTAGGGTTTTCCCAGCAACATATCGTTTCAGGGTTTGGGCTTGGGCAATGACACGTTTCAGGGTTTAGTGTTTTGCCAACCAACATCGCCGCCTGGTGCTTGGGGTTTGAACATTCAGGGTTTTCCACCCAGCAGAGTTTAGCCGAATACATTTGTCAGTGTTTTGTGTATCGGGTTCGCCAGCCAACATAATCTGCTGGTGCGAGAGCGCTTGCTCAGCGTTTGCCGCCCGTTCAACAATAGTAGGGCAGTGCAAGGCTGTGGTTCAGGGTTTGGTAGCAACGGCATACTTCTGTCAGGGTTTGGGGTGTGCACATCGGGATCTTCTGTTGGGGTTCTGGGTTTACGCGGATCGTTCCTTTTAAGGTTTAAGCAATTTATCGTTTTGGGGCTTGGGCGTCAGCAACAACACGTTTTAGGGTTGAAGTGTTTTGCCAGCCAACATCGCCGCATGGAGCTTGGGGTTGGGAACCAATATGAGCATTTCCGGTATTTCAACCAATATCTTTGTCTTTGGGTTTTTTGGGTTCGCAAAGAACCGGTTCGGAGTTCGGGTTTGCCAGCCAACATGTCCTTTGAAAAGTTAGGGTTTGGGGTTTTGCCAACCGACATCAACTTTTAGGCTTCGGGGCTAGTAACCAAGTCAGTTTAGGGTTTGAGGATTTGCCAGCAACATCTCCGTTTGAGGTTTCGGGTTCGCTAGGCGCTAGCCAACATCTCATGTTACGGCGGGAGGGCTTGTTCAGCGTTTGCCACCAAGCACAAGTAATGCAATGCAGGGCTACGGTTTACGGTTTGGTAAGCAATGTCACCGTGTTTCCACTAGCCCGATTGTCCAGTGAGTTAAAGTGCATGGCTGGAAGTGTGCCTCGTGAGTGACTTGTTTTCCCGGCCCTTGAGCTGCGAAAATAGTAGTGCGATTGCCACGCACCTCTGCTGTGTGCCGTGATACAAGGCAGCGGCGCCACGATGATGGCTGGGGCTCAGACCCTGTTCCAGGGGGCGGAATGACGAGTCCGACAGCCCGACTGGAAACCCTCGACTACACGATTCGCGGTGCCGCGAAGGTAATCTTGTGTTCGCAGGTACCGAGTACACTTCACCATCCGGAGGCCCGTAGGACTGCGGTGGCTTGTCGCCCGGAGGTGGAATCACTGCTGCGGACCTGCCTCGGCAGCGGGCATCAGGTAGGAGTGGAAGGAGGCTCCAACTCCAACCAGTTTCCGTATGCTTGGCTATGACATTCCGGGGGCCCCGTCCTGCATGTCTGCAGGCGGCCCTGATGCTATCGCGATGCCTCCTTTTTGACGAAACACCGCATCCGATTCTCAGGCTCAAGAAGGGAGTCACGGAAAGCTGGGGAGCATCCACTTCGCGCCGGGGAGACATCCTTGTCCGCCTCTCCTCGAGCATAGCCGCCGCGTGAACCTTAGAGGTAGTCATCCGTTCACAAAGCGGGGAGGCTGACCCTGGCTGGGTGTCGAAGACAGCGAAGCGGGGTTCCGAGGTCCGCCCCCGCATGATACAGCTCCGTGCCGTGGTTTACGTTTGGCCGTCCAGACTTTCTGGCCAGCTCACGCAGCCCGAAAAAGAGCCCATTGAGTCTATGCTTCCCGTGCCGAAGTCCTCGCGTGACCGCTATTTGGCAGAGGAGTCATTCCACCTGCAAAGAGTGCGAGTGCCCACTCCCTCCGGTCTTCCGCCTTTACCACCTTTAAGGTGCCCACCCATGGCGCTGAGGAGTTGCTCTTCGCGACCAACCTGAAAAGCCAAAGCTGCGAGGGGAAGGCTTCATCATCATGGAGTCTGCCGGGGTCAGACGGTCGTAGGCACTTTAGCGGAACCAGCGGCTCAACCGACATGCCTGTTCCAAAAATGGCATGGAGAAGAGTCTGCAGACCCGCGTAAGAACAGCGCCCCCCACTGCCCCCCAAACTCGTCAAAGGCTCCAAAGCCCGCCCAAGCAACAAGAGCAAAACATAAAAAGGCGGGCGTCAAGAACACAACTCAAAAGGAGTCCGTGCGGGCCCCGTCGTGCTTGGCCTCGAGTTTGGGTGCGACGTTCCGGTCCACATCTTGGGAATCGGAGCCGCCGACAGGGTCCCTTTTGGGCCCAGCGCCAGCCCTTGAGTCGTTGGGTTTGCCCTGTGCCGCAGCCTGGTCTGAAAGGCGACCGTGCCCCTTTGGACATTCCCGTCTTAGCTTCGAAGGCGGAAGGTTAAGCCTGCTGCGGAGGTGCAGTTTCCGGACGCCAGGAAATGATCTTTCACCTCAAGAGAGCGAAGATGGAAGCCGAGGTTGCGGAGTTCTCCAGTGGCCCGGAGGGCGTGGTCCCAAACACAAGCTGGAGTCCCCGTCGCTGCCTCCAACTTCAGTTTGGAGTGCGCGCGCGCGTGCGCCCCGTGCGGGCAGATCGTCGACTTAGGCCACCCACTCTTTGTTTGGTGAACCTATAGGCTTGCCACCGCGACCTGGAGCGTACAATCCGTCATAATTAAGTGGGGCCAGAGACGGCGCCGAACGTAAGGCTGATTGGCACGTATTTGCGGCTTCAAGCGACGATAGCGAGAACCTCCCGCACCCGCTTGGTGTTCCGGATTTGATTGCCAAACCAAACCCACCGAAGCGGCGAGCACATCTGTGCTCCGCCGACAGTATAGTATGTGGATCGTTTCACACGCGCAGATACTCCACAACTCAGCACGCCGCGTACTACGGGTGCGTTTGTGGGCTGGCATTTCCTTCGTTGGGAAAGGTGCCGAGCCCCACGCCGAAGACACGCGGACCAGCTGGCCCCATTGCGCTTCTTCCTCCAACCTGTCGTTCACTCATCGTGCCGCTTCCCCCGACGCAAGGTCCCGTAAGCACGCGGTCGTGAGCCAACTTTATCACCGTGGTTCACGCGGTCTGCGTGTTGCGAACAACCATCATCGCCCTGATGGCTGCGGAGTCGGCCTCAGTGAAACCTGACCTGCAGCGGCGTACGCCTTGGACCTCCATCTTCTTGGCATTGGTCAGCTCTGCTAAACGGCCATGGGGAAGAGGGGGGAAAAGAAGCGAAGCCAGTGTTCCAAAACCTTTTCCGTGTCCCAATCCGTAACAGCCCAAGGCTCCCAAATCCTTTCCTGGTCAGCCATGGTGATCGCCAAACGGGGCCTCGGAGGGTTACTGGCAAGCCAAATCAACGTCAAGAACCAACCCATGCGCGCTTTGGATCTTTGCTGGAGCGGCAAACAGTCCCGAATGAAACCCTGCCAGTGCAGATTACCGCGATTCCAAAAGGTCGACCGCAGCGTCCTGCAGGTGCTCCCTCACCCAGGTCCGGACTTCCGAAGTTGATCCCCCCTTGCCAAATGGCAATAGGGCATCAGCCTGATCGTTTTCGAAGGGTCTAACCCGGAACTGCTCGCGCCCACCTCCTTCACAACAGCCGGCTCTTCCAGCGTGTACCCCACCTTGTCGAGTTTGCAAGACGAGGCAGCAGCAAGGACGCCATCTCGGCGTAGGTAGACATTTGAGCTGATCTCCTTTCATCGTAATTGATGGCCGGCATAGAGCCCAGCAGAGCTCCAACGGTTGAGGAGTGCGAGCCGCTTCCCAACCGCGCACCAAGGGACGGCTCCAAGGGTGTACCGCCTTCCAAGGCAGTGCTCCAAGGGTGTACCCAAAGAGTCCAGGAGCATCAAACAGCTCTCCAGAGCAGAAGCAGCAGCGTGCACTTGTGTAGGGCGGGGCGGAGCGGGCGGAGGGGTGCAATGATTTAAACGAAAGAAATCAAACCCCACAATCATGTGGGGAATAACTCTTCAGCCGCTCGGGATGTCGTGCAGGCGTTCGCCTTTGTTTGCCGAATTGGTTTCCCGTGTTCTCCGAAATTGTCATCCTGAGTTTCAGCATCCATGTCTGGGAGCTTGCACTGTCTTCGTCAGAAGCGACTTTGCCGGAAATATGTATTTACGCAAGCAACTTTTCCGAGCTGCAGTGGGATCAACGGTGTCCATCGTCCCCGACACCTTTAAATGTAGAAAGATGCGTGGGGCCGCGGGCGGACCCAGACGTTCGATAGACGCATGCGTGTCCGTCTCGGCAGCACTGTCCAAGACCTGTCATACCCTGCCCTGATGTCCGTCTTGCCGATCCAGTCTTGGATGTCACGTGCCTCATCTGGTCAGTTGCCAATGTCAGCACTAGGCAAAAAGCTTCAAACATGGGGGCTAAACTCAACAAAGGTCGTTTGTACAAGTCAACTCTGTCTTGCAGCGAACTTCATGCCTTCAGCTTTGTATTGCGTTGTGCAAGCAGCGAAATCCTCGAGCTTTGGGTGCAGGTTTGCTTTTGTCAGCATTGGTGCGGATGTCTCAGACCTGATGTTTGTCATGCTGCAATGCTCAAGTCGAGATTTCATTCAGCTCATGCTCCCCTTACTCCATCGCAGGCCGTGGATTTACGGCTGGAGGCTTTCGACATCATCATCCTTGCACCTGGCCGACATGAGCCAACTCTAAAGGGCCAAGCAGCTTGTAGAGTTTGCCCGATTCAGGTTCCAAGTCCTCCAAACGTCGATGTTCAGGGTTTGCCATGCACTTAAGACAAGGTGAGATCATCAATCGCAGCGTCTTCTCCTGGTGTTGTCGAAGAACATCCACTAAGGGTGCAATTCCTTGTTGATCTTGCTTCGCCGATGCCCCAGCTGTCGTGCTGTTCACATCCTTGGTGAACCCTGCCATCCTTGCAGTAGAGACTTCTTGGAGGGTGGCCACGCGATTCTTCACAGCGGTCATCAGCACCATGTTTGTGGGTGCTCCGCGCTGTGAAGGAGCAATGGGGTTTGCATCCGGTCGCAAGGTGCCCTGTCGTCCGCTATGCAGCCAATGCAGCCTTGGGGTTTGCACTGGCTTGCCAGCGTAGACTCGTAGACAGCGCATGGTTTCATTTACGTGGTTGCGGACAGAAGAGATGCATCAGATGTGAAAGTTAGGACAAACTTAAGCATGCTAGTGCTTGCCAACGGGCAGACCCAAGAGATCTTGCAAGCCAGTACAGAGCCACGAGCAGCTACAATCCTGCGACGTTGGAGATCATTGAAGTTGTTCTCCCAGTGCCGAAGCCTCGGCCTAGCCGAGATGGTAACCTTGGTATGACAACTCGCAGGAAGCTTGAGTTCGGTAGACCAGTTTTGGGCAGGCGAAGGTTCTTTTGGCATTCCCTCGTCCGTGCAGGGCCGCGCACGGCGTCCATGTTGAGTTGGAAGATGTTACGGAAGGGCGAGAGCTTTGGACCGCCTGCAGGACCCGTTGTTATACTGTCTGCTTGCTTTTTGATCGCGCGGGCCCGAGCAACCCGAAGTCTGTACCCGGTGTTCCAGCATCCTGCAAGGTCATCACGCTATTGATGCTCCATCCTGAGATATTCTCCACTTTCTGCGAATTTAGGCAGCCTTGCAGCTTTCAGGGTGCGATGGCTCAATTACGACTATTTCGGCCTTCTGACTGCAACCGGCTCAGCGTCCCGCGGTGCCTTGCAATTGCCTTAACAAACGTAATTGAACAGGGCTCTTATGTGCAGGCTGCCAAGTACAGTGCCCAGAAAACCCGTCCAACCTTCCAAAAAAGCATGGCCAGGAACTCGGGACAAGTTGGCACATCTTGCTTGTCGACACATGTCGTGTAGATTGCTGTGCACGGGTTTCATTGCTTGTGAGGCTGTTGGCTTGACTACGGGTGTCCGTCCGGCCTGCTTAGTTGTAGATTGTAGGTGATGCAGAACCACCTGTAAGAGCAAAGCAGCTTACAGAAGCTCGCTTGTCTGTGCACCTGAGGGAAAGTGTTGTGCCCTGGTAACTAACTTGCAGTGGTTCGCGGCCGCACGATCTGCTCCCCTGCTGCTGTCTCTTTCATGAGTACGGCAACCCGAATGGGTTTCCACTTTGCAATGCATGTTTCTGTTTAGTCAGTTTAGTCTAGCTCCCGTTCTTTTTGGCCTTTCACTGGGGTGTGGTCTTTGCTCAATTCAGAAGTCCTACTGTCTGGCAGTTGCAGAGTGGAATCTTCATCGGCATGCAGTGTCTGGCCCCCGAATCTGCATTCGTGCTGTGCAAACTTCACTCAGCGCTTTCGACAAAGCTTTCGCTCGAGCTGAGAAGAATGTTAGATAATGGACTCCGATGGCAAAACTCGCGTGGTGACTTGCCTGCTCAGGCTTGATGCTGATTTGCACACGATCTTTGAATTTGGTGGAGATCGATCCCTTCAAGGCCCCGCTTGCAGGTTTGCTTCGCAGCGAGTTTTCGTAGCAAGCCATCTGTCTTTCTTGGCACGCGATTTCAAGCACTTGCTGGGGAACCTATCTCTCAGCTTGAGATTCGGCATGTTCTTGAGGTGCCCATGACCAGAGTTTCACCGCACTTTTAGTAGTAGTTCGAGACGTGTATTTCGACGTTTCTGGATTCGCAGATCACTGTGAGTCGGCTTAAGGTTTCAGCAGTACGTTGTACAGCTAAAAGGTGCAGCTTAGTTGTGTTGCGCAAGTGCACAAGATACGACAGTTTGCACATCGAACTGAGGCTAGTGAGTGGGATAACTGCGTTAGCAGTGAGTTTTTCTCAGCCACCAGGAGAGCACTGGTTGGACGTGCCCATATCCTGTCCGAGACTCGGGAAGCCAGACCTTTGACGTAGAAGGCTGCAAAAGTGTCAAGGACGACCACATCTCTGTCATAACCGGCCGCATTTTCCTTGGCGTGATGGTGCGCTCAGTGCGGCCTGTCACATGTGACTCGTGCAACCATGCTCCGAGAGGAGCTCGGCACAGTCAGTTCTGGGCCTGTGCTCCGCATGGCAGGCCTTGATTACCTTGATCATTGCCTTCCTCTGCGCCAACGGGTAAGCCGCGACACGTGTGCGTTTCAAGTCTCACATGTTTGAAAGGCTAGTTTGCCACAAAACAGGCACTTCATGGGGCAAGAGTACATCCTGAGAGACTTCAGCTGGAGTCTGAGAGCAACTTGTGCTGCATGGTTTCGTTCAGCTTTGCTTTGATGCTTCGAGTTTGCTTTCGAGGCAAGCAGATCGACATGAAACTGACAAAACTGGATCCTGACGCCCAGTGCGCCATTCTTCGTTTTTAGTACTGACGACTGTCTTGGTGCTGAGAACTCACGAACCGGCAGACGTCATCTCAGTATTGTAGCCACATAAGCTGCACGGCCAGGGCCAGTGGTGGCGGCGGCATCCTTCGCACATCGCATTGCCCCTCGCTGTAACTCTAGACTCAATGTCGGCACGCCACCTGCAGAGTCCTGCAAAGCAATCTCCTTGATCTGCACATCTCATGCCAGTCTTCAGCATGCTGCCCACAACTTTCGGCATCTGGATTGATAGCTGGAATGTCAAGGCAGGCTGTGGGTCCTGTGGGCATGGGCTGACGCTTTGAGAGCCTGAGGGAAACAGTGCTCTGCCAGGGCTATCTTTTGAAGGAGCGTGCCGAGCTTTACGCGGAGGAGCTTTGATGTTGCAGTGATTTGAGTGCATCCTCGACCCTTCGCCTTAAGTGCACAGGAACTGCGAGTTCCACAGTTCTGCTGCAGACTTACATGATTTGCAATGACACTTGTGGCGGCGACAAGCTAAGACAAAGAACTGTCGAAGTCGCCTGCGTGGTAACACGTGACCCAGGTGAACACTGTGGAAAGCCGCACATTCCGTACCTTGAGCTGATGAAAGCGTCAGGCCATCTCCTGCGCTTTTCTTTGGGCTGGAACTCCGGCTGACTTGATGTTGAGACTGGTGTGCATTTTAGATCCTTGCTTGCAGGGCTATTTGACATGGGCAGCCCGAATCTTTGCATTCTGACCGCAGGGAGACAGTTGAGCTTGGCATACCAGATCTTTCCCTTCGGTGCTGTCATCGGCAAGGCCAGCTGAAATTGAAGGAGAAATGATAACCGCAAACATACAGGCAGCAGGTAGCATGCAGGACAAAACTCAAAGGTTGGCAAGCACGCCATCACCGCAGTTGATGAAGCCTTCGTTTGATCGATGAATCGTGCAAGGTCTGCAGCGCCTATGCAACAACAGATTCTGATGTTTGGCAGGCGGTTGAGAGATTCAACAACCCACCGCTCATTTACTGGGGTACTGAGCTCAAGTCTGCAGCCGAGACTGGGGGTCGGAGTAAAGTATCATCGGGAATTCTTGTTTGAGAGGTGCTTGAGAGCGAAGCCTCACGTGGACAAAGTGAAGTCCATGCAGGGCAGGAAGATGACGGCTGGGCAGGCGAAGACCTCTCGAGCCGGCATGCGTCGCGGCGCAGAGACCATTCAAATTCCAGGCAGCGAAGTATCGAGTCCAACTGCAGATGGCAATGCTGAAGGCTTTGCTTTTCCCTCTTGATCTTACAACTTACGCCCCGTTCTCCCCTGCTATAGGATCTGGGCCTGCCCGTTTTGATGCGGGTCTTTTCTGTGACTATGCGTCTTGGAATGCAAATGAGATCGGCTGGTCTGAAGATGTCTGAAGGGAGCATTCATGAACTGCTTACTACCCACCTTCGTTGTTTTTCGTCTCCTAGGACAGAGTCAACACATCCATCCCTGGCAAGGTATGTGACCATGGTGTATTTTACAGCAGTGATGACCCAGGAGAATGTCAGAGCCTTAGTCATAGGTACCTCAGTGGTTCTCGCACAATCTTGTCCAGATCGCAGCAGCGAAGTACAATAACGAGCGCACCTGCGAGTTGTGCTACGTGCAGCCATGAAAAAAGGTGGTGGAGCTTGGAGTGGAGATGTTTCAGATCCTCACGTATGTAGCATTCTCCAAGGCTTGATTCCGGTTGGGCTTGCTGGTGTTTCACAAAGCCTGGTGCACCAGCTTTAGTTGTTTGGTCTGCGCACCAACATTGGGAGGCGATGTGTGAAGTGTTCTTGCCCATCGTGTGTCAGAGACTCAGATTCCATGTCAACGATGCATCGAACACGTGCCGAGATGTTTCTGCAGGAGCTGTCAAGGCTGTGCAGGATTGAGTTTACGGTGGTGGTGACAGCACCAGATTTGTTTTTCGGAGTGCTTTTCCACCTGAGGCGTGGCCATTGTAGCTGCTTTGGTGGCGGCAGCACCGGAGCTCAAAGACCGATTGACGAGTGGACCAGTTCGTCAATATTTCCATGCCAAGTTTCATGGATGTAAAACTTGTCAGGCATCCTCAGGGTTCTACATGCATGCTGAACGATAAGCAGAGAATCCAGGGAACTACTCTTGGTGACTTCAGTTTCTCTCGTGTCAGGGCAGTGTTTCAAGCCTTTGGAGAGTCGCGAACTGTGTAGTGGTGCAGAGTGCATTGTGCATTGACCGAGTCGGGAGTCGCCGCGAAGAAGGCGGCGAAGGCCCGACTTGCCGATGACGAAGTGGGCACTAGAATCATCCTGGGATATCCCGGGCGTCAGGCGGCAGTTCAACCATACCGGCTCTCCCCGGTTGTGGGGCAGCTTCGATCTCAGTGTTGAGAACCATGACCGATGTCAAACCGTATTGGGCTGAGAATGGTATCGTTTCGGACCCGAGGGTGCTCCATGGCGTGTCTGCCGGCTTTGCCTTTTCCCTCTTCCTTTACCAGGACAGCCTCACCGCACATCCTTAACATCTGTTGCTTTTGCTTGCGGGATGCTTTGCAATTTGCAAGGAGCCTGGTGTGGACTTCACGCTTGGCTTGGCCATGGTCTTAATGTTGCAGCTGCTCATAGTGTGGACTCAGGAGCCCATGCATCTGCTTTGCCATTTCCGGACGTTTGAAGTTTGCTGGGCGTGCAATCAGCTGCAAAGGATCACACTTGGTACAATGTAGCCCTGCCGACCTTGTACGCTGTTTTATCTGTAACACGAAGGCACAAGCTTCCGAACAGCTCGAACCATTGAAGGGACGCTGTAGCTCGTAATGGTATGGTCTGCTCTCGATGCTGAAACTGTCGCCTCTCTGTGCAGTGCGCTTTCCTCGGATGGCTGGTCGGTGCCTCGCTGGCAGCCTGGGCCTGAAGTGAGGGCGCGAGATCTTTCGGACTTTCAACGTCACAGCGTTTTCAGGTCTTGATTGCCCTGTCGTCCTATGCCCTGGAGCTTTGTCAGTGGCTTACAGACGCTCTCCATGTTCCGTCCAGATTGTGAAGCAAATAGTGATTCCAGAGATGCCTATGCGGGCGCCTTGATATCGGAGCTTTGCCAGCTTTTTGTCACATGGATGGTTGCAATTCAGCTGCCTGCAGTGATTCTCCGGTTGCTGAACAGGCTATCGAGCTAGTGTAGCTTCTTTCAGGTGCGAATTGCGAGCTCTCCGGGGGCATCATCAAGGCAGTGTCGCAGATGATGTGGATGCAGCAGATTTGCTTGACATGTGTCGTGTGCACACGATCCTTTCTGAAATTCTCGAGTCCTCCCCAAGCTACTGTCCCTATGTACTTCGGAGTCTATGTTTTGCTCCTAGTGTTATGAAAAGTTTGACATCTGACGGGATTCCAGCGAGTAGTTCAAGACGCTTGGCCAAGCCGCCTTCTCGTTGAACTCCCCACTTCTCGTTGAACAACTTCTTTTCATGCGGCGAAGCAGCTCCTGAGCTTGAGGAAGACCACAGCTGGACACAGCTGTGCAAGGTCTTTTTCTGCAGCAATCTTCTCCATTCTTTCATGTCGACGCTCTTCCAAAGGCCATGACGCTCGGTTCTACTGCCTACCCTCCGCTCGAAGAACACGGTGAAATTGAGCGGAGCAGTCTTGTGCACGGCGTCTCCTTTGCCGCAGGTTTGCTTTGCGGCGATGTCAGCAGTAGGACTTGCCAGGCTGGAGGGAAGATGCATGGCGCGGCATGAGTGTCCTTCAACATCTTCAGCAATGCTTAGTCCACCTTGTTTTCAAAATCGGAGATGCTTGTGTGCCAGGGTCTTCACCTGGAGACTGGCTGAGACAAATTTCTACCTTGCAATGTCCATGCTGGTGACAAACCAAGCATTCCTTCGACCTGCGACTGCGCTTCACGATGTCGCTACTGAGGCTCTTGTCCTGGTGCCGGGCACCAACCTTGCATTCAGGAAGACTCCTCCTGAAGCAGACGGTGGAGGGCCCAGATGTTAGGAAGATGTACCAGTTAGCCTTCTCCCGAAACCGTGTCAGGCGCCGAGTCTGAAAGCAGCGTCGGCGACTGAAGAGACTCAAGCATGTGGTGTGAACATGTGTGAAGTGTGCGGACGTGGGTGCCTCCTGAGCTCAGATCTGGCCCTTGGTTTCCACCGCACGCGTCATGCGAGGGCCTTGAAATGCCAGAGGCACTGCAGTGCACCGCAGTGCACTGCAGTGCTGCAGAGCTGTGAAGCTCAGGTCTGGTCCTTTCGGCGTTATCGCTGGTGTCTTCGGTGCGATGGTTGCATACGAGGTCGTAAGCACGGGGACACGGTTAGCACTTCCTGTCATGACCTGTGCCCTGCAGCCCATGGCGACCCAATTCGGAGCGGATATCGGCTTGCTCGTGTCAGTGGGCTTCGGCTACCTCCTAGGCCAGGATTGCCTTCGGGAATCACGGAATCACAGCGCGGCATAACGCAGCAATGTTGAAGTCTGTTACGTACAGGTTTGGCGTACGGTTTGGCCACGGACAAGATGCTCGAGAAGCCAGCAGGCACCGTTTCCTTTTGGGCTTGGCACTGCCCACTCTTGCTGAACTAGACTCCAAGGTAAATGGAGTGTGGCAGCAGGGACGACAGCGATGCGCTCAGCGTGCTCACTCTATCCGACTATCCTTGGCGAGAGCTGCATGTGAGGCTGCGCTAGGGACCAGCCTTCTGATCCACTGGGTCGTGTCCTTGACAACACTTGGGGCCTATTCCAAGCGTATGGCAGCAGTCCCTGCTTGAACGGATGAGGCCATTGGGGTCATCGTGGGCTCCGTAGTGGGCAGCCTCACAGGGGCGCTGATTGAGCGGCGGGTGATGAAGGTGGCCGTTCTTGGCGTTTGCAGAAGCCCTGAAGGATTCAGGATATGCAGCAGTTTCGGTCATCGGGCGTTCTGTTGGCTTGGGCATGTGTGCATGAGCACGAGTTCCCTAGTAAAGGAGGTTTGACAAGCAGCGATGCTTGATTCTTGTTCGCGAGGGGATCTGGAATCTGTACTTTTGGTTTAGCACAGGTGCAACGGATGATTGGAACCTGAGGGGCACCTCAGTTTTAGGTAACGCAGCCCGCGCTGCCTCAAGCACTGTTGGTGAGTCTTCGACGTTCTGGCCTTGTGAGGAGATGGATGCGCAATGCCTGGAGCCACCGCGCTTCACGAAGAATGTCATGCAGTCCAGCCCGCAAGGGGCCAAGCATGCTCGCTAGTTGAGATTGCACTAAGAGGAGAAGAGACCGCGAGGCCCAGTAACCAAGCGCCAAAGTCGGAGGTGTGTAGATCGTAAACGTCCTCCTTCCTTCCCTCCTTTCGTGCAACTTGTGGGTTTGGGCTGCGCAGTGGCTGCCTGTTGTTCCGTGACATGCAGCACGTGCCAGGACTTTGGGTCCGGTCTCCAACGTTGTTGCAGCCGTGCGTGACAAGTCAGAGCGAGAGGCGGGGTGACACTCTCCGCGCAGCCTAGGGCTACGGAGGCAGCTTCTACCTGCAGCTCAGGCAGAAATACACACTAACCTGCCCACATTGTACAAGGCCAATTTTATGAGAGCTGCTGGCTGTCTTGATTGTGTTGAAGCAGTTCTGATAAGTGGCGCTCTTGTCTTGGCCCACTTTGGGATTCAAGCTGCAGATCTTGGTGCGCGCGGCTAGTCGAATGCTGCACGGATATACGATTGAAGTATACCGCCTAAAGGCAAGGAAGGAAAGGAAGGAATGCAGGAAAGGAAAAAGTTTAAACCACAAGAACCTGAAGCTCCAAGTCGCAAAGTCGAACAGCAGAAGCCGTTAACTTAAAAACCTAAATACCCTAGCTCGCAACCTGAAAGCGCTAGCTTACCCCAGCCGCCACTCTGTGGACAGGTCGGCCCTGTCTCGTGCTCATGTTGAAGCAGTCAATGCACAGCACGAAACATCCGGAACTGCAAAGGAAAAGCTGTCAGGTGCCTGTGTCACGGGAGCGCAGGCTCAACAAAAACAGACGAACACTCAAAAAAGCTAAGCACGAAACAGTGAAACAGCGCGACCTCGAGCTTATGAGATTCATGCAGCCGCTACATATCGAGAAAGGCTAAGACACTGCAACAGCTACAGACACGGGAAGTCCACAGTGCCAGAATGCAAGACAAACAACCACGAGATGACCGTTCCTTTGTTGTGATCTGCGCCGCAGCTGTCGATCTGCTATGTCTGATGAGGCCAGTGCACCCGGCAACCAGCTTGCCCGAGCCGACTCAGGCTTGTACACAAATAGGCAATAAACATGTCTCCTGCCTCAGAGGCGCATGCATGTACACGTATGCGCCACAGGTTTCAGGATGAACATTTGCCTAAGGCCCAGTGATGCATGCTCACGCATCGTGCCAGGATACGGTGCGTATGATGATTTTGAGAAGGAGCGGACCCAATTGCCGTTTCAGTCGTCTCCCTGCCCAGTTTTACTGGGGACCGAGAATTGTCGGAAGACAATGCTGCAAGCCCTTTCTGCTTGCCAAATGATGCTTGGCTCTACAAGACCAGTGCCAGCTAGTGTGCCAGGCACCCTGCGCTGACTGCCTCGCCTGATTTGGCCTTGCAAGATGGATCCGGATCGACTGGGTCTCCATCTGCTTCGAGGCTCGGGACCAGCTGGACTTCACCTTTACTTGTGAAATGCTCTTTGATCAGGCAGCTGGACCTCGCCGTGGTAGGAGGTGTTCAACATGAAATGGAGCCTAGGAGGCTGCATTGCCTGCCGGTTCTCGCTGGTGTTTCTGTTCCTCCGTTTGGACGGAGTGAGAAGGCCTTGTGATTTATGCAAAGGCCAGAAGACTTCAATGACGAAGCGATGGAGAGGCGAACGTCGGAGCCAAGGCGCAGTCCTGCCTAAATCCTATCACATCCGCTCCGCATTGGTCGCTAGACTCGACGATGCAGACAACGCTGCGGTGTTTGGCACGACCTGTACTCAGTTTGTCAGCGAAGTCAATAAGCACACGGGCCTTCGTGCTCCGAGAAATCCGACAAGTTTAGAAATCAGCCATGCAGAAATGTTTCACCATCGTGCTGGAATGAGCAATCATTCTTGCTGCATCGACTTTTGCATGATGAGTGACTATTACGACGGCCTCATTCTGTTGCCAGGGTGTTGAAGGATTGCTAGCCACATTCCGTTGTTCATGCCGTTGGCACATGCCCTTCGGCCAGCTCGCGGCAGAAGAGTTTAGAATGCATTGCTTCATTTCGTTACTTTGATGAGGCAGATTCCGGCCGGCAGCCCTCATCCTCTATCACGTACATCTGTCTTATCTGTACATGTTGGGCGCGCAAGCCTATTCGGTATCCCAAGTTTGCCCGAGTCCTTCTGTCGTCGAAATATCAATACACGTTTTCTGGACAAGGTCGCAAGCAAGCTGGCATTCCTATGGTGAAGTATCAGGACGCTTCAGCCTTTCAATAGTTGCCATTCTTGATACAGTACAGGTCTTCTTCTGAGAGCTCGCGACAAATGCTAATTTGTGCAGGAGCTTCTCCGCAGACTTCACCGCAAAGAACGGCCAGGCCGTTTCAGAACAAGGCGACGACACTCTCATGACCTGCCTAAGATAGCTCGGATGTCTTGGGTTACGTGTAGCTGTTTTGCACGATGCCTTCCTCTCATCTGCCGAGATTGCCGAATGGGAACAGACACTGGGAATGGATGGTTTCGAGATTTTTTTCGAGTAACAGACAGGAGCTCTCCCGTTTTGGCATCTGCAATCAGAGACCGGACCGTGGGTGTTGTTTGGTACGGCTTTTGTGAAGTCTCACGCCGTTTCGATTATTGCCTCACGACAGAGGCCGCGAAGCGCACTTCTTTGGCTGCATCGGCAAAAAATGCCAAGGCCTGTTTTCCGGGTTGATGCGACAGCAGCACAAGACGATTGGTGCAAGAAGACGAAAGCAGGAACATGCAGCATGAACACTTTCGAAGCTGTCAAATCTCGAGGGACGTGCGGTCTCGAATCCCCGAGGTAAAAAATCAGATCCCACCGCCTGGTCCGCGAGCAGTACTGGGCTCAGGGACTTCGAGACAGGGTTCACTGCCTCTTCTCTTCATCCTTCTTCATCCCCCAGAATGAGCTACGAAGAGAGTTGGCTTGGTGTTGTAGCACCTCGTCGTGATTTAGCACAGGATCCCTTGGGCCACGACGACCTCGAGACCACCAGGAGACCACCCAGAGACACCGATGAGAACAGCAGGAGACCACAGACCAGCACAAACCGGACCACGCTTCGGCGAAATCCTGTCGGCAGAAGCACTGCTACAGTACTGTGCAAAACTTATGCCTCCCCCAACTACCGGTGGATTCAAGAGCATGCCGACCATGCTTTCTTACAAGCACTTGCAGGATTCAGGAGCACGACGCTTATGCTTCCCCACATGTGACAGCACGGGAGATTTGTAAGCAATCGCCCAGGGACACTTCGAGTAGACTGGTGGGATTCAGGAAAATGGTCAAAAATGCTCTGCTCCAAGTACTTGCAACAGTTAGAGTTTTCGAGTCCCAGAGGTGGCGAATGATGTTTTCTAATAAATCTGGCTCTTTCGGGGGGTCGTGGTGGTCGCGGTGGTCGTGGTGGCCCTGGCGCTGGCAGTCGTTGTCGTGTTCGTCATGATGCCAAACTGTGCCCTAGCACGTTTTGGAATGAAAGCCAGGAAGTACGAGCGAAGCCGGAGACACGCACCTGAATTGCGTCGCGTATTCCCTGTCCTTGGTCCTATCAAAATCACAGGATGATCTGGGTCTCCTGTCTTTCACCAACTGGAAGTGTTGCCGTCGCATGCGAAACAGGGTAATCCGAGGTCGCATGGTCCTCGTCCTGTCCCCATGAGTGTGCTGTATAGGTGTTGGCGGCAACAGATGAGACAGACACAGCAACTTTAGGCAACGCCCGACCGCACTAACTGCGAGCACGAGGGATAATGGCTGTTGTGCATAGGTCTGTGAGTGTTTCTATAGTCCTGTTCTACCACGATTATTGTGTGTTCAAGCTCAGCAAGCTGCACCTCGGTTAAGCGCAGGGCATTGTGTTGGTTCCCTCCCCTCTGATCTTGCAGTATATTCGGAGAAATGCCCAATCTTGCGATTTCTGTCACTTTGCTACTTTGCACTGAGTATTCGCAGATGTTAGGATCAAGTGTATGTTCGCTTTCTCATCAGGTTGCATTATTTCCTGGCTTCTGCAGATATCACTTCACCCTCATCTCGCCGGATCGGTGAGACTTGCGAGGTCTGGGGTGGTGATGCCGGGCCCGGCGGTCCAGCTGGTTCCGGTGAGCGCGGGCTCGTCCAGGTCCACGCAGAATTAGAGTGGGCCCACACGATGCTTGAACGGTCAACAAATATCAGTGCAGAAATAATGAACATACACCCTTGACATCAAAAGGTGACCACAAGCATACAAGCAGCAGTTTGAAATGCCATCGCAACAAGCAGTGAAGCAATGTGAAGCAGCTTGAACAGCTCAGTCATCGTTGGGGCAATTTCGGGTCATCGGGTCGAGAGCTTCTTCCGGTATGTTGTCGTCTCCGACTCGATCTCTTTGCTCTGTTGTCTCAGGCTGCAGCACAGGCCGCAGACGCCACTGGTGCTTGGCTCGGCATTGGCTCTATTGTACGCCTTTGTGCCGCAAGCAGCCCTGCAGGTCATGTTGCCGGTTCACAAGGTTAGTGCTGCAGGCCAGGAAGGACGACCTGCAGTCCGTACATGTGCATACAGTTCTGCATACATGCAGTACCCGTTGCGGTCATCTGCGGCGCTGAACCACGCAGGACAGCATTGGCAGAGCGGCATTCTGTGACGCTGCCACGATCACGCTGTTTGAAGACACACGGATGCTATTTGGTAATGAACATGGTCTGGTCCACAGCAGTCTGGACCAGTGGCTCCGAGCACTGCCAAATGGCACTGCAGAGCATGAAGAGCTTGCAGCACCGCGTTGAATTTGCAGTGCACCTGTGGAGCTCACGACAACAAATTAGTGAAAGCTCAACGTCGCAGCCAGGTCCAGCACACCACATGGAATCCAAGTATGGCAACAGTTGGCCTGGCCTGGTCTAAACTGCCGAAGTCGAAGCGAAGTCAGTACATAAGAGTAGTGTCTAGGTAGGTGCACAGCTGACACGCGTGGCACCTCGCGTCTCTCAGTCCAAGACTGTATTGCACGGCGAGTGTGCAGGAGGTGGAGTTTCTCAAACCGGGAGCCAAAGTGAAAGGGGAGCGTACTAGTTACAGGCCGCTTGAGAAGCTCACATGCATGCCACATCATGTCGCTTCGCCTGCAGAAAAGGGCGGTACAGCTGAAGGGAACACATGCTTTCCGGCTAGCGCCGGTCCGCAGAGAGAACAATCTTGGAGGGTCGGAACATGTAGATGCAAGCTCGTGGGTCTGCTACAGATGTTATTTTGAGTTCTCGGGAAAGGGTATATCCTCTGCAACAAGTTATCGCAGTTGCTTGCAGCTTGACTATGGTTTCAAGAGACCCACATACCCACACGCGTAGCTTCTCTTGCGCAGCCGGAACCGAAATCTAAATGTTGCAGACGTGCACGGGTGATATCCATTCTTGGCATGACGGATTGCTATGGGCGCAGCCAATGGAGCTTCCAACGGTGGCGGAGATGGCAGTGCAGGTGCACGCAGCACAAGTTCGACAAGAGAGAGAGCGAGCTGTGTTCAACGTTCCTTCGTCGCCTCTCAAACCTGTCAACACGACGGGGGGGCATGATGCCCGAGGGCGTTGACCCGCCCTCATGCCCAGGAGAGAGAGAGAGAGGAATGGCCTGAGGGTCTGAACGACCCCTACGCCCAGCAGAAAGAAAGAAAGAAAGAGAGAGAGAGAGAGAGAGAGCGATGCATGGGATGGGGCCGCTCCACGGAGCGGGAGGCAGGGACTGCCTGCCTCCCACGCCCCAGAGCAAAGCAAAGCAAAGATGCATGCAGCTTCCTGTGACGACTAAGGAGGAACCCACCGTAGCCTATGAACTCCAGCTGTGGGGCACCAGTCGCACGGAAATTTGCAGTCTCCGCAGAGGCTTGAGGGTTGAGAAGGTCGCATTCAGTGATGGGTTCAGGCTTCCGTTTGGGTTGAAGGCAAGGCCGGGCAGGGGCACCAACACTTAGTTCAGACTTCCATCACATTGAAAACAAATCCGGTTTGTTTGGAGAACGGGGCACCAGCTGCAGAAAGCACCAGGACAGCAAATGGAGGACGGACGGGGTTGCGCTAACGTGTGGGCCGAGGGGACTGCCCTTAGTCCACACCCCAAGCAAGGCGAAGCAAAGCAAAGAGAGACACCAGGCGACGAGAGTGAAGGCTACACGGGGGCCCGTTGTTTTTTCTTTGTTTGGCTTGGCTCGGCTTTTTGCTTCGTCTGGCTTGGCTCGGCTCAGCGTGGCTTGGCTTGGCTTGGCTCGGCCTGGCTCGGCTTGGCTCGGCTCGGCCGGGCCTGGCTTAGCGTGCTTTTGAGCGAGCCATGCGAAGAAAGCAGCCGAGCCAAGCCAGACGAAGAAAAAAAAACAACCGGGCCCGTGGCTCGACGTTTTTGTTTTTTCCTGCGTATGGCTTGGCTCGGTTTCTTTCTTCGTCTGGCTTGGCGTGGCTCGGCTTGGCTGGGCTCGGCCGAGCCCGGCTTTTGCGCGAATAGCTTATACACTCATATATACAGTACGTGTATGATTATTTCTAATTATTTCTATATGTACACAGAAATTCTTCAAGTATATCGGTATATATATATACATACACAAACAAGTGTTGTGAGACCACAGGTCTTGGCTTACATAAACATATGTACCCTGAAATGCCATATGGAGACTTGTATTATACAAGGCAATTTTGTCGCATGGCATAGTACCATGAATTTTATAGTACAGCGTGTAGTATTGTAGCAATGTCCTGGAACATAATATCATAGTACCATATATATATATATATATATCGATCTTAATTTTATGTAATGCACTATAACTCGTTGCAATATGACATTAGAGTGCTTGCCTGCCAGGGAGGCACACCACCTATATAAGCCAAGCGAAGCCTACCCAAACCAAGCTGGGTCATTCTTACAAAAGGCCCCCTCTGACGCTCTGCACCATCGCTGCTCACCGATAAGGTTCGTTTTCTTTTGCTGGCCGGAGCTAGTAAGGCCACGAGCGGCAGGCGTGATAAGAACATGTGAGAACATGAATAGTCTCACCCAAGACATTGATGAGTGCAACCAGACCACTTGTTCAAGACGACCATTGTTTCTGCCAGTTCATAATTTGTCACCACAGACTATATGCCGAAACGGCGTGCTTTGTGTTGCTATCCGAAGCAGATGGTGCTTCCGCTACTACCAGGCGTGATGACAACATATGAGAAAACGCATATTGCCATCAAAGACCTTGCTGAGTGCACGAAGAGTGTGTACCACGCATTTAAGGCGTTCATTATTTGTTGTTTCGTGATTGGCGCAGGTCCTGTCGCGGTAGGTGTGCATGGGGGGGAGGGGGCAAGCCGCCCCCTCACCCCCAACTTTTCCCCCCACCCCCGCTTAAGCCGAGCCAAGCCAAGCCGAGCCATTATTGAAATTTCCCTCGTTTACGCTCTGCATTATCGCTGCTCCGCAGTATGGTACTATGTTATGTTGCATTATACCATGCGATCTTACATTGCGATGCTATGGTATATGACATTCCTAACATCGTCTGATCCCTCAATATGTTACCAAGCCAAACCAAAGGAAGACAAAAGCTGCCGAGCCACGCCTAACGAAGAAAAACAAAAGAGTCCGAAACCGAGCCAGGCTAAACCAAACGAACAAGCAAAAAGGCCAAGCCAACTGAACGGGAAAACGCCTCCTGCCAAACCAAACCAAAGGGAGATACAGGAAATTGCTCAAGCCCAAACGACGCAAAAAACCCTAGCCAAGCCAGACGAAGAGAAATAAAGAAAACACCAGGTAGACACAAAGCCGAAGCCAGGCGAAAAAGCAAAAAAACCCTCCGCCCTCCCCAAGCCCGACCAAGCCAAGCCAGACGAAGAAAACAGCCGAGCCAAGCCAGACGAAGAAGCAACCACACCCTCCGCCATAAAAAACCTCCGCCCTCCCCGAGCCCGACCGAGCCAAGCCAGACGAAGAAAAAACCAAGCCAAGCCAGACGAAGGAAAAAACACCGCCGCCAAAAAACCTTTCCGCCCTCCCCAAGCCCGACCGAGCCAAGCCAGACGAAGAAAAAAACCAAGCCAAGCCAGACGAAGGAAGAAACACCGCCGCCAAAAAACCTTTCCGCCCTCCCCAAGCCCGACCGAGCCAAGCCAGACGAAGAAAAGAGCCGAGCCATGCCAGACGAAGAAAAAAAACCGCCGCCAAAAAAACCTTCCGCCCTCCCCAAGCCCGACCGAGCCAAGCCAGACGAAGAAAAGAGCCGAGCCAAGCCAGACGAAGAAAAACAAAACCCTCCGCCGCTACACAGTTTTTTCCTGGAGGTGTACAAAATTTTCAACTGCCGTTGAACCCGGTGATCTGAGCACAACCCATACAGACCTACCAGAGACAGGGGATGTGTTTCCATACTGATGCACTACACCCGCCGACCAAAATTCATGTGTGAGGAGCACCGGCTCAAACTCTTTTCTTTGAGCCTCAAAGTGGTACGCCCGCTACAAGCACGGCTTGCGGGGCCGAAAATTAAAGCATGTTAGTGCCGCCATTCCCACCACCTGTCCTGCCGAAAACCAGGCGTGTACAGCCGAGCTTGTCCAAGCAAAATGCTGGATGCGGTTGCTCTCTGGAGCGGGGTGCTGGGACTGACGGCTTTCTTTACCCCTGAGCAGAGCAAAGCAAAGAGGGGGAGAGAGAGAGGGAGAGCGCCGAGACAGTAAGCTTAGGCCATGTTTATTCAGCTCTCTCCATTCCAAACCGGGGTGCATTTGAGAGCGGACAGAAACCACTCCCCTAGTCCCGCAGAAACAAAAGAGACCGTCCTGAAGCCCGGCACTTGAACGACAAGCTGCTGCCGGGTTCGCAACGGCCGGTCGGGCGTGTAGGCAGTTCTAGTGGTTGCTTCGAATTCTGCGGTCCCGGTGAGTCGAGCCTTGTGACCGTGTCACACTTTTCGCTGACCCTCCAGCTTGCGAGTGCGCGCGGGCGGGATGTGACCGAAGACCCCTCTGGCTATGCTGAAGAAGAGACCGCCGGACAAACGTATGTTTCGATATCGCCTTCGTGAATTGGCTGTCTTTAACCCGTCACCTCTTTTAGACTTGACCGTTGTAACCAGAATAGCCAAAGGTTACCTTTCACCTTGTCGAAGTGCTGCTGTACCCGAAACGGAATCTGATCAGTTCTATTCAACCATCAAGCGAGGCAAAACATTTCTCGTAGCTTCGTTCTGCCTTTCCGTTGACGTCCTGACTTCTGCACAGGCAGGGCAAGCCGCGGGCGTGGCTTGACGGTTCTCCAGCCATCACCCGCAGGTCACTGGGGAGGTAACTAACTGCAGCAGTTATGTAATCATCGTGATCCCGTGAATCCTAGCCGATAGTAATGACGGTACCATGAATCGACTTGACTCTGCAGCAGCAGGACCAGCACTCTCTGCGTATTTTGCCGGGCTGTACCTGCAGGGCGAGGTTCACGACCCACAGCAAGGTGCCGCTGTTGAGTTGGCAGCTGAAGCTTGGTATGATAGCTACTTGCATGAGCTCCTACAGAAGAGTAGGCTCACACCAGCTTGCAGAGCAGAGGGTCCGAGATTGCAAATCTAGATTCGTAGAAGACGGTGTGGGTGAGCACAGGAGTCCAGCACTACGTTTTAAAGAGCACATCTATTTACTTGTTGGGCTTAGAAGCAGAGACCCACCAATGCTTGTCATGTGCCGACGACTACCAGTGACGACCGCTGTGTCACTATGTGTTACTATGAACCATGGTTCAAGATCCAAGAGCAGCAAGGCTATGGAGATTCACAATTTCTTCCAGACCAGGTGCGACCCTCTAGAGGATGATATTCTTGCCGGTTCTCCCTTCTCGTCTCGCTAAGGCAGGCTCCAGTATTTGTTGCGGCAAGAAGGAATGCTGCGCTCGCACGGTCTCTTCCTTTGCTTCGGCCATTTCGGCCCTGGCTGCTTTCCGTGGTGCCATGTGGTGGCCATTTTGTCTCAGTCTCGCACCATCTCGCGTCGATCCCGTTTCGCAAGATTGTAGCTGTTCCTCCTCCCCTCCTCGTGGCCTTGGGGGTGCAGTTGGCCTGCCATGTCCAAGATGATGTGTCAAACCGCTTTCGAGCTTGGGCTCATCTGACGGTTTTCTGCCCAATCCTTATCTCGTTGCAGACTTCGAGTTCTGCTCTTTCGTAGCGCTCGCTTCGATGCCTGCGCATCGAGAGACGCCATGTTACACCCGACGGCAGAGACCGTCGATCCAACGGCTGCCGTTGCCGTGACGTCCCGACTTGCCCGTTGCAGTGACCGACATGAAAGGTGTATCTTCAAGCACAACACACACACACTGAAATTCAGGAAGTCCTGTCTTGGTCTCAGTCTCAGAAGACGCAAAAACGTTGTCATGGTGAGTGAAGGCATTCGCGTTGAGGGCAGCCGTATGGACAGGGGCTGCCAATATTGCCGTGACCATCGCGCAACTCTAGGTCGGAGAGATGTCGTCTGCTTTCAACATGCTGTCTGGAACGGCCGCCGGTTGCGCTGAATCTTCGTGGATGCGAGTGCAGGTGCCGAGTATACGGCCGCAGTGGAGGAGATCATCGAGCACTCCCTCGAGACCTGTCTGCTGTAAACTGCTTTGCGGTTGCAGGGCCTGTGGGGCACTGTAGGGCGGACATGGCCGTGCTGGTTTTGCATCGCCTTCCGGCTCCAACGAGTTCCCAAGTTGCGTTTTTCTTTTTTGTATCCGGTAGTTGTGTTGGAGGTGGAGTATGGAATATGGAACCGTTGTGAGTTGCTGTTGTGGTCGCCGTAGTGTCGACGGAAGAGTTGCTTCGTCTGTGCTATGGGTGGTGGCACTTTTTGATGCAGGATATCAGAGTCAGAGCATTGCAAACATGTTCTAGTCTGTCTACACCAAGGAGCGGCATGTGACGGTTTTCGAGCACCGGGCCACTGGGATTCGCGTGTGGGCTGAGGTGGGGGAAGTGGGAAGTGACATAGTGTTGGGATGGCTTGACGATGGAGAAAGCGTAAAAAAGCTGTGGCACAGCCACGAAATCTGCCGACTGGGTCCCAGCCTGGAAGGCTGGCATCACCTAACGAAAAGCTGGGAAGCGACAAGGTCTAGGTGACCCAGTGTCATTCGTACACGAAGCGTTTCGAGATCTAACTTGGACATTGCTGTGGCGAGGTCACAGCAATATTAGGGAGCTCTGAGAAATGTACCTAGAGCTTCCAGAAATTTTGTTGAGTCGACTCCACCGGTGCAGTCCCACCCACCACTCCTAGCAATCCCCATGGCTGCTTGAGTGGGGTTTCAGCATCAGACCTTCTAGAGTGCTTCTAGTCTAGCCTAGCTCTTTTTTGTTCCAGCCGTCCGCATGTCATTATCAGAGATCAGCTTTCCGACAACAAATGCACTGCCTGCGCAGGCATTGGACCTGCGGTCGGCTCGGCCAGGCTGTCGGACGGAGGTGCTTTACCACTACACCACCAGGCCAGTGGGCTTCATCCAATGCCACTTCGCCGCGGCAACCGTACATTCAACCCGATGATTGGCCAGGGAAGTCTTCACTACCTTTCTCGATCACCGACAGCCAGTTCAGGAGGCTTTGGGTTGGTTGGGTGAGTCCAAGAAGTATGCATTGTGGAAACACGCGGATTGCTTTTGCTCTGCATGTCCCCCCCACTTCGAACTTGAATGGTTGTTCATCTGTGTAGTTCAGGGTTGCGGTACTGAACCTCTTGACTCGCTAACCCACAGTCACGTTTCGATGGTATGGTATGGGTTACGCAGCGTGTTATGGCGCAGTGAAACGCTGACCGACCGGGCAGTCCGAATTCCCGCGGCACCGGAAGAATGCCGGAATCGTTGCCCTCTGCCGGAAGGCCTTTCACCCAAAGCCGAAAAGGCCCGAAAAGGCAATCAGACAATAAGACACCAACGCCGCAGTCTGAACAACCGCTGTGCCGTTCCAAAGTTGCACGTGTGTGACCTGTCATGACCTGTCCATCACCTGGCGGTTTCGCAAAAGGATGCCCCAGACAGGGCAGGTGCCTTTGGCAGTTGCCTTTGGAGAAGAGCTGTGCCAGAATTGAGAGCCTGCTTAAGTTGTTGCTATTTGGACGTGGCAACGCCTGCCATACATCGGAAGTATTGCACCTAAATTGCGTACTTTGTCAATACTCTGGAGCCTTTACCATGCAACATCAGCCAGAATCTCGCTGCGCTTGTCTGTCCGTCTGTCTATCTGTCTGTCTGTCTGTCTGTCATGTCCTGTGTGCCTGTGTCGATACATGGCCGATTCGCTGGTTCCTGCTAGGGCATGGAGCCAACAAATCATCACATGCAGCTTCTACCAAGAGCTCGGATCAATCCGGAAACCTACAACGACAAGCAGCACACCGGCCTGACTTTTCGTGCTGTGAGAACTGCAGAGCAGTGGAAGCGAAAGACGTTTCGGTGCTCTGTGTGTCCGGGACGAAGACATGTGGGTGGTTGTCAAAATTAGGGTCCCTTTTTGGTATCCTAAATATTAGGTGCCGTACAATAATAGGGACCGAAAAAGGGACCAGAATTTTGACAACCACCCATGTGCTGCAATGGGCAGCTCACTGCAATTCACTTTGGAACATGTCTATCGTGTTTTTCAGTCGGATCGTTGAAGGTCCATCCAAGCAGTAATATTGCAAAGTGGGGGTACCCTGCAGCCAGGCACTCAAGTCCTTGTGCTATGGTGTTCGGCGCCCGGATGTCACTAAATCGCAGAGTGTGCAAGCAACCTGAATGGCAGTGGTGCCACACCGCCACTCGAGCTGGGGCTACATGAGCTTGGCAACTTAAAGTCTCTTGGCAGTGGAGGCCTTCTTGCATTATGCGAGCAAGTGACCCAGGAGCCACTCAGCATGAGGGCGAGCTCGAGGTGGGGATGCGACAGTTTGTGGCAGCCACTAGTGGAGGTGAAACAGCGAAACACCACTGATTAGTGCCCAGGGGCCATGTTCTCTGCACACCTAGAGTCTGTTACCATAACCATGCTATCCCGTGGTTGGCCCACAGGCGGAACACCGCATCTCACCACACAAACGGAACTCAGCCCACGCTGCTCCACAGCAGATCATTCAATTGCCTGAGTGGTACTCTCTGTTGCAGGGAGCCGAACCAGCTCCGCAGCACCCACACGAACTCCTGGCGAGTTGCACTTTCCGGTTTGGACATTCACGAGTGGTGTTGGATACTCGGATGACTGGTTCAGGCACGCCGCCTTCAGCATACCCGTGCTTGTGCCCGCAAGCTGCTGTGCCTTGGAATGACAAAGCCGGAGGTGCAACATCCGATGTTCCCTTGGCGATTGATGGCCAAGGTGAGCAGGCACCTGACGAACCCGAGAACTGCAGGATTCCCGGCATTCGATCGAAGTTTTGATCCGCAGCCTGCTCACTTTCTCACGCCATAGTCGCACATTGAGCCAGTCGATCGGCAGTCAGCGCAGTTCGAAAGCAGCGTTGATACCGAGACCTTCTGAGCTTCTCGGTTGGCGATTTGCAGAGGGTCGCCATGTCAGGATCCCAGGATGACACTCCACGGCAAAAGCAGAGAGAATCAGACAGCTCTGCAACAGTCCTTTAAACTTTGCACCGGAACAGGCTCGGTTGGACCTGCTTGCGGCCGAAGTTGCTTGACAGGTGAGGAACCCATTGACAGCAGACATCACCGGGCTCAGACTGCTCTTAACTTTTCTGCAGGCCCTGGGCGCAAAAGCCCGGCGAACTGCGAGAGGCTGGTGGCTAGCGGTTTGTCACTTCAAGGCCGAACGGAGAAGGCGCCAGATTGGCATGTTCTACGATTCGATGGCTCGTGGCCGTGGCGTGGCTCGCAGAATGGAACGTATTTGCTCATGCGCACCCAAACCAGATTGATTATTAGCACGGTTAGTATTCTTGCAGCACTGCCCCACCATTCGAGACGGGTAGACGGGGGAGCTCTCCACAGCCTACGTCCCTGCTGATGTCATGTCCAAAGTGCGAGCCAATGTGATTGGCAATGGCTTTGCCAGGTTACGAGGAAGCTTGGCAAACTAGGGAACTGTCAGTGAGCCTCGATGTATATTCCCTCGCTCTTTATATATGTTCACATACTATATGTATATAGTTTATACCTATATCTATACCTATATCATCCTATATCTATCTACCTATATCTATATCTATATTTACATGTATATATATATATATATATATCTCTCTCTCTCTATATATATATATATATGATTGTACGTATGTATGTATGCAGGAGGTACCACAACAACGTGTAGTCTAATAGTATACTGCAGTAGAATAGAACAGATCAAAGTATTAATGTGGACGACTACTACCACTACCACTACCACTACCACTACCACTACCACTACCACTACTACTACTACTACTACTACTACTACTACTACTACTACTACTGCTACTGCTACTACTACTACTACTACTACTACTACTACTACTACTACTACTGTATAAACTAGTATGGCATAGTATAGTATAATATAGTATTATGTAATACGATATAGTATCATATAGTATAATATTATAAAATGTAATGTAAGATAGTACAAAGTAGTACTAATATAGTACAATATAGTATAAGCTATAATATAGTATATAGTATAGTATACTATGCACGGGTCCGATGGGTCCTGCAGTTGAAGAATGCGTCGAGGCGCCAGGTACTAGTAGTAGTAAAGGTGGTGGTAGTAGTAGTAGTAGTAGTAGTAGTAGTAGTAGTAGTAGTAGTAGTAGTAGTAGTAGTAGTAGTACCAGTAGTCCCCATAATCCGGTTTTCGGGTTGCAGGTTCTAATTGACAAATGGCATCATCAGGCTGGACTGCTGGGCCTTGTGACCGCTCCGACAGTGCTGTGTCTACAGATTAACCGCTTCTGTAGTGATAGCCCCAGCCATGACTCCCCCACGAAAGCACCTCACAGAGTAGCACCTGAACCGCTTATCGTCCTGCCTGCTTTCACCGGTAGTCTGGGCACTGGGCAAGCACTGGAACAGCGTTTTGTCACCTACCGCCGCATCGCGGCGCTGTTGCACTACGGCAGCCGATGCACTGAAGGTCACTACCGCAGCCTGCTGTACCAGCCGCATGACACAGGCATACTCATAACGGATGATAACCGCTCTGCGCAGCGATGTGAGAGTGCCGCGCTTGCTGCAACATACAGTAACACATATGTGTTCTTGTACCTTCGGTGCACAGCCTGACGTACCTAGCCTCGTAAGTTGGCCCACTGTTGTTAATGCCCTGCCACTGTGTAACGTGCGTATTTGTACAGTCCTAGATCCACTCGATACATAGTCGGCCCAACTTTCAGTTTCGCTTGTGAGTGCCTGCATGCCTGCTTACAAGGACCTTCGGGTCGGGGCATGCAGATGGGATCCCAAGGGACGGATCGCGCAATGCGCCGGGGGGCAGCCCTCGCCTCAATACTGGACCGCCGAGCGAGAGACTCTTTTCGCAGCGACCGGAAGAAGTAGTAGTAGTAGTAGTAGTAGTAGTAGTAGTAGTAGTAGTAGTAGTAGTAGGCACCCCCACCCCCTACCAACTACACTTGCTCTTAACCATGTTAAGACAACGTCCATTTTACTCGGTATTTGCGGCACTTTCGTCATGTGCGATCATCAGGAGAACCCTCAAAATCGACTTGTCGAGTTTGCAAACTCGGGCTCTTGATTTTGGGCTTGCTTCTGTGCGGGGGTGGGGGGGGATGATGACGACAGTGCTATGTGAACACACCCAACAGCATCACCACAAGAGCCGTTTTACTCGGTATTTATAGTACTTTCGGGATGTCGGACTTTGTTACATATTCTGACCCCCTACTTCTCGACTATGCGTATTAAACTTTGTTGTTTCGGACTGTTTGCAAAAACTCGAAATTGGGTGGGGGAAAACTCCTTCGGGGATGATCACGACACTGATTTGCGGACACCCTGAACAATATTTCCACGCTCAAGCGCGCACACACCACACACACACCACTTCAAAAGCAGACCCTCCTACGCCGAGTTTGGGCGGTAGGGGTGTTGGCGAGCCCCTCCCACGTACAGCTGGCATCTTTGTTTTGGATGTTTAGAAGATGTTGCGCTTCAGGTTTTAGAAATGTGAGACCCTTCTTGGCAGCACTTGGGTTTTGCACGGTATTTACAGCGTTTTCGTAATATCCGACCACCTGCGGTTTAGCAGTTTCTTCCCCGTCGAGCTTGCAACTCCGGCTGCTGTCGCAGTTTTGGGGCCTGAGCCCTTGCAACTTCACCGGCTGTGACAGTTAAGGAAGGAAACTGAGCCTCTGCAACTTCTGCAACCTGTCTCAGATAGGGAGCTTGAGCCCGTGCATCTTCTGCCACTGTCGCAGTTAAGGCGCCTAGCAGCTACCGCTGCCCAGCCCGGATGGAACAAGTGTAGTTGGTAGGGGGTGGCTAGTAGTAGTAGTAGTCGTAGTAGCAATAGCAGTAACGGAATGGAATACCGGCTCGATGACTAATGGCGACTGACACAGTTCCGATATCATTATTGTGCATGTTGTTCTTCTTTGACAATTAGCAAGCCGGCAATACTGCTCGTCACTGAGAGGGGCTATCGGCCCGGGCGAGCTCAAGTCCTTTCTGCATGTTTTTGTGTTATCGAAACGCTGCAAAAATCAGCGATTGGGTACAGCTGTCTATTATAGCCGTGTCTAAGACACGCCCTTTACAAAGCTACGCAGGGACGCCTTCGGACGTTCGCGCCCCGAGAGAGACAGAGAGAGAGAGAGAGAGAGAGAGAGAGAGAGAGTAATCGAACCACAGCCCCAGCACGGGGACAGCAGCGGCAGCCAGCCACAGCCGCAGGAGGTGCGGGACAACCACCACGAAGGCGAAGGGGGGGAACCACCACCACCAACACAACCACGCCACAGGGGGATGCAAGGCGATGGGTGGGACAATTTACCACCATACTCCTCACAATGGGTGGGGGACCAGTGCCACTCACCTTCCCACCGGAACTGCCAATTAGGCCGGGGGTGCACTTACACATGAGAGCGCTGAGCTACGGGGTGTGAGCAGCCATCACCTTGGGGACGGCATCGGCGAACGCACCGGACTACATGCACACACAACACAGGGGGTACACCCGAGCAAGACAACAACGCAACACAGACGCAGCAGAACCAGCGGGGTACCTTGGCATCAACACTGCACTAGTGCTGTTCCCCCTGGGTAGAATCCACAGTAGCCGCCCTGAGCGGTGGTTGCTCCATGTCACGGCAAAGGGGGGGAACCAAGACCCGGAGGCGGGGCAATGGAGGTGGGGGAAGGGTTTCTTTTGGAGTGGCAGCCAGGCGCTCGCACCTGGGGGCTGGGAAGACTACCACCAAGGGTGGCGACACAATACTACTACTGACGTGGAGCTCCAAGGGGGGTCACCTTCCCAGCAGGGCAGTGGGAACGCTTGGCCATGGACCTGATCCCAAGGCCAGGGGGGAGACCATACCGGCAAGGGGGAGGCAGACGGCACAGCACACACCCACGCCAAGCCCGAGCAGCGCACAGCAGCCAGCACCAACACCACCACTACCACCGCTGCTGCAAACACCTCCACCACAACAGGACAGAACCCAGCCAGAGGGGAGCGACCAGGACGACACGTCATACATGCAGCACACGCATAGTAGCAACATGGAGGGGAACCAGGCAGCATCCTCGAGCCATGGCCCGGCAACCAACAATGCCGGAACGACCAGAGGGCAGCTCACCGTGGAAGCTGCCATGCTGCGACACTGGCTAAGAGAGGCGGCGGCAGCGCTGCCGCAAAACACCAGGGGGAACAGAGCCAGGGATGCAGTGGAGCGAGCGTTGCTGGAACTGGACTCCCACAGAGAAGGGGACCCAGAACGATGCAGCCAACCGCCGGCAAAAAGACGGCGCAAGCATATCAACTACTTTGAGATTTTACGCATGCGACTGGCAGATGTAGAAGAAGAAGATTGCGAAGATGGTCCGCGGCAACAGTGGCTACAGCAGGCGCTCAGGGACGCTCTCCGTGAACTCGAAAAGGGGGAAGTCTCTCTACAAATCCTCACAGAAGGGCACGGGGGAGACCAGTTGCGCAACGCTTTCCTGGGACTATCGCAAGCAAAGGCTGCTCTCAGGACAGCAGAGGGGTTCACAGTGAACAACCAGCTGGAATGGCTCGCCCCGGGATGGGCGAGTGCAGTGGGCTTCTTGCTGGACGATGCGGAGGCCAGTCCTTGGAGCACAGGTTGCGAGAACTTGTGCGGAACGTCAGGGGAGTGGCACCATTCCTGCTGGAAGGCCGCCAGACAGTGCTAGCAGCAACGATCGCCATGGAAGCCGCACTGGGGGACACAACCACCGGCAGACCAAGGCGAAGGAAACGCCGGTCCGCCGTCGTTGTTCGAGCCAGCGGCGGAGGAGACAGAAGTGTGGCGCCCACCGTTGGGGGCAGAACAGTGGCCGGAGGAAGTGCCGCCTTCAGAAGAGCGAGGGGAAAGCTCGCAAAATAGCCAGCCGGGGACAGACCCAAATGCGCCTACAGACGAAGACCTCTTGGCGGCGCTCGAGGAGTTCGAGGGGAAACAACAGCAAGAACAAATGGGGGAAGCAGCTGGCGCAGATGCTGGGGATGAACAAGTACGAGATCTGAGCGAAGGCGAAATGAGTGAGGCGAGCCACCGTAGGAGACGTATGCATGCAGCCGTGTACGACAGGCATGGAGGGCTTTGGCACCCGGGGGACTTTCCTTAGCTAAGCGAGTGCAAATCCTTGATGCTGTGATGTACAACAGGCCCGGCCAGAACCCACCAGATGCCTAACTAGTGCAGCAAGCCAGAGCACCTGAGGGGAACCATGATTTGTTTGTTACTGAAGCAGTGCGCTGTCGTGTTTCTTGTTTGGCCAGGACCTCAGAGTGTGAAGTGCTGTGTGCTCGGCATGTGTAGCTGCCTGCAAGTACAGAGCGAAGCAACACAGAGCCGATGGGGGACAGCCGAAGCCAACACGGCAACGGGCAAGTGATGAGGCCAGGGGGTTTTCTTGAGCTTAGTGTTCAAGGTTGTGGGGGTTTGATGGTGCAGTACGGTCCTGCATTTGGCATGTAAGTCTCACACAGACAAGAGACGTGACCAGTGCGCGGCGACGCGCGGGTGCGGCGCGAGCTGCACTTTGGCTGTGTGCAAGCAAGTAATAGAAGAAGTAGCCGTAGTAGTAGTAGTAGTAGTAGTAGTAGTAGTAGTAGTAGTAGTTGTTGTAGTTGTATCGTCGCCAGCAGTGGCAGCAGCAGGAACTCCCGTTCGTGTCCTGCTTGCCGATGTAGGGTTTCGAACCCCGACTTGCTTATGCAGGTTTCCCCATGTCGGGTTTTGAGGTTTGATTCGCAACAACTCTTTTCTTTCATAGTCTTGAAGTTTGCACGCTCCTTTAGAGGTGCACGGCAGCACTAGCACTCCCCCTGGTATTTCACACTCGTAGTCTGCCACGGCAATTGGGTTTTTTCCAAAACTTAAGATTGCGAGCTACCACACTGAATCGCAAGATCTGTTCGGTGGTATCTACATCTACATTTAGTCTGCAAAATTCTAAATCGTATGTTTTCGTGTACACAATTTTACATTAGACATAACAGTATGTATATACAACAGCACACACACACACATATATATATATATATATATATATATATACATACATTTATGTGTGTCGTGCCTGTTTGCGTGTGGAATCGGACTGTATTGCAACAGAGACAGGATTGGACGTCGGCCACGACGAGGAGCGCGAGGCGCATGGACAGGAACAGCTGGGTGTGTCGCAGCACAAATCGATTTGCCGTTCTTGTTCGAAGGTTCTTGTTCGAAGAAATGCATACTGTGGAGCTCATTTCTGGACTAGCATGCTCGCAGCTTTGTGCGCTTGCGCTACATGTGGTTGCTACAGACGGCCAGGCCGATGATCAGGAGGATGATGGCCACGACAGGACTTGAGCGGAAGCAATAGAGAGTGACCTTCCAACGCCTCACGTGTGATGCCTCTGCTGCAAAGCTAGCGCGTGATAAGCGCAGGAAATGCTGGCTGCAGTGCATGTGAGCTTACGAGTCTCCTTACTGACTTCTACAAAGACTTTAAGATGCAGAACCTGGCAATTCGCATCCTTGACGGTTGCCACTTGCACGAGGAGTTGGGACGGCGTGCGACATCGAATGGCCTTGCTCATCGCAGCAGGACTTATGGTAAATGTATTGCTGTTTTGGGACAGAACATCTACTTCAGTGACTTTGGTTTATGGTCGGTAGCTTGTCGAAGAAGAAGAAAGATTTGGAAATCTCTCTAGTCGCAGGCGCTCGATACATGCAAGCTGCGACTGCTTTGAAGAGCCGTGCCAAGCCAGGCGGCATTGAATGGGACTAGACCGGCTATAGATCTCTTCGATGAAGGAATGCAGGAGGCAGTAGCTTCCTTCAATTCTGTGTGTGCTGGCAATGGCCTATGCTTCCAACCTCAAACCTCAGGTTGCACGTCGAAGAGTTTGATATGCCAGGACTGGCGTGCGCAGGGCTCGCTCTTTGGGCGCTCTACTCCTGGCAATTCCCGGCCTTCAGCCTGCTGCAAGAGGTGCATTCGCGAACCATGTTGCGAAGCCCATTTCGATGAACCTTGGGGAAGGATTCAGAACAGGGAGGGATCGCATCATGACTGCGACAGAGGCAGCTTACTAAGCTAGTAAGCCCGGACAGGCAAGATCTTTTTCCGATTCGCGACTCGGCTTCAATATCTTTGGCTTAGGCTTCACCTCTTAGTGTTCGGAAGCTGAGCAACTGAGGCTGGTGTCGTCGTTGATCTCCAACCTTCCGGTGGAAGTGCAAGGATGAAAGTCACTGCATCTTCGCCTCACGTTTCACAGCTGCTTCCAGTGGTCTCGGTGTTTGGCAAGAGGCGATGTCTGAGCCTTTTGCACATGTAGCAGGCAATTCAACGGACTGTCGACATGTGAGAACACGGCCAGTAGGTGTGTGCTTCGAGAACATGACCACGCCAGTCTCCTGCCATCTGTAGTCGGTTTTCCATCCGAAGCAGACTCCCTTGCCGCCTGCTCGCCCACCTCAGGTTGGGCTGAGAGGTGACACGGAGACACCGTGGTTCCAACAGGTGTCAGAATCTGTGGTCTGCAGGAGATCAGGACGGCAAACCATGGCAGGAGGTAAAAAGTGCAGCGTGGCTCGTGCAGCCTGGAATGGAAGGCAGCGTGGGGCCAACACCAAAACTCCATTCCCAAGCTAAGCTCATGCGCATGCCAGCAAAACCCACTTCTCCACCGAGTTCGAGTCACCCTGCAGAATGCCCATGGAGTCTAAGCAACTTGTGGCTTAGCAGGGCTACTGGCACTGCTTGGGAGAATTTGGTGCCGGGCTCGCACCTTGGGCAGTGGGAGAGAGGGACTGGCGCGGCATGGCATGGCTGCGTAATCTGGTTTGTGGATCCCCGGATTGAGGTTGCTGCTTGCAGGTCACACGCCGCACGCTCTTCAGCCACGCCGTCATGCCTTCTCCCAATTGCGATTGTCTTTCGCCTCATAGATCTGGACATGAACTAATCTGTATGGTCGATTGCTGCTTGGTTGGTTGGAAGCTCTTGTTCTGACTTGTCAGCCCTGGCTTGCTGACTTGAACAATACTGCTGTTGAGATGTAGAAAATGCATAGCACATAGTTGCGATTTGCCGCTCTAATGGCCCCGATTGGAAGCAAGCGGACGGACTGGTTGCAGACCTTGCTCACACCAGCATCGCCCCAGAGTTTACATGCGCAGTTGGTTTGTTTACGGGATCGAGATGCGCCCCACGCTTGAGTTCGACATTGATTGGCGCTTGCAATCATTCGGCATCAAACTCACGCTCCCGGCCGTCGGTAGCTCTTGCTTCTCATGCCAGGGCCTGCCAGCAGGCAGCCCAAGGTTCTGCATCGCAGCAGGGGGCTTAAGGCCAAATTCACTTGCTGCGTGCTGGAGAACACACAGTCCGCCGTGAGATCTGCTGTTTGCACTACTTCAGGCTGGGGGCGTTGCATGCTGACAGCCTTCGTCTCCGGCGGTCGCCTCGTGGTCAAAGCCTGTGAGACATCTAAAACCTCGACTACCAAGGCACAACCTTGCCGCAGCGAGCCGCGTCGTTGGTGCTGCTGTCGTTGTCTCAGAGCCATCGGATGTCGGACATTTCTCTCCGAGCTGTCGACATCTTCGCAGGCCGATGCTGAACAAAACTTCAAGGCTGCGTGGGAAGGCCGATGCCGCACTTTGGGGCCGGAGGCTCAGCTGAGGCAGTGTCACTGAGACATCAAAGAGCGAGATCCTGAGGCACAGCCATCCAGCGACGGTGCCGAGCTCGGCTTCCTGAGCTTAGCTTCAAAATTGCAAGAATCGCGGTATGCCAGAGAGAATTCGCTGGTCGCGATTTATGACTGCTTTAGACAACTTAGGAGTACATTCAGAGTGCATTGCAATGAACACAGACCCTGAAAATTTGCTTGCGCGACTTGGACCAAGCAGCATCCACACGGGGGTTCAGCGTGTACTCCACTGGTGTGTAAGTCTCTGGAACAGCGTGTGCTCTCGCCGACGAATGTGAGATACACTCGGCGATGATTCCGTTGGCATCAGTCCAGACAGATGCCATTCGCTGTAGGCCCTGATCCCGCCACGCCACAACTTGCCCGCTGGAGATTCGTGTCGGGGCTGGTGGTGCCTCCGACTCCGAGGCACGGTCCATCACCGAGCCGCGGCCTTGTGGGAGCTCTAGAGCGGGTGGCTTTTTGTGAAACGAAGATGAAGATGTTCTCTTAGATCTTGGATAGAAGGTGGCAAAGAGGTGTCCACAAAAGACGAAATTATTCTGGTCCAGGCTGGCCAGTGTTGTTGCTGACGATGCGCGGCGCCGTAAAGAAGCCCAGGCACCATGTTGCAACCCTCTGCAAATCTTCTCAAGACTCATGAGAGAGAGGCTTGGTATCGAAAAGCCCTTGAAGCAAAGCAGGCGCTCGCTTGTTCTGTATATCGAAGTTCTGTCATTGGCCACGATTTCATTCGTCAAAGATTTTGCAACCTCACAGCTTCATGAGTGCTAGGCTTGCTACGGTGCTTCGCATCCAGAGGCCGCGTCGCTCCGTACTTAGCCGCCGATCTGTCTCGCCTTGTCCTAGCTCGTGGTTCGAAAGCGTCGGAGAATGGTGTCTTTTGCCGGAACGCGTCCCGACCGATCTCCGATCTCACCTTCGCCTAGGTGCATGATTGCGCTGGCATACTCGCTGTGGCAGGCAGGGAAGACTCTTGCTGTGCGAGAGAAAGAGCGAGCAGTTGAGAGCTGACGCACGACGGACACAGGTCTCAAGCTTTGGACGCAAGGAAGCGGGCAGGTAAGCGCATAGTAGACTCATTGTAGCCGACAACTGGAGATAGCCCCACCAGCTGACGCGAGGGATTCTGCCAAAAAAGTTGGGGAACGGAGTTCATTTGGCCTTCAGGAGAGGACAGAGCCGCAGACTCCGCAGACTGCAGCGACGGAAGGGGGTTCGGTGTGGCTTTAGGGGCCTGGATTGGAACAGATCGGACTTGGAGAAGGCCAAGCAACAGCCTGCGACGAGCATCAGCGAATAAGCACCTGACATTGAGAGATCATGAAAGATCTTTGCAGACCTGCGTGCGGAAGAAGAAAAGGTATCCGCTCGCCATAACGACAAAGCCGGAATGTGCAAGAAGCAGCTCCGGGCGGGCCGGCTTTGAGCCGCGACCTGCTCAGGGCCGCCAAGCCACACATGGGACGTCTGCAACCCTCGAGCCGAGTGGAAGCAGAATAGAAAGACCTAGCGAATCTGGGGTTCAGTTTCGCAGGAAGAGGACGTCTGCACTCATGCTTGAGCTTGTAAACCGATGCCCAAGATGTCGGCCGCCAAGGATGGAAGCAGGGACGAAGCTGAAGACTTCTACAAGCGAGCACTGCTGTCTCGCCAGCGCTTTTACTGACATGTTTTGCTTCAATTCGTTTGCTGCGCTCCGCGTGATTTGAGTGCGGATTCCCTGACAGAATCAGCGAGTCAACCCTTGGCCCAGAGCATGAGACGACTCTGCCCGCAGCCTCAGTGTGGGTAAGCCGTTCCCTGCCACACTTGCAACGTAGACGTACCCGGAGGCACTGCCTAACCAATTTGGCAGCTATTGCCAAAGAGTTGGGCCGCAAGGGTGAGTTGGTCGCCTCCTGAGCTCCTTGCAAAGCCCCTTTGGCCCTTTGCGCTGCGCTTGGCTTTTGCCGGAGGATCGACTCTTGGGGCGACGACCTGGAGAGAAGTGCACAAAACCCATTGGGCGTTGAGGCCTGTTCACCAGCTTCAGCTTCAGCTGTTGCTCTGCGACATGAAATCAAGTTTTCATCAGCCAATCAGTCCGGAGACCGCGCTGGTTGGCTGGAGTAGGCACGGTTACAGCAACCCCAAAGGGGTAGCAAATCTGCGGCGTAAGAAGAGAATCCCGCCATTACATGCTTGGCATCCGTTGCCACGGGGATGATTCACCTGTACCCTGCCGCCCTGCCGCCCTGCCGCCTTGCCGCCAGCAGGGAGTAGCCCTGAAAGATCATACAGATGAATGAAGTATCTGGTGTAACAAGCCAGTTTGCCGGTTCATTTTCTCCTATACAGGGAACCATAGGTAAGGCATGGTAAGGCCTAAGTGTCTTTTCCAGAGCAGCATAGTTTCTTTCCAAGTCACACAGCTGCCTGACTGTGCAGCCGATGCGCCTTGACACTTTCAATTCCTTTCAAACCTGATGTCATACTTTGCATGTCGGGATAGTGCTGGTGCTCAGGCAGCTGCCGCACAATGCATGAGGCACATGGAATCGCATGTGCACGACGAGCTGGACACCCTCGAGGAGATAGCGCGGGTAAGCAAAATGTCGCGTCGCGCGAGGGGAACGAGTCAGGAGCCCGCCGAGACCGATCCCTCGTTGGACCAGGACTTTCGGGGGGTGACCTTCCGGGCCTTCTCGGGCATGGGCATGAGTGTCAGAGAGCTTTTTCTCCTCCCTCCCTTCCTCCTTCAAACACTAAGTAATACTACAAACCCCCATGCGGGGCGCACAAGCAGGGGAACCATGCAAACACGACAGGATCACGTGGAGACGCCACGCTCCCAGGGAGGGTCTCAGAGGCGTCTTCGCCTTTGCGTCGCCGTGGGAGTGGCCGCTTGCACGGATTGGTGTTGTTCAGAGATGTTCGAAGTTTTATTTGGCCGGCTGGGGCAACAGAATGGAAAGCCGTTTCGAACTCGCGGCTCTGTCCGAGGCTCTCGCTGGACTGGTGCTGACTGGCATTGGAGTGGCCGTGTGGGTTCTGCCCATACCCGGTCAGCCCACTCCGGGTGCAAATCAATGTGACCTGCCTAAATCTGCAGTGTCACGGACGGACAGACAGACACAAGAATCAAACAGAGTCAGACAGAGACAGACATACAGGCAGACAGGCCGACAGGCCGACGGGCAGACAGACGCACAGACAGACAAACAGACCGTAGCCATTTTGGCTTAAGGCCGTGAGTGGTTCGAGAGAGACCGGCCTTCTTCTCTCTCCTTCCTCTTCCCTCTCCTTGCTCTCAGGGTCGGGGACGACACCCCTGGTAGTGCATAGCACGTCCGCGACCGACTCGGCAACGCCCTGCGGGACATACTCGCAAAAAGCACGAGCTGCCCTGGGCGGGGTCCAGGGATTGGGGCAGACACGGGGGTCAAAGTTTGACAACCAAACCAGACTTGGACACAGGCGTTGCGCGGTGCGTGCAGGGAGGGAGGGCCCGTGCCCAACCTCCCAAATGCCCAGCAAGCAAGCAAGCCAGCTTGACCGACAGACGGACAGACAGACAGACAGACGACTCACCTCCATCCGGCGGTGCAACCTTTTTACACACCTCCTACCTCCTATGGCCACTGCACCTACTGCAAAAACTTGGCTGATCAGCTGCCAGTCCATCGGTTTTGGCGCAGATCATGTTTACCATCGCTGACCGTTTGACTTTTGTACTTTGCCCAAGCCACAGAGCAGCATTGAGCAGCCTTAAAGGTGTCGACGACTCGGCTGGGGAGGAACCGCCCCTCGGCAGGACTTCCGACGGAAACGGACTCCTGCTGTCAAACGAAGCCGAGCCAAAATATTATTTTTTTTTGTAGCTGCTGTCGCTGCTGTCGCATCCTGGAATGTGCGACTGACTACGTTTGCTTGACCTTGAGGCCACTGGCTTGGACTGGCAAGAAAGCTGGTCCGCTTGAGAGGCAACTTGGGGTCCCTCGCGCACCGAAGGATTTAGTTAGGGAGGCATTCCCTGTCGAAACCTATCGTTCTGTACTCCCTACGCATCTGCTCCAAGGTTATCACTCCAGCCCAAGCTGCGTGGATCGTGTTGCAAGCCGGACAGACAGCCAATGATGTGGCTACACAAACGGCCGCGCTGTCCAAAGAGTTGGCGGCTGTTGCTTGATTGCATTTTGAGAGTGAAGGGAAGGGACCGGAAGGGATGATAGGATGTGTGAGGCGCTGAGAAGGACAGCGCCCGCGCGCTTGTGGCTGTGTGTGTGTGTGACGGAAACTCGGTAGCCAAGGAAGCTGCACCTCGGGTCACCTGCCACAGCTTCAAAAAGTTATGTTTTTTGGTATTCGTATGAGTTTTGTTTGTAGTCTGTAGCTGGTCAAAATGCATGCAAAGCATGTGGAAATGCAGCGACCAGATTTTTTGCTGGGCCCCGTGACAGGTCAGCCCGAAGAAGGTGCAGAAACGCAATCGTGCACGCTGTATTCTGCAGACCCTCTCAGTGGGGGAGAGTATCGCCAAGGTTCCAGCGTTGCACAAAGAATGCCATCGGCTCGAGTTTGCAGTAGGTTCCAGGATGTTCTGTGCATGAGCCTGAATGGTCTGCAGATCGCAACCAACATCAAAGCGGCGAGCGCAGTTTGTGGCCCTGCCTCTTGCCAGCCAACAGCCACGCGTCCCAGCGCTCGTCGGCGTCGTCGATCGTCGGCAAGCTGAGGATCGGATCTTCAAGTACATCCCGGGGAAGTTTGGAAAAGCCTTGGTGAAGCTTCGCAAGATCATTTGCTCAGTCGCTTGCTCGCGATTCAGGGCACACCTCGCATGCAAAGCCTCAAGCTTCATAAGGTAAACATCGAACTGGTAATCTCTGGCTTCCTGGCAGTTGCCGAGCGCTAAGCGACACCCGTGGCTGCTTCATGTTGCTTCGTTTCTTGTTTTATGTTTGAGGCTGGAAATCTCGCTGAAGCGAGCATTAGCTGTTCGATTGCTGTGAACTCCACGAGCTCTCTGAACTTGAACGAGCAGTTCGATGCGGGCTGTGCGAGCGCTGCTTGGCCCGGCTTGGTGTCTCGGGACTTGACTGCAGTACCATTCCCAAAGGCCGCTTACCAGATGGCCAATTCACTGGTTGCCGTGTCTTCCGCCTTTTCGAGTCTTGGCAGCCGTCAAAAGGGCCTTCACATTTCTCATGCTCATAAAGTTCAGCTGCTGTTCAGTTGGTTTTTGTTCACCATCAGTTCATCCAAGGATCGCAATCCCAGGTGGCCCGTCTCACTGTGTATGTAGGCTGATGTGCTATAGCTTCCTTGCAACGACCAAAAGGGTCCCAGCCAACCACAGGCTGTGAAATTGTGGCGAAGGGTTTGGAGAAGACTATCACTGGAGCCCTCAAAGGACTAGGGCAGCACCTCGGAGTAAAGATGCGTTCCGTAGTAACCGTAGTACATGCCAGGCTGCACATCCCACTTAGCTCAGGAAAGGAATATCCGACTTTGGCGGTGGCAAGCTGACCAACCCAAGCGGACTGGCTGCAGAGAGGACATAGAGGGACGCAATGTGGAGTGCAGTGGCCGCAGCTGCAGGCCAAGTCAAGGCTGCTGTCAAAGCCCTCCAGAATGAGCTGACACCGGCCAATTTCTTGTCGGAGACATCCACTTTCGGGCGGAGGCTCTTTCTCGGTGGAGGCGAGGCTGCGCACAGTTATGGATGTATGGAGCCATCTAGAGCTCCAAATTCTCAGACCTCAGAATGCATGTAAGTTCAGTCGGAAAAATCATGCAACTCAATGCTAGCTGCTAGCACAACTGACGTATCCGAGGCCGCCAACGAAGTGTAGCGACACCCCGTAGCCGTTTCCGCCAGGCAAGGGCGCAATCATGACTCAGTGCGTGGTCGACGTCATGCAGGCGTTGACGCAGCTGTCGCTGATGGGCATTGCTGTGGATTCGCTAGCGAACGTTCCTTGGTGTCCAGTTTCTGGCTGTTTCTGCGGGGAGGCAGACCTATCGCTGCACCATGGTATGGCTGTGATTTTCTGTAGTTTGCTTCGTGACATTTTTCCTTGGTGACTGTTTTCGCTACTTCGCTGTGGTTTGGCGGTCCGGTGCATCATGTACGCTTCCGGATCTGCGTCCAAGCTCCCAGCACATGGCTTCTACCGAATCCGCATTCTCTGAATCGTGCCAAAGCACAACAACTGTACTTGTTCGACAGTTTTTGAAGTTGGGGACTTTGCAGAACAGCTGCCAGAAGGCAATCATGCAGCAGTTCATCAGTGTGTGCATGCAACCGGAAGTTGTAATCTCCTGAGGTGGCAAGTTGGATAGATGTCTTGTGGGCTGAAGTCGTCGTGTGCTAACCAAGGCAGCTTGTGATAACCCGTCCGTGGGAAGCACCTTGTTGCGATTCAGCACAAGCTTCTTGAGTTTGTTGCAGACGAGACAGAGGTGCGAAAACGCTATTCTTACTTTTGAATTTTCCGAGGAGTGACGTCGAGAGCCTTGCCAAAATTCCTTCGCAAGCGAATCGAGAACGGACAACGTGCCACGTTCTCAGACATTGCACAATGTCACGCTGGGTTCCAGTTCCAGATTCAAAGCAACCTGCCTTTTCCTGGAGTTCGTCTTGCTTTGCAGACAGAGTTGGAAGTTCATTTTGCCGGAGCTGAACCCGGAAAGTCATCCCCAGCTTCTTGGGGTGGAAAGAAGATGACAGAAGTACACTTCCACGCATGCTCAGGGTTTGTCTATACGACGCCTGAATGAACATGGGTAAATCCTGCTTATGCTTCAAGATTGGAGTGGAGTATGATCAGCTTTGACGGTAACCTAGAAGCAATTCCAACGAGCGCATGCTTCTAGAGTAAGGCCCGGCCGAGCAGCTCTTTACCCACGTGAAAAAAGTGCTGCGAGGCGACTTGTGGTGCTGGCGTTGCAACAGTAATTGCTCAACTTGGCCGGAAGCTCAGCTGTTTCTGAGGACTTCAACCAGGGTGCCTGTCAAGAGCCAGTCCCATGCGTCTGGGACACAAAAATTCAACCCAGATGAAAGCTTCTGAACTTTCATTAACCTGATTGCGGCACTACTTTCTTTTGTTGTAGCTTAATGATCGGTCTGGTAGGTGAGGAAGTAGGAGTTCAGTTTGCACGATCGGAAGAACATCCTGTTTCCGATCTGCGGATCATCTCGCCGTTTCAAAACTGGCTCGTCAATGAAATTACGTCGAATGCTGCCAGATCGATCGAAGCTCGGAGCGCGCGATCAGGTGATGCCGCCGAATTCCAGCTATCACTGCTCCTTGCTTGCCAACGACACGCGCGATGGCATCAATGCTGTGCTGATTTTCACCATGTCCTCTCGGGCATGGGTCTTTGTGCCCAATGGGGCTCGACGCTAGCCGTGCTTTGTCCCATCCGGCTTTTCAGCCGTTCACCTGGCCGGTCATGTTCGACACATGTCGACGCCCCGGCAACTATGTGGATGTGAAAGTCCCCAATGGAAACGATGTCCTGTTCCAGTGGGTGTTCCGAGGGGACCGCTCGGATTCGGACCCTTCTGTGCAGCAGCAGTTCTGCGATGAGGTCTTGATCAGAACGGCTAATGAGGGCTGGTTCCGGTCTTCGATCGTGATCTCCGTTTTCGTCGGGTGGAAGGTCTCCCTGACGTCCTTCGAGGTTGGAGCGAGGGTCTATTCGATCGGGCCACGCGGATCCGTGGTGGCCAGCGATCATGCTAGGAGCAACTGTGAGCTCAGGGTGACCTCGTGATCGTCGGAGGAGGGCCATGGCAACGACGCCGATCGGCTCGAGTTCCGGTTCAAGGATGCCAACCACCGGATCGACCTCAAGTGTAGGCGAATGTCCGTGCCGGGGACGTGGTTTTCGGTCAGTCACATTTTTGGTCCGGCCTTGATCAACACGATCCATGCTTGCCGCCTACAACGCGCTCGCGTGGAAGACCCGGGTCATGTGCAGCAGTTCGCCCAGCTGTCCACGGTGATCTCCCTGTGATACCAGTACAACAGCTCAGGGCGTCAGGCGCTCGTGATGTGGGCACCTTGACCGAGGACATGTGAAATTCGATTCAGATTTGTGGCCGACGCCCGCGTTGCGGTCACACAAAAAGAGGGGTGTGCGATCAGTGCGATCGTCGGTTGTTCAATGACATTCGAGTGGTGAAAAAATTGTATATACATACACACAGACATATATATATATATATATATATGTATATATATATGTGTATATATATATATATATATAGAGAAACAGACCTTCACATAGCCGACGTGAAAGCTATGTGAGTCAGACCCAGTTAGATTGTGGCATTTCTGAGCAATCGTAGCTCCGACCTCCGTGATACTGCTGCAGGACTCGCCACGGTGTTCCTATCCTTTACCTCGCATCTCGGAACAGTTGGCAGGGTTGCGTCGACGTTGCGAAAAGATCCAATGATGGCAAAGGAGCCAGTGATGACAAGTGGATGGCAATCCGAGGTTTCACTGCACGAACGAAGCTAACATTCGAGCAATCTGCGGTGCCGGGATCGCAGGTGCGTCGATCTGTGTGACATCGCATGAAGTATATACAGCAAGTGACTTAGCGCGTTCGGTGATTATGAGCATGTCCAGGAGCCACTGGGGCTTTGTCCGGCATCGCAGGGGCTGGCATGGCAGCATATGTTGCGTGTACGGAGGGGCAGCATCTAGGCACAAATCTGAGAGTGTGATTGCACTTCTTAAAAGCTGTACTGATTGGACTGTCGCAGTCGCTACCAAGGAGGCTCGACGAAACTGAAGCGCTGTCAAAGAAGTTCGTGGCAGACTTCCTTACTCAGGTGCGCACGTTTTGAAAAGCCAGCCACAGCAAAAAGTTGCTTCAAGCGTTCAGGGGGCGGGGAGGGGTAGGACTGGAAAGATTCACGGTCCACGTCCTGCCATTGAGTTTGTAGGAGAGGCCAGCATGTGTGTCCGTGTGTGCTTGTGTGGAGTTACGGGCCCCCGTTAGGAGCCACCCCGATATCGATATCGGGCTCAAGCTTTTGCAGCTACAAGCAAAAAGTCCGTTGTTCCAACTTCACGATTTGTCGGCAAAGGTTGCTAACCTTTGAATCCACTCATCGTTTCTCACATGGACTGATGGCGATTGCATGGATCACTCCGTCTGATGCTCTAACTGAAATCACCGTTTGATTGAAGCCGGAACTACACATCGCCCACTTTTGAGTTTCCGGCAAAATGAGACAAAGACATGCAACATCCACCCCTCCTTCCCTTATCGTTGAGAGGGAAAGGTCCAGGGCCAGGGACAGAACATGTCCTAGTAATCCTAGTACTACTGCACTGTCGACGAATAATTGGCTTCACCGATTTAGAAGCATCCTCGTACGACACGAACCTACACATGACAAAGTGTCGTGGCGCTCTTCAACGCCCACCGCGGCCACAGTTCACGGCTTGGGATTCTGGAGCACTCAGTTTGAGACACTCCTAATGGCCATGGTGCGAGCAAGGAGACGTCAGGCACCAAACAGGCAAGCGAAAGATGCCGGAATCTGAAGTTCAAGCGCGCTGCAAAATCTTTCTCTCGACGAAGGGGCCCCCTTCTCATGCACGCGAATCAGCAAGTCTCCAAGGGCGGAATGATGCGGGCATTTTTGAAGTTCGTCGCCGAAGCTGCCAGGAAGCCACTGGCATTGTTCAGGAATCTTGCCCCTGGCTCAGCTATGCCTTGGGTCAGTGCTCAAGCTTGGTGTTATTGCAACGCAGCGACAGGCCCGGACCTGTCGCTCCAATGCTTTTTGGAATTTACGCAATTCTTCTCGAATTGTCCGCCTGGTGCTAGCACTGCAGGCAGGGAAGCGTGGAAAAGCACAACAGCTTGAAATTTGGCTGCCCTGCGAGGACCAGTGACTCCATCTTGCCCGGTGCCTCCGTCTCCTCAAGCATGCCCAGGCGTGACATCATGCATGAAGGTGTGGGTCCAATCTGTCCCAGCGAGATGATGATCCAACCACTCTGACTTGATGCTGTCAGGAAGTATTTGCACATGCGCATGTGTATGTATATCTATCTTAATATGTCTTGCTATGTACTATAGACAGAGGTATATAGATAGATAGATAGATGGGTAGATAAGTAGGTGGATAGCTAGGTGGGTAGACTGATAAAAACAGATAGGTAGGTGGATAGGAGAGGGTGGATCGGTAGCCATGTAGATAGGTAGATACGCAGGTAGGTGGACAAATCCTCTCTTTCATGCAGTGCGAGTAACTTTGTGGACTTGTCTGTTTCGTTCCATTGTTTTGCATGCAGTGCACAAGTTCCATGCAGGAATCGAGCCTTGCGTTAACGAGTTTGAGGCATTAAGGCCAAGCTTGTTACCCGGTTGCACATCAGATCGTGTCACTTGGTCCGCACAGCTGGTACTTGGTACATTCCTGTCACTGAGGACAACTTGGTTTCCGTTGCCTACGGCTCCGGTAGAGTTCACCGTGTTGGCCGCTGGGCCGGAGAAGCTGGAAGTACGAGCGCTACAGAGCCTCGAAGCGCCGAATCAAGAGAGAGACACAAAGCGAGGTCAACGGAGCTCAATCTTGCTTCGAGTACCTGTGACTCTGCCGTTCTTAGTTCCCGGCAGCTAAACCCGGCATGGAAAGGCCGTGTGCCTTGAGCCTCCATGTGCCTCTGAGGACCTGCTTTCTCAGCCCGGGCCCGAGCCCATCGCCTCGAAGGCTCCAAAGTGATGCTCCTCAGATCGCAGAACGCAGAGAAGTTCACACGGATTGGCTTTTCCGTTGTGCCTCTCAGGCTTTGCGGAGTATGCTCTTGCAAAAAGTGGTGGGCCCACTCCCAGAGCGCTGGCGTTGCGCGGCGGAGATGCTTTTACTGGCATGGTTTGCGGATGTTTGCGATCGCGATGGCTTCAGACCGAACGAAAGGGAAAGTTCAGCTGGCCTTGAGTTCTGGCCTCGGCAGCCTAGGCTCGTTGATTCATGGGGAGGATCCTCAAGAGGGCGTCTTGTCTGCAGTGGAACTTTGCTTGGCTTCTGCAATCGGCAGATCAGGCTTCAGAGAGCAATGCCATTCTTCGACCGCCATTTAATTGTGTACACATGTGAATGTGAAGCTTCTACATTCTACAGTTCATTGTCAAGGGAAGAGCTTACAACAAGGATGGAGGTGGGGAGTGGCCAGATTTGCTGCTAAAACGTGCGGAGGCCGTTTTGCAATCCCAGAGAATGGCGCGCACAAGGTTTTCGCAGAACCCGACGGCAACACACATAAACGGTGTGGCAGCCGTTGGTAGCATGTCTTGGCAAGGAGGCATTCTAGTTCTAGAGGTTTAAGTGGAATCGCAAAGGGGCACCGTGAACATCCGTGAACAACATTTCGTGTGGAAAGATTCTCCCAAACATTCTCGTATTTCTCAATGGCCTGGATCCTAGTCCCAAGCGGGCGCCAGCGTGAAATTTGAATGCCTCTGCCGCCTTGGTAAATTGAAATTGAAGAGCTTCTGCCCCACTTGCATCCTCAATACCGCGACGAGCTTTCCCTCCCTCGGCAGCCACATTGGATTTCACAAGCTTTGCTGCTGTGCTGCTTTGGAACCCAAAGCAGGTCCTCGCGAGTCTCACGACGGTGTTCCTGCCGAGAGTGTGCCGTGACCTGTCTCAAGTTCTCCATAGTGTATGAATGGTGAGAATGTGACCATCGCGACCAGCTCTGCCGACTCTGTCTGCTCATCGCGCGATCCGCAGGATGATCAATCGCCTGTGGAACCGAAGCGTGGGTTCCTCCGCGAGCCCGAACCTCGTCAGTTTCACGGTCGAAAGTACAGTATAGAGGGCGGCCTCAGGAAGTGCAGCTTGAGTCGCTTCGAGGCCAGGGGCTCTTGCGCACAGCGCTGCAAGGCGGCCAGTTTTTGGAAGAGGCTGGAAAGTCGAAAGTCCTCAACTGATCGAGACCCTTTGCGCAGCCTTGTACTTCGATCACCGCAGGCAGCCAGGGAACTGCACAAGCGTGAGGCGAATCACGTGCCTTGACATCATTTGGAGACCGCTGTGGCCCTGCTGTCTCCGTCCATGCCACAATCCCAGGATCTGTGCTTAGTTAACGACGGACCGCTCATGGATGAGAACCAGGAGACGATCCCTTGAGCACCGTGAATTCATTGTCTTTTTGAATCATGGCCTGTGTTCTGGCATCTTGCTGGACCGGGTCGTGTGATTCTTCGGGCTGCCGACCGAAGCTGGATGCAGCCACCAGCCCGTAACTCAGGGCTTCGAGAGCATGATAATTCATGCTCTTGGAGGGCCTTTTTCCAGTCGTGGTGTGCCGGTAATTGGCCTATGCACCCCTCGAACATCTTATATAGTTCCGACGTGCAGCTGATGATGCATTGCATACTTATGCGCTCAAGTCCATCGTCAAATTCAAGCTGGGTCAGCTTGTTGGTGAATGTTTCACCTTGACATCTGAGCTGCACGCACATGCAGTGGTCTTCCAAGGAGAAGAGTGCTCAGTAGCAGGGTTTCTGCGATGATGGTGTGCTGCCAAAGGCAAGTTGGGGGGGGATACTCATACTCAAGTTGAGTTGTCTGTCAAGGCTCACGACTGTGAGGGAAGCAGAAGCAGTCTCCGCAGCTGAGTGAACGGCTTCAAGACATCAAAGACGTGACCGCCAGATCTTAGCACTTCCCGAAACTAGCTAGCTTTGATAGCTGCAAGACTCTCAAAACCCAGCCAGTCTCAAGAGCTAGGCTGAGCGGACTGTCACTGCTCATGATAGACTTCGATGAGCTGGATGAGGCCCGGTGGAGCCGTCCGATCGTCGTGCCATGATCTCGATCAAGCGTCCGAGATCCAGCATAGTTCAGCCGTTGACTTCATGCGTTGTGTGCATCGCGGCCCGGCAGCAGAACTCAAAGGATCTCAAAGGACGTCTGAGCACGAGGGAGGGAGAATCAAACGAGACGGGGCATTCGGAGTCAATTCCATGGCTTTGACGGCGCTCTCATCAGCCGGGGCTAGCCATCGACCGCGTTATCCACCTTTCCAACATGCGGGTGATGGGCCCGGGTGGGTGCAGCTTCCCGCTTTCAGCTTCCCAGGTTGTTTGTTGCGCAGGCAGGGAGAGGGCTGAAGAGACTTCGGTGCTTTGGGCGTGTATGCTTCATAGACTAATTTAATTAATATTGCCATGAATTACATGCCGATGAATGATGAATGTGATCATGACAGGTTGAACCTGAGAAGCGACCGTACGATTTGGTCATCTACGGAGCCACAGGCTTCAAAGATTCAGCTCTACCGTTCTGAGCGTCGAACTCCTCGTGAAGTGGCAGGCTACAGTGGCTGCTTGGCAGTGGAGCACCTGGATGCTCTGCTGTCATTGCCAAGGGCGACACCGCACCGCTGGGCCATTGCTGGTAGGCACCTCTGCAGTTGTCTCTGATGGTCTCTGCAAAAACAACTGCCCATGTGAGGAGCGATGAGAAGCTGCAGAAGATGGCCGCCCGATGTCAAACCCGTCCCAAGGCGAATCCGGACAATCCGACCCGTATCCGGAGATGCCCTTGCGACAGGTCATTGTTGCAAACACCAAAGCTGAAATTGACGAGATGGCCGAGGAGCAAAGCGCCTTGTAGCACGAGCACGCAGCAAGCTCTTTCATGCCCTATCTGTGACGCTGTCAAAGCTGCAGGAAGCCGTGGTCGTTTTGGCATTGGCAGGCACAGCTTTCACCACGAGGGCATGCGACATCTCGCTGCACTCGTCTTACTTTTCCAGGCCCCTACTTAGCGTGTGGAGAGCAAGTACTTCGGGCGTGTGTGGCTGCCTCGGATTTACCAAACTAAATCAAACCTCTGCAAAGTTGTATTAGATAGCCGTGGGGTTGAAGCTAGGGCGTCTTGCGTGCTGTTCCTGTGTTTACCGTATGGCTGATTGGGCAGGGGCTAAACACAGTTGTAAGCACGGCCATTGATGAGGCTCGAATCCGTACGATTATTTTCCCACCCTCCCATCCCTGAGGAGGGCGCGAATCATGTGGGGGCACTTATTTGCTTTGTGGCCAAAGCACGCCACTCACAGTCATGTGTTCCTGCTGCCATCACCTCCTGCAAAGGATGTTCATTACTTGTCTTCTGTGCTCCAACACAACTTCCGACAGGGTGTTCCAAGCGTTCCCATTTATCGTGTCGTGAGCTGGGCCATGCCCCAAAAGCCAGCAGCTTTCGTTTGTTCCGCAGGGTTGCTTGCGCTAAGGGCACATGCTTTTAGCATTCCAGATTGGGGATACCGACAGCTCTTCCGATTCGAAATGCAATGCACCTGCCCTTTGCTCATTTCCAGCAGATTCAAGCCCGCACGAAGCCTTTCAGATAAGCTGCAAACCTTGCGGATTCCTCAACATCCCCCATTCATGCAAGACAAACTGATGCCCTGCCAACAGGTGGAAAAAGGCACCCACTATATCGACATCACCGGAGAGGCTCTTTTTGCCAGATGGCACTGTCGGGCCTTCGATAGTCACCAAGCTGACATCATGTGGTGCATCGACAGCTGGACCCTTTCTCGAAAGGTCAATTTCTCCCATTTCGTCATCCAGAAGTATCACCAAGCCGCGAAGGAGAAAGGCTTGCTCCCTTCCGGGAGTGGATAGAACCGGAAGTAGCTGCATGCCTCCACTTCCAATGCCTGCGAGGCATCATGATCGTTCAGTTTGCCGGTGCGATGTCGGTTCCTGATGACCTTGCGGCCTACCTCCTCGTCAGTGGCGGCCCCATGCAGTGGCACCTTCATTCAGACCGTCGTTTGCGCTTCGGTTGATCGGTGGGACATGAGGACAGCTGGGCCCCCTGAAGCAGCTGCGCGTCTACACTTGGGGTGCGGGTCTTTTGCTCGTGGTGTGCTTTTGCAGCCGGGCTGCGGGGTTCCTCCAAGGCTTCGGCTTGAGAGGCGGCGGCTCCTTTCAGACTGGGATGGAGGTGGTGGAGCGGCCAAGCTCAAGAGTCGTGGTAGTTGCACAGCTGTTCTACTTCTACTACATTGTCACCAGATTTAGATGGACACTGTTGAGTTCTACTTCGTGAGTTTCCAAGGAGGATGCTGCCCGAGTCCATGGCAGTCCGGGTCCTCCGTTGCTGCTCGTCCACCTGTCACACAGGAACACTGGATGCAACAGAATGCAGCAGCATGTTTTTCTCTTCGTTACAGTGTTTCTATCTGTTTCTGCTCGGTGCGTCGTGTCACCTTTCGAAGGAAACGAGCAGCCCATTTGGCCAGCAGCTAACTGCATTCGCAAGCACAAAATCGGTCTAACATTTCAGCATTTCTCATAAGTGTGCTACTCCGGTTCGTGGCTAAACACACAATCCCGTCCCATGCAATGCGCGTTGCGAGATCCAGGAACGCGCCAGGACCGCAGAGCGGTGGAGAGTTTGTGAGACCGACGCGAGAGCTCAGTACACATTTTTGATTCAGCCGAGCCTAGAGCAGTGTAGTTCATGACGCTGGCCGACGACTCTGTGTTCCTTGGACAGAAGGCGTGATCTCATCACGCCAAAGCGGTCGTCAACTATCTGGGCTCTTGCCGTGCTGCGCCTTGGAACGCCAGGCATGCCGCGCCGCCGTCGTCAGCGAAACAGTCTTCATTGCCGCGTCAGGCAGAGAGTTAATGAATTGAGAACTGCTGATGGATGGCGATGCAGCAAGACCATTCCAACTGTCCTCCTTCAAGTTTTAGCACTGCACGTGTTAATGATTCCACAGCCCGTGAACACTTGTTGGGCGCTGTACGAGCGGAAAAGCCCAAGTCAGCCCATCGCAGTTCAATCAGTCTTAAGCTGAAACCTTCAGGCGGGAGCCAGAGGACAGCGATGGTTTGAGTGTGTGCTCCTCAGTGCGGATGCGACGCATTGCGACGCATTGCGACGCTTCGACGAGTCTTCGACGTGTCTTGGTGTCCCGCAGGGATCCAGTGACGAGCTCGAGGCCGGCCGCGCAATTCCCCGGCGGGCCCAAGCGGAGTGGCAGTGCGGGTTCCCGCGTGTCAGAGGCTGTGGACATTCTCGTCGGCCCGAATCCTTCGGAGGCAGCCGGTGCTGTCACCTGTCTTGCGTGCGCCGGAAACCTGTCTCAGACCGCCAGAGATGCCTTGAAGCTCAGATTCCGTGATTACACCCAAAGAGGTGCCTGCGCTGACGGGGAGATGTGCTCAAGTGCGTAGTGCTGCTACATTGCGCTCGCGCAGGCCAAGGTATCGATGCCACGGACAAGTTTCAAGAAAGATGTGCACAAGGACCACAGCCTCTTTGCATCTGTGGATTCTTCCGCAGTCCCTTAAGAAATGCAAGGAGCGATATTACAACTGATCTTGCCCTCGCACGTAAGGGCTTGCATGCATGGCCTTGTTGTCTGGTGTGTGGAGATGCTACGGCGCAGCTGAAGGACCGATCAGTTCAAGAGGATGTGTTGCCCTCAGTGATTGCATGATCCTCGGTCGCACCTGCAACTACCCCCTAGCATCCTGCAAAGTGAGGTCAAGTAGGGTTTCTCATCAGTGCTGCGTCAGACCATGTAAACGGCCGTGCATCCTAGGATTATGCGAGGGATCTCGTCGGTGCCTTGGAAGTGTGGGGCTGAGGCGTGACAGTCTTGTCGGCAGACCTAGGAGTGGCCAAAACACCCTGTCATTCGGCACGGCCCTCCACCTCGGCCGGGCTTGTACGATCCTTTGCAGTGTCAGCACCTCAGGCGCTCTCTAACTTGGAGCATGCAAAGCTGTTTTACCGCCACAGCGGCTCTTGACGAATCTTTCCAACCACCAGGCAGTTAGTCCAACCCAAACTCCGTCGTGGCACAATGATTGCTGGACCCGAAACCGTTGGAAGCATGGAAACTAGAAGTGTGGACATTTGGCTTGTGTGCTGTAAGGTCTGCTCGTTCAACAGCAGCAACAGGCCTTACGGCTCCTCTGCCGCAGTATAATGCCCGCGCCAGAACTGGAAACTTAGGACTTGCAGGAAAGCTTGGCTTTGTGACTTCTGTCACGCGCAGGGTACTCAGTCCTCAGTTTGCACCACACCGTGCGCTGGTTGCAGCCGTGTGCTTGCCAGGCGTAGCACACAGCCCCGGAACAAGAAGAAGGGTTCTGGGGCTTGGCAGGCAAGGCCATGGCACAGCTGCGAGAACTCCAGTCATGCAGCCGAGACTCTGGGCAGGTTTCTCAGCTTCCATCGGATCGCATTGCGGAGCTCTACGAGGCCGCACATGGCACCGCACTGTCAGACGTGCTACAGCAAAAAAGATGATGATGAAGGGGTATCTGTGGTCAAGGGCGAACAACTCCCATGATGCCAAAATTCTTGCCGCACCGGAAAGCCTTCGACAAAAGAGAAGAGATGGAATGGATTGCATATGATTCCATTCACTTCCCGGACATGGCGCCGCAGCCCACGCCCTCAAGGCCCGAACCTGCTAAGAGCATTGTCCAGTTTCATGGAGCACTGCTCCATTAAACCGAGGGAGTTCGCATGCGGCAACCGTCACAGCAAAACAGCAAATCAACCACAACTGCAAGCAGAACTAAAGCATATGAGGACCTCGTTCCGAAGCTTACAAAGTCGCCAGGGTTTGTGGCCCTTGTCAAGGTATTCTAGAAGTTACCCGTTGCTGCTTCTGTGGCAGACCTGAACACGAAGTAAGTAGCCAGTGCAAAGCCGGTCGTCGGGGATCTAGTTCTTACAGGTCTTAAAAGCCACTTTAAAAAATGATGGCATGCCTAGGCATCCCCTGCCGAGGGGATGCAAGTCACCGTATCATTCGGAAGCCTAGCCTTCGTGCTAACTAAACACAGACCAGAATTGTAGGAGTTGGGTGCGTGCAGAAGTTGCAGGACAAAGCGGAACACATCCAAAATTCACAAGGCGCAGAAGCAAACACTAAACCGGGATCTGCACCAGCACATAGTCGTCAACACCGAGGATGTTGTTGAGGATGAGAGTTATGGCTTTGAGCTGGACAAGCATTGTGATTCCAAAGAAGACATTAAGCCCTGGAAAGAACCTCGGTGGTCTCGAATTGTAAGCACATGGGTCACATGGGATTATTGAAATCCCAGTGAAGCCTCTCCGGGAGAGCACAGCCCCCGGTCTGCAAACTGCAGGAACTGCGGCAATCCTACGAGGCTACCCGTAGAACACAGGCGGGCAGCATCAGAGAAGGGAGCACTGGTCAGACGGAAGTAGCGAGATCTGGTCTAAGCATTCACCATTGTAGACTGCCTGGATGTAGCTTGATGCTGATGGCAAACGATAGAGGCGTAGCTGCAATTGTTGTGACTTTGCCTGCCCTTCGAAATGCAAGGAGGCATTCCGCCATCCGAGAACTGCGCAAGGGTCTCCGACGAGAGCGCCGTGGCTCGGCGATAGCGAAGCTTTCGCCAGAAGCAGGGTTGTCGCTCGTCTCCGAAGCTGTGAAAGCTGGACGAGGCCGGCTTCATCACAGCATTCGGCGGCAGTGCAGGACCGAACTGGCCGATTTCAGGGGTTTGGGTTTGGAGTTGCAGACTGCACTTCTCACCCTAAACTCAGGCTGTGGTCTCAGTGCCTGTAAGCACTGTCGCACTTCACAACCAAAAGGCAGCCGAAACACGAGAAGCGAAAGCCTACCTTTTGCAGGCTCTTGCAGAGATTCAACATGAAGATGCACACAGGTTGAGCGAGCACCAACTACGTGGACGTACGTGGACGATTGTGAGTTTCAAGAGAACTATGCGGAAGCAAGAGACGCTCTTCGAAGACACCATACAGTAATCGAGGGTGAGCTAAGTTGCCTGGTGTCGCTGTGCATATGTCGTGAGGTCAAGACAAAGCCACGGTTAAGCGCATTCCAAGTGAGTCCTTTGCAGGTCAATGTCGGGACGTGTAAACCTGTAAGCACTGTCGCCGCACAGCAAGCGCTGTGCCGCTGTGCAAGCCACCGGCGGGTTTTGCAGGGTCCCGGCAGCGGCGAGCGGCTCCAGGGGCGGCCGGGGCCGGGGCGGTGCTCTCAATGCCTTTCTTGCGTTCTGCTTGTCGCATTCGAATTGACGAAGGTTCCTTCGAACGACGGATACCTCCAGCGACATCGCGAACACGACCGATGGATCGAGGCCGCCGGTTGCAATCCGTATTCTGTGATTGCTTGCCAGTGGTTGCTGCAGTTGCTGCTGTGAGATTTACACTTGGTGTGCCTCCGTCTCCCGATCTCTCCCTCCCGTCTCCGTTTGTCTCTCTCACCCTATCTCCCTCTGTCTCTCCTTCGTGTTTCTCTCCGTCTATATTTGTCTCTCTCTCTCTCTCTCTCTCTCTCTCTCTCTCTTTCTGTCTGTCTCTCTCTCTCTCTCTCTCTCTCTCTCTTTCTCTGTGTCTCTCTGTCGCTGACGCTGTCGCTGTGGCTGTCGCGCTGCTTTTCCTGTCTCTGCCTTGCTCTCAGTCTCCCTCTCCCCTTCCCTGCCGGAGTATGCTCTGGCTTTTGTCCTAGCGGTCAGCTTGCCTGCGGGGCTTCGGATTTGGGTCGAGGCAAGCACGGTTTGGTTTACATGTGCGTCCCCTTCTTCAAACCTTAGAGGAGCAGCAGACGGGCCCTCGATGATGCCCGAAGTTTTTTCAGGATTCCTGGAACGTTGTTGGTGATGTTGCCTTGGGTAATGGTCGGCGAGTGCCCTGAGCCCTGAACACTAACCCAAACCTTCCACCTTTCGAAACGCAGCCCCCTCCAGTGATAAATCTCTATCCTTTTCAAAACACGGCTCGTTCTAGGATGTTCTAGGATCGTTCCTGTGGTGCTCTACAACTTGGCAGCAGCTTCTCTTTTCCGCGGTTTGGAATGCTCTGACTCGCAGCTTGCTCGCGATTTGCTCATCGTCCGTCATCTCACTCCTTCGGACTCGCGCCGCTTGAGTACTGTGAAAGATTCCGGCCAATCTTATGCATTTCATCTTCCGTCGGTTCCCGTTCTGTTTCCGTTGTGTTTTTTGTTTTGCTTTCGGTTTGGCCCCGGCTTTCCGTTGTTGCTGGCGGTCCGTTTTCCGTTTGTTTTCGGTTCCGTTCGGGCTTCTATTCGAGGTTCTCATGTCGATAGCACCATCCGAATTGCCTTGTATGGTAGTGTCTTCCACTTGTGGGAGAAGGTTTGTAGAAGCTGACGCTCGTGCAGTCCCCACGTCCGGCTGCATTAGAGGGCCAGGGAATTAGCTGAAGGGCGAATACAAAACGCAGCAACAAGTGGAAGACTCAGTACACCCAACATCAAAACCTGACCCGAAGACAGAACACCCGGCACCCATCCACAACGGAAAACCCGGCACCCATGAGCTCCGAAACGCAACTGGAAACGGAAAACCCGGCACCCATCGGACACGGAACAGAAATCGCAACCACACTGTGTTTTCAATTGTTCTTGCTTTTGCGTGTCGGATTCTGGGGGTGACGTGCTCCCTTCCGTTTCGAAACTCCATTTCAGGTTGCAGGTTCCGTTTCGAAACAAGCCGGCCCAGGCCCATAAACCCAGGCAATCAAACGGAAGTGTCCGCGGGAATGGAAACCGAACGGAACAGCAAAGCAAGGGAGAACCCAAGCGGAATTACAAACAGAAAGAGCCGAGGTCTTGAGTCACTGTTGCCGAAAGCGGCACTCACAATCTATGCCTTGATCGCGTCACCTATCGTTTCTTTCAGCGTTCTGGGTCTGAAATGAAACATCAAACGTGAGACCACTCTCGAGGCGGATACCTGTTCACCACGCCGCCTCCATGACTTAGGTTCCTGTCTCGCATTTGGCAACAATCACAGAGTTCTGCTACTGTACTGATTTATTGCTGTCGCAGGCAGTAAGGGCTTGCCAACCCAGTAAACTTCACAGAGAACCGCACAACCAACGGAGCGACAACTTGATGCGCTTCTTGGCAGGGAGCTCCGAGAACCGTTTGTTGAATCTTTCCAGTGTCTTGGCGGTGGAGAGGGCTGACTGAGGAAGTTGACGCTCTGTGCAAGAGAGAGTGGGTTCAGGTTTCTTGGATCTTCGTCGTCTTCCCATCAACCTCAGCCTCCCAGAGATTATGAGCCACTTCAATCGTGTCTCAGCTAAGGTTAATACCGATTATGTCTGGTGTCAGTTTCGGGCTTGCAGTTTATGCAAAAATCAAGAACAGGTAAGCATTCCATGAAATCTTGGCGCAGCTTTGTAGATATGCAGATATGCCATTCAACAACCACACTGAGTAGGAAGGGAGACTTGTGGGATGCTGAAGCTCCTCAAACGTTGTGCCCGCTGCCTAAAGCCTTTCAATTCAACACGTTTCCGGCCTGGCGGCACGGGCCGGCAATACAGCCCTGCCACTGGCAGAACCCCACAAGTCAAACCTGCCGAGACTGCTGTCAAGGTTCATGGATAAAGTTTTGGTTGGATTAGGCAATGAGCTGAGCATTGCCGTGACTAGGCCGACGCCGACCATTCTTGGCCAGGCCGACTTTCCTGGCGCCGCAGAGCTGCAACGACGTTTTGGTGGTGCCTCTCAGACTCAGACTCTGAGGTCTCCTCTTCCATGCCTTTCGACCTGTGAGACTCGCCAAGACTCAGAGGAGGATCCGCGGCTTGACTCTGCATCGTCTTTCCCGCGGCGGCTCTCTTCGCTCATTTGCACACCAGCGAGGTTCGTGCAGCAGCGGTTCGTGTCAAAGACATGCATCCGCTGGCGGAAGTTGCCAGAGCCTGTTTTCCTGTAGGCACTTGCAAGTGCATCATTGCGAACACAATCGAACACCTACTGAGACCTACTGGCATAGCTGACATATGAGCTGACAGCGATAATGATACGAAGACGGATCGAACGCGCAAGCGAACGAGCGAGCGAGCGAGTCATCCAGCCAGCCAACTAGCAAGCCAGCAAGCAAGCACAAAGTCTTTCACATATGCATGCGCCGCATGAGCAGACGAACACACAAACAAACGAACACAAGACTGGCCAAGCAACAAACCAACGCCGTCTGTGTGTGTTTGAGAGAGGCCCTCTCCGGTAATTGTTTCGCAGATCCGTGGGTGTTTGGACTTGGCCATGCAGTCATGACTGGTTTGCGAGGCATTCGATTGCCGGTGACGGTCGGCCATTCCAAGTAAGAAAACAGTATTCGCATGTGATGTATTCTGGCTTTCGGTAGGGGTATACACTCGGCAGGGAACCTGCGCCGCCAGACACTCACACTGACTCCAATGTGCACTGCAAGTCCAACCCCAACTTCAACGCTTGCTGTCGATGTTTGAAACTTAGGTCGGAAGTGCAACATGTACCCGCACACGTCCTAAGATGTACCTGAAAGGTCTGACATGAAAATCTGTGCGCTGCCTTTTTCGCCAAGAAGGTAGCGGTAAGTAAACAGAACCGGAGGGATCGAAGAGCACATCGCAGGTTTCAAACTTCCTTGCCTGATACTTGTGTTTAGGACCGGACATACGGCATTATCAGAGGCCTCTGCACCTGCAAAAGGCGTGTTCAAGCAGGCAGGCAGGCAGGCAGGCAGGCAGACGGACACAGACCGACGCAGACGGTCGCAGAGACAGACGCGCAGACAGACGCGCAGACATACAGACATCTTTTGCGAGGATCGGGAGGCTTCTCAGAAGGGTACTTGTCAGTGTGTTTAACCCTATTCAACAATATTCAGAAATGTTTGAATTTCTGCAACTTTCTGCTAAAATATTCGGAAATGTTCCGTTTTCTTCCGAATTCTCCGGGAAACTTCCATAATATTCTTCATTCTTCCAGGTTCTTCACCATTCTTCTTAGATCTTCGAAATTCTTCGAAATTCTTCGTTGTATCTGCGGAGAACTTCAAACACTTTTCTAGACTTCTGCTTGTTTCCCAGCTGAAACATGTCAATAGGAGCATCGGATAACTGTCGTCGGACCTGATTCAGACCGGCAGCTGTGCTCAGTCAGGCTCACACGAGTTTTTAGGCCTGTGCTGCCAGCAGCCATGGGCAAGCGCAAGCACGCTCGGGAAAAGCGGCTTCCGGAGTACTTCAGATGCAATTGAATCATTTGTGTTTGATTTTGATTTGAGTCAGGGAGGACGGCTCACCCGTGCTGCTCCTGTGCCTCGAGCCTGGTTTTGGCCGCAGGTTCTGATGTGAGGCCGGACTGTCTCGCTGAAAATCGGGCAGCATTTCCTTCCCCCAAGCATGCCGGTAGAAAGGGGAAAAACAGAGGAAAAAACGCAAACCTCAACCGAAGAAAAAGGTAGAAAAATGTAGAAAAAGGTAGAAAAACGAAGAAAAAGGTAGAACAAGGTAGAAAAAGGTAGAAAAACGAAGAAAAAGGTAGAAAAAGGTAGAAAAACGAAGAAAAAGGTAGAAAAACGCAGACTTGCGAAGAAATGGGGCATACCGTGTGTGTGTGTACAGATGAAAAGTGGTGTTGGGAACCAGGCATGTCTTGACAGACAGGCAGAAACCGGAAGATTTTGGAAGACAATTGGAGTTGTCTAGGGCTCAGGGTGTTGAGGGTTTGGGGTTTGGAGCTTTTGAGATTTATGGCTTGCAGGGTTCGGTTGAAGCTGAGGATTCGCAACTGTGTAGCCCCCATGATGTCGCAAAAGTCAAAGCCTTCCACCCTGAACCCTGAGCCTTCGAAGTAAAGCCTAAACCATGAGCCCTAAACCCTAAACCGTGTTTAAGCCTCAAATTGAAACCCTCACATAATTCGCATTTCTGCCACAATCTTCCAAGTAATTCGTTTTTCTTCAACAATCTTCCAAATACTTCGTTTTTTTCAACAATCTTCCAAAGAATTCGTTTTTCTTCAAAAATCTTCGAAATAATTCATTCTTCTTCTTAAATCTTCGAGTCCATTGTGTAGCTGTTAAGAAGCACCAATGCCGAGAAGTACCCCAGGCAGACAGGCAGACACGCAGACAGGCAGACAGGCAGACAGGCAGCCAGGCAGACAGGCAGACAGGCAGACAGGCAGACAGGCAGACAGACAGAGACAGACAGACAGAGACAGACAGACAGAGACAGACAGAGACAGACAGAGACAGACAGAGACAGACAGAGAGAGACAGACAGAGACAGACAGACAGAGACAGACAGATACAGACAGACAGAGACAGACAGAGAGAGACAGACAGAGACAGACAGAGACAGATACAGACAGAGACAGAGAGAGAGAGAGAGAGACAGACACGGACACAGACACACAGACACACACAGACACACACAGACACAAAGACACACAGACACACAGACACACAAACACACACACACACACAGACACGCAGACACACAGACACACAGACACACAGACACACAGACACACAGACACACAGACACACACACAAAGACAGACGGACAGACAGACAGAGGCAGAGACAGACGTCGTTTCAACCTATGCGGCCTTCGCGTGGCATGATAATTACTGGGTGACTTTCGCGATTTTTCCAATCTGGATGCAGACCCCATCGATGCTCCAAGGGCCTCTTCTAGACAAATGCATGGACTGCCCGAAGAGCGCTGGCTGCTTCTGACAGTGCAGAGTTTTTTTCGGGATGGCTTGTCGTGCGCGTCCTGTAAATTCTCTGCGGCTTCCACACGGCGTTCCGACTCGGCTCTGCCGGCGTCTTCGGAAGCAAAAAACGCAGTTCTGCCTGGCTTTATTGTGAGTGCAGCTCGGCAGTTAAAAATTACTTTGCTGCCTCCCAGGTTTACCATAACCCCTTTAGCCTTGGCGGTGAGCGGCAAAACGCAGCACGACCGGAGGACCTCGAGCATTTGAGCCGGTAGAGGCAACGTGGTGCTCGCAGCCAGGACAATGACTGCCGTGCAGCGGAGGCTGATCCACTCTTCCCTTCGACCTGGGTAATGCCTTTGGACTGAGCTTCTGGGACTTGCTGAGGCTGTTTTGTGGATATCAGAGGGACAGCAACAAGCGCAGCAGATAGCAGCAAGGGGGTGAGTCGGAGGGAGGAGCCGGAGCAGGAGCCATCGGCGCTGTCCACCGTCGCTGTCGCCACGTCGCCGTCGTCTGCATATCGGTCTTACGAGTCAACCGATCCAGAGGCCAGCATACGGATCTCACACCACTTCGAGGGTGCTGCGACGAAGCTGTGGCCTCTTTGAGGAGTGGCAGGACAGATGCATGAGTTTCAGACTCGAACGAGACGTGCGATTCCATAGATGTTGAAGTGTGGAACATCTCGATTGTCTAGCGCAAGGACGCACCATGTTACGGAGAAGACCTGCTGGTTGTAGTGAGGGACCTGGCCTTGGACAAGAAGGACAGGTCAAGTGGCTGATTTTTTCTACAGTCCGGCTGCAATTCTTGGCCTTTGTCTGCAGGATGCCGACTATGCGGCCGCTCAGACGGCATCGCTAGAGACACCGACCGAAGGGCTCCTGGCACCCATGTGATCCCATGTGCAGGTTTGGGCAAATCCTGTTCCGGCTGACATCAAGGACATGGTGCGATAGATATTCAGGATCTGAGGCCGCCTAGATAAGAGCCTAGCTGAGCTGCAAGGATACTATGAAGCAGTCGCGGACAATGGAGGCAGCTTTGCAAGTTTGAGGGGTGACATTGTTGTGACGGTTGGCAGGGGCTAGAGAGCTGACGAGCGGCTAGCGGCAACAGTCGACAGGAAATGCGGAACAAGTCTTTAGCACCTCGTCCTGGGCTGGGACCGCCACAGGAGGCGACATTGACGAGAACACCGTGAGCTTCGTAGGAACCCAACATGACCTAAAGTAGGATGGAGGATGACCAAGGGTTATATGTTCTGCTACCTGTCCCGGTGAACAAATAAGCCTCTGAATCTTTGCACAATGCTTTCGTAGAACATGAATGAAAGGTTCCAGGTCAGTGCTCACTTTACACTGTTTCGAAGCTCCTGTAGCTGGAGAGTTCAGAGTTGAGGCCCGTGCTCTGGGCTTCATGGAGAGCTACCTTGTCGCGGAAGCCGAGTCCGGAGACTGGTCCCACGTACACTTTCTGGGTGGCGATGGATTTGAGGCGGAGCGTCAAGCGACCGTCTAGCTTCCTCCTCATACTACTATCACAGTCCGAAATGCTCGTAGTTGTCTGGAAGGTGACTGCAATCACCTGCACATGTGCAGCACTTGTTATCCTCGAGGAGCTTGAGGCAGCACAGATATCTACGTGGGAATCGAAATGAGCTATAATCTGCATGCATGCACATGCGTTTGCTTTGCTATGAATCCATTGGCCTTGCATCATCGCTTAAACCTTCTTGGCTTCTTGGCAGCTTTTTAGCTTCTGCGCACCCGGCCTTGTGGCTTCTCATCATTTGAGTTTCTCATCCGTGGTTTCCGATATAATGGTCATGCCTTCAAGTATGCATTTTGCCGCTAGAAAGCCATACTGCCCCTGCGACAGCAACGACTACCTTATGCTTCTTCTGTTGACTATATTCACGTCGTGTTTTCGGCGTACATTACACTACACCAGGAATCAAGACGATGGTTTGCTAAGAGTAGTTGCTTTGTAACTTTGTTCGTTCCGGATTGTCATAGCGCGTACTTGGCTTGTCTTCGCATGTCTTGCTATCATGATTATCGCGGCAGATATGGCTGCTTGGACTGTTCCGGTTGCTCCCACGAAGGCCATTTCTTCAGAGTCAAAACAAACAGAAACAGGCAGATGGCAGATAATCAGGTATGTAGTGCTTACTTAGAGCAACATGCAATTGAGAATAGATAGATACAGACTGACATAGAAGCAGTAGCCAGTGGTGATCGAATATATGTATATACACTACATACTACATACTTATGTACGATGTACTATGTACTATATACTAGATACTGTAAACGATGTACTATATACTATATACGATATGCTTTGCACTATATACTATATACTCTGTACTATATGCTATATGTTCTATACGTGCCTACACACACACACACACACTTCCTCGTGGTGGTTGGGTATGGTTGGTTGAATGCTGACGGACACATGTTGTTCTGCAGTGATTTATAACTGTTTTTGACATGACGGGTTTCATCATTATCGTGTGGACGGCTCGGCATGCAGAACCGTACAAACAACCGGTGTATCATGCAGAGCAACGAGCAATCAACCTTGATCATATTCTAGGGGCTGCGCGCAGGTGCGGGCAGCGCAGGTAGAAGCCTGAAGCTAGGCCACGCACCCGCCCTTGTGTTTTCCCCTCCCGTTGCCCTCTCAGCCCTCGTCGGCAGCCCGCACCCGCCCTCCGCCGAACCCCGCTGATGCTGATGATGCGCGCCCTTTTGGGGGTTTCCCAAACCAACTCAAAAACTGGCAAAAAAAAGACTCCAGCCACAAGGCCGGTTACGTGCGCCCGAGGGCTCATGATGCTCGCCGGCTGGCTCCCTGGTCGTCCACGGCGGCCCCGAAACCCGCCATACCGTGGGGAATGGCTGCAAAACGCATGCGCGTTCCGAGAGGCCTCCGGGCGAGGTTTCGCGCGGCCCACTGGAAAAACGAAGGTCCGATGAAGCAGGGCCGGCGGCACGGGCGGTCGTGGCTTTTGCTTCGCAGAACAAGATGTTTCGTCTGAGCTGTATAAGCTCAGAACAGGGCAGCGAGTGCCGCAGACCCCAGAAGGCATGGCCTAAACCCCCAACTGTGGGGCTCCACCGCTTGAATTCACTTTAACCCCTCCAGAACCAATCACCTCAATTTACTTAAACCCCAGGCCGAGCTTTCAGTGACGGAGCTGTTTCGCAAGATCGGGGACTAAACCCTAAACCCTGCACTTTCAAGCCCCTCAACTCTGAACCCTCCACCCTGAACCCTAAACCCGAAGCGAGACCTTGTGGGGTTCAGGGTTTCCGCTGTCTTGGCTTTGCTTCCAAGTAAAACGCCAAGAACCCGAAACCCCAAACCCCTATCCCTGAAGCCCAGCTGTCAACCCTAAACCCTCGTCATGGGCGAGGCGAGCAGGTAAGGTGGGCGGAAGGGGGCAGGGGGGGCGGGGGAGGCGGGCTGGGCGGGAAGGGTTTGGGAAAAGGGCAGCCCCATCAATTACTTCACTGATAAAAAACGGGAGCCTGGGCGAGGCAGGCAAGGTGGGCGGGTGCTGGGCGAGGTGAGTTCTAAGCGACATGAACGAAAGGAACGAAAGCAAACAGGGGGGCGGAGGGTCTAGGCGGGCACTGGAGCTCCTTCAATTACTTCACTCAAAAAGGGGGCGGGGGGAGCGGGGGTACGGGGGGAGCACGCGCAGCCAGGGGGGCGGAGGAGACTACTTTCACGGGCGCCGCCCTCTGCTGACGCAAGGGGGTCGGCGGATTGTGCATGTAGGGTTGATATGTTGGTCTCGCAATCGCTCCCACTTGGTAATGGTTTCCGGGGCTGCCTGAATCGCGGGAAGGTTTGCAGAGCCCGCAACCTGAACGGACACCTTCTTCCCAATGGTCTGCACTGCTGTCAAGCGCTTTGAGCCCTGTGACCACAAACTGCACGTGCAGTCCCTGTCGGCTGACGCCCGTGGGGTGCTCACCCCAGCGGCGGCGTTCCATGGGAGCAGTTTGCGGCAGCGGCTGGAGGCGGCCTGGTGCGCTTCAAAGCTCGTACTATCTTCAACTAGGCCCCTTGTGCTGAAACTATCCCTGCTACATTGCCGGCGGCCATTGCCTTGGGACTCTAGAGCTTCTTTCGTCGAGGTTCTGAACAATAACGAATTGCCCCCAGCAATCCTTCATACAGTTCTCAACACGCGCGAGGCCCATGCCTTTGGGGCTGGAGCAGGACAAAAGATGTCCTTTGAGGTCGGCATGATCTTGTAAGTCCGGGCTCCATCTTTCCGAACATATCGATCCAGCATGGCTCATCTGCAGGTCCTGGAAGGAAAGCCCGCAGAGGAGAAGGCCAATGCCCATACGATGCAAAAGCTGGATGGGTCATAGCTTCTGTCTAGAGCAAAGCTCATAAAGTCGGAACGAATACACACCATCCCAGAGCCGAGCTGCCGAGCTCGATGTTTCAGTTTGGAGGCAGTGGGTGTTACCATTGCCAGACACCGCCAGCATCGGCATCACCGGTCACACGCCACAAAATGCAACACAAGCTGGGGGCCCTCAAGCCGCACACAAAACACATGACGGAAACATGCCGGCAAGCATATCGCATGATCTGCTCAAGCGGCTCGAAGAAAGATTGAAAATTAGAATTGCCCCTGGTGGAAAGCATAGCAAGCATAATCTGCATCAGTGCGGGGTCGAGTGCCGCTTTTGGACCATTCCAACGTGTGCCTGGATATCCACTTTTAGAAGGATGCCGTTTCCCAAACATTCGCAATGAATCGCATCCTTTGGCTTGACATGTGATAAACATGCCCCCAACTGCAACATGATGCTTGAGTACCTGCGCGTCTGAGACCTTAGATGCGATCTGCATCCCTCAGATTGTCACCGCCTTGACGACGGCAGCCAAGCGCCGGCAGAAGGCAGTCCAGCTGCTGGAGACCGGCAGCCTGCAGGCTCTCGGGAGGAATTTTAGGGAGCCAGGATCCCTCTCCTGTGCCAGGCATGGGATGTTCCGTCCATGATCAAGTGAGCAGACTCGACGGTCGCCGACCAAAAAGTTGCTTGGGGTGTCTGCAACACTGGTCGCTGGACGCCATGTAGTTATTGTGGGCGCTCATTGTTTTCAACTGGCTTCTGCAACATGCACGGTTCCAAGGGACTAGTGCGGTATTTTATTGCCCCTTTTCCACCTCTCACTTGTAGTGGCAATCCACGATCCACTAAGCAGTTGGAGTGATGGCTGCAGAAGTACCCAATTAAACAAATCTGCCTTGCAACGCCATGCGGTGCCACGGATCGACGGACTTGGCCGGGGCCCATGGCGGTCGATGTCCACCGTTCACCCACATTTCAGCAGATCTCCGGCTTGCCAGGAGCTACGACACGGCTGTCCGCGGTCTCAACAGTCTCGGCGACGGCTGATTTCGGCCGTCCTCGCGGTGCCGCCCTCTTCTCCATTTCTGTGCAGCATGCCGAACGCTGCTTCTGTGCAGCATTCTTCCATTTCCTTTGCGAAGTCTCTGGAGGTCGCTGCTCTGTTGACATTGCCTGCGCTGCGCTGCGCTTTTGCAGGCTCGGTGTGTTCGGCGTGTGTTCGATTGCGGTGTGCAGCGCGTTGCCCTTGCAAGGCCCGGAGGTGTCTCAGAGACGAAGTCTCGTTGGAAGAAATGCCGAGGACGAGGCCATCCCTTGGATCTGCACGTGAGCTGCGATCTAGCCAGGATTTGGGGCCTTAATCGGGGCTAGGTTGTTTTGTTAGGGTTAATAATGTTTAAAACGCATTTGCGATGTAAATTTGTTGTTGGGCTTTCCTTTATAATGGGGTGAGGTTGCGGCTTTCCGAATTGGGGTCTAGGGTTTGAGGGTTTTGGGGTTTAGGTTATCGTTTTAGGTTTACAGGTCTCGTTCGCCTCGTTTTATACAAACCTTGGTTCAGGTTGGTGTAGAGTGTTTAGAGTTTAAGGGTTTAGGGTTACAGGCGCGTTAGGATGATTTTTTTCATGATGTTTGAGTTGAAGCTTTTTGCTGGGAATCGTGCAAAGTCCGGTCGCGGCTTCCGCGCGTGAATCATGCCGTGAATCCCGTGCTTCAGTGCTCGAACCCCCTTGTGTGTAGATCCGGCTGTTCCAGGGGGCGAATCAGCTCTGCGATTAGCTCGTGCGCGAGTCCGTGTCATCTGTGGGCAAATCCGTCTTTCGCGAAGCAGCCGCTGGGTTCACAAATCGTCTTCAATAAGTACAACCTTAGTTTTTCAAGACGCCGCGGAGGTCAAGTTGCTTTGAGCTCGAACAGCTACTGCTCATGAGGTTCTTAATCATCACTTCCTTGCCCGAGGCGTGTTCTTGCTTCTGTTGATCTAAAGGTCCTCGCCCTCGGGTATGGAACTTACGAAGCGAAAGGTTTGCCCTGGCTTCTCACAAGACTTGTGCTGGCGAAAATTGTTTCAAAACTAGTGAGTTCCGTGGAAGTACGGAGAGGATAATCTAGTCGAAACCTTGCAATACGTTTGCCAGCGGCTGGGGGCGGGCTGCAGGGTTTGCATTACTTGTGAAGGTTTGCCGGAGTGTCGGAAGAGTCGAAGTGAGACGAAAGATGGCACACCGGCACGAGGACGCCAGGACCGTCAAGCTCTACACGCTGGAAGTTGGCCGCACGGCCGCTGAACTGCAAGAGTGCAACGCGCGAGGGCGGTTTCACTCTTTCTGTTCTCCTGCGTTTGTTTGTGGTACACATAAGCACTCCTTTCTCAAATATCTCAATGAGCTCAGGACCACTACGTCTGGAGAGACAAGGACTGCTTACTGCGTTGTTCGAGGATGCGCTTTCTCCGTATGTTGCAGGAGTTGGAAGCCCATCGACCCCTAGCCCACCTTCATTCACATGTCGAAAGCAAGCGATGGTAAGCGCATGTCCCAGCGTTTGCTTGTCAGCGAGGATGTCTTTGTTGGCATCGTGGCTGATGCCGGCGAGTGGACTGTCGACATAGGCAACGTATCGCAGCATCGTCCCGCAGCTTTCCTGCCTCGAATAGCTCGCGGAGCTCTAGCTGCCTGTTCGCAGATGCCGTCCGAGCTGGCTTCGACGAGGCATTGGCTGTGATATGCTGTGATTGTGCATGGTGCAATCTGCTCCACATCACAGACAGGATCAGGAATCTCAAGTGCCTTTACTGCAGGCCTGCGAGAGTGGGACTGCGGAGCTCTTCTCGGCTCCACTCAATGTCGTCAAGGCAGGTGGAGCTGGGGACGTGCTGCAAGATTGGCTCTAGGTCCTCTTCTGTCGCATCCATGTCGGACTTCGAGATCAATAGAATGCCGCCTTAGCATCCGATTCCGGGATGTACGGACTGTCGTGTTGCGGGTTGGCTACCCTGCTTTCGGGCACGGAAGCTGCGGCGGTTCGGACGTTGGGAGAGTCTTGGAAACGGATTGACAAAGGCGTTCCTTGTTCCCTATCTTGCAGGACTACGTCAAGGAGTTGACATCTTATGGCCTCGCAGCGCGAGCGTGAGACCCAGACTACGACCGCAGTAGCATCCATGACGACCAACCGGTACAGTTCTTTCTGGTTGATGGGCATTTCGTACTTTGAACAGCTATTAATTATAGGAACATGTACTACTACTACTACTACTACTACTACTACTACTACTACTACTACTACTACTACTACTACTACTACGACTACGACTGCTACTGCTACTGCTACTGCTACTGCTACTCCTACTACTACTACTACTACTACTACTACTACTACTACTACTACTACTTCCACTACTACTACTACTACTACTACTACTACTACTACTACTACTACTACTACTACTACTACTACTACTTCCACTACCACTGCCACCGCCACTGCCACTGCCACTGCCACTGCCACTGCCACTCACTACCACTACCACTACTCCTACTCCTACTCCTACTGCTACTCCTACTGCTACTGCCACTGCTACTGCTACTGCTACTGCTACTCACGTCAGGGCCTTGAACGTGCGGTTTGGGGCTATTTCCGCACAAAGTTTTTTGTTGTGTAACGCACGTGTGCGTGTAGGAACAAGCGCCAGCGATCGACCGAAGCTTTCGGCTCGATCGCCTTTTCGATTTCCCCTCGTCCTTACGCCCCTCTGTGTTCTGGTCATGTCGACTGGTTCCAACGCCTCCGCCGCCGCCGCCGCCACACGGGCGGCTGCTGGGGCCCACGCGGCCGACTTCGCCGCGGCGGCTGGCTTGGACTGGGCGATACTGGGCGCCGCCTACGTTAACTTCGGCGCCTACGTCCCTGGTGGGGGTTGGGGCTTTGGACGGCGCCCATTCGGGCGACGACGAGGAGGAGATCGTGGTGCCCTCCATCGTGCCCATGCCGGGCTTTGGGGTGGCACCTGGGCCTCCGGGCTTTTTGGCCTCGGCTGTGGGCGTTCAGGCCTCGCCTCGACGCACACGGAGGAGCATTTCTTTATCGACAACTTCGTCGCTGGCGCTTTGGAGGGTGAGCTCGCCGCGGCGGTTGTCAGCGGGCGACCTGGCCCGCCTCGCGCCGTGGCTCAGCCTGCGGCTGGCCCGCCCACACCGCCTTCGTCGTTTCCGCCGTCTCCGTCCGGGAATTTGCCGCCAGCGAGCACGACGTTGCCGCCTATGACAGGCGCCCTCGGCGGCTTCGTCCTCATCGCCGGGCGTGTTGCCGGCCGAGGCTTGGCTCGCCCCGTCTGGGGCGTCGTCTTCGGTTGACCCTGGCCCGTCCGCTATCGATGAAAACTCTTCCCGACGGCCACGAAAACATGACGTCAAATATCACTGCGCCCCTCCTCCTCCACCTCCTCCTACTACTACTGCTACTACTCTTGCTCCTACTGCTACTACCACTACCACTACCACTGCCACTACTTCTAACTACCACTACTGCTACCACTGCTGCTACTACTAGTACTACTAGTACTACTAGTAGCACTAGTACTACTAGTACTACTAGCACTACTAGTACTACTAGTACTATACTACTACTACTACTACTACTACTACTACTACTACTACTACTACTACCAACTACTACTACTACTACTAACCCCTCCCAACTAGATTTGTTCCATCCGGGCAGCGGTAGCTGCTAGGCGCCTTAACTGCGACAGCTGCAGAAGATGCAGCGGTTCAGGCTCCTTATCTGTGACAGCTGCAGAGGTTGCCGAGGCTCAGTTTCCTGAACTGTCACAGCCGGTGAAAGTTGCAGGGGCTCAGGCCGCAAAACTGCGGCAGCAGTTGGAGTTGCAAGCTCGACGGGGAAGAAACTGCTAAACTGCAGGTGGTCTGATAGTACGAAAATACTGTAAATACCGTGCCAAACGCACGTGCTGCCAAGAAGGGTTTAACATTTCTAAAACCTGAAGCGCAACATCTTGTAAACATCAAAAACAAAGATGCCAGCTGTATGTGGGAGGGGTTGGCCAGCACCCCTACCGCCCAACCTCGGCGCAGGAGGGTATTTTTTTGAAGTGGTGTGTGTGGTGTGTGTGCGTGTGTGTGTGTGTGTGTGTGTGTGCGCTTGAGTGTGGAAATATTGTTCAGGGTGTCCGCAAAACAGTGTCGTGATCATACCCGAAGAAGCTTTCCCCCACCCAATTTCGAGTTTTTTTGCAAACAGTTCGAAACAGCAAAGGTCAATATGCATAGTCGAGAAGTAGGGGTTCAGAATATGTAACAAAGTCTGACATCACGAAAGTATCGTACATACCGAGTAAAACGGCTCTTGTGGTGATACTGTTGGGTGTGTTTGCGTAACGCTGTCGTCATCATCCCCCCCTCCCCACACCCCCCAGAAGCAAATCCAAAATCAAGAGCCCGAGTTTGCAAACTCGACAAGTCGATTTTCAGGGTTCTCGTGATGATCGCAGATGACGAAAGTGCCGTAAATACCGAGCAAAATGGATGCTGTGTTAACATGGTTAAGAGCAAGTGTACTTGGTAGGGGGGGAACCTACTACTAGTACTAGTACTAGTACTAGTACTAGTACTAGTACTACTACTACTACTACTACTACTACTACTACTACTACTACTACTACTACTACACCTAATACTCGTACCAGTACTAGTATACTACGACTACTACTAGTACTACTAGTACTGCTACTGTGCATCATCGTTATGTTGTATGATGACGGCGGCTACTGCTAGTACTAAAATTACTACTGCCGTAGTGCGCCCGAAGCTTGTTTCTCCGCGCCACCTGGCAGAGCGGTTTCCAGCGGGTACAGAACTCCTAAAAGGAGACTTTGGTTGCGAAACTCAGGTGCCCAGACGGCGATGTTGGTTGTCAAGTACCCTAAATGGAGATATTGGTTGAGAAAACATAGACCCCAAGAGCAGATAAGACTGGTTGCCAAACCCAACACCCCAAAAGTTGAAGAACCCAGAACCCTAAAAGGAGATGTCGGTTGTTGACTCCCAGGGCCTAAGCGGAGATTTTCGTTCGATCCCAAGTACCCCAAAAGGAAATATTGTTTGCAAACCCTCGACCCTGAAAGGAACAGAAGGGTATTGTTGGTTGCCAAGCCTAGCCCTCTAAAAGGAGATGTTGGTTGAGAAACCCAGAACCCCAAAAAGGAGATGTTTGGTAAGCCGATGTTGGTTGAGCACAACCCTAAACGGAACCTGAAGAACATGTTGGTTAGGAGGAGAATGCTGGCTGTTCGAGACCCGCAATGAGGGTTCGGCCTTCCCAAAACTGCGCATGCTCGGGCCTGAAATTCGGTTCGAAATAAATACAAATATAAACACGGCGGGCCCGAAACTGACAGAAACCTTTCCTGCTGCACGAAATATTGAAGTCAAAACTCCTGCCGCGCTGGGCGGAATCTGTCTCCGGCGATCTTAACGACGCCAAAATGCAAAGGGCCGATCTGCGGCCGGAATTGCTGCGTTTGGTGTTCCACACTGACCCCAGGCGAAGGAAGCAGCGGCCGGAGCGGAAGAGAGTTCCTACAGCAGGCGAAGCTTCAAGGCCGGGCAATTTCACGGAAGCAGTCCCCATTCAGTTTGGGCTGTTCGGTAAAGTATCGAGGGAAGCTAGAGATATTCAACGTTTTCCTACCGTGTCATACTCTGAGTCTTGCGCCTTCGATTGAAGTGTCTGATACTCCTGCCGGCAGCTCGACGTCCTTCTACGCCCATGAATCTAATTTTGCGCGCATCAACCGAACACTAGATTGTGTTCTTTCACTAAACGGGACGAGAAGATCTCGGATGACTACGGAAACTGCCTGCCTGCTTTGGGACGAAAGGTTCTTGGTCTGGTCCGATGCAACTCAACTTTTCGAGCCGTAGACAACGCATCAGCAAGCACTTCAGAGCAGGGCTGGAACAAGCCATGCACTCATTTCATCAACGGTCCGGGTTTGATGTGGGCAAGACAGCCTGTTCGAAACTGCGATTCAAGACCTCAGCAGGGACATGGAACACTTTCCGCACTAATGTCTCTTTGTGCAATCAGGACCTCTCCCCGGAACTAAAGGAAGCCGCCCGGGAAAGCGGCGTGGCCGAGGCAACCGGCCAAGTTTCACAGATGCAGCGCAACACTTCCAGGGATTACGTAACTTGGCTGGTCGGTTGAAGGCAGAGGCTTCTGGCAAGCCCATGCAGATAGTCCTTCAGAAGTGCGTCGCTCACTTAAGCGATGTCATTTGTGATTTGCGGGTGCTGTCGAAGTCTCCCGTGGTCTATGCAGCCTGTGAGGATCATCCCACCTTGGATGGTTCCAAGAGAGCCATGCAAAAGTTGAAGCCTCGGCCGTAATGAATAAATCATGGCGAGTCTTTGCACTTGCCCAATCTTGCCCACACTCAGGTTTAAAGCATATGTGGAATTGGCAACAGATGCGGCCCAACGCTGGCTTCCATCAGATGCCGAGCTGAATCAGTGCCCCTGGGGCCTTCATGTCACATCACGTGCGACACTTGGGAGCAGTTGGGATACCGTCCAACGTGATTTGCGTACAACGCAGCTTATGCAGGCAAAACCATGCTGCGGTCTCACGTTTAATGAGCAGAGCAGCAGACCCTGCAAGATTCGAAGGTAATCTCGGTGCAAGATTGCTGAACCGCAAAGCGCCCGCAGTAATCAGTGTGTTGCCGTACGTGTCCATGGAGCCATGGCCCCGAAGGCCAGGGTTAGAGCCGCATGGCAACACGACTCTACAGCAGACTCGCAGTAGACGCGACTTGTGTAGCTTTGAAAATTGCCTGATAGACTGCTGAGGCCTGCTCCTTCTTTGCATGTTGACACAGACCCCATCGGCAGCTGGTTTTGCTGTGCGTTCGCCCTGCCAGAGGTGTCGGCCATCATCCCAAGCAGCAGTGCCCTGGACCTGCGGAGGAAGCGTTTGGAGAAGCTGCTGACCAAGGCCCAAGGCCGTGTGCACACGTTGGTCAGCAGAGCGGCAGAATCTGGCACGAAAGGCTGCGCCTGGACCCTCCCGGGTTGCAAGTACTCCGGCCTTGTCCGAAGCCAGTAGGCCGTGGAGAGCAATGCCACTCACAGCGTCTTTGTGAAGGGTTTTCCGTTTTTGTCAGGTTGTCGCGCCGTGCCCCGCCTGGAGGTGCCCCATATCATGGCGCTCCACCCGTTGCTTAGCTCATGTCTGCACGCATGTCGACTATATGTGCTTGGCCCGAGAAGGGCTGCCGCCTTTGGACTTTGCAGTCTTTGCAGACAGCGTGCCACTCGAAGTAGCAGCAACCGCTTTTCAGTAGTTGGCTTGAAGGAGGTGATGTTTTTGCCATTTTAGCTTCGACAAACAATTCTGGATTTTATTATTGTGTGACGGTCGTGTCTTCAGTCCAGGTTCGAATACCCACCACAGAATCACGGTGCAGCAACAAGCTTGGTGCTCGGTGATTTGAGGGTAACTTACATTGATCCTGGCAAATGCACTGTTGCCGTATGTTGGACAGCTTGGCCAGGAAGCTTCTTGAGAACTCGAGACTTTGCAGCCGCGGCCTTTGTTGCAAGCCCACCCGTTCCTCGAGCCGAATCTCTGCGTAGTTTTTCTTCCGAGTGCGGCGAGGCGCTGGAACCGATGCTGTGCACATGCAGCTGCGGCTCCAGCATGTTGGGCTCGAGACTGGCGATGGTACATGGAGTCATGGAGACCGTGAGACCGTGAGACCGCGAGACCGTGGCCTGTGCAGCCATGTGGCCAGGGCATCTCCTTCGTCTGCCTCGCGAAAGCCAACCGCCCACGGCCCAGAAGCAGACTTTCACTTGCGCCGGCTGGCGGCTGGCAGACGTTGGCAACTCTGCCAGGCTTCGTCCCGTCTCGCTACGTCAAGCTCCCAGAAGGCGCCGTCTTCTTCCACATTCCTATCAATCGATTCCTCGGTCCAACATCGTATATCTGTACTGTACTGTACTGCTACCTACTGCAAGACAGTAGCTGCGCGGTTGGAGACATCGCGCTGCATCAATTGCGGCGGGCCTCATTTATGAGATCTCTGTGAAACTTGGAGCTTGTCTCAGCCGACGCTCAGCCTTCGCAGGTAAATCCGGAGCGGATCAGCTCCTTGGTCCGCCAGCTGCTAGGGAGCGAGGAGTCGGACGCAAATGGTGCGAACTGGAGGTGTGCTTCTCGACCACCCTGTCGGCTGCGTGGACTAGAGTCTACGCCACACAGCTTGTACTTTCATGTCTTGCTTAATCTGCGAAAAAATACGGCATACATGTTGTTGTATACAGTGCCATAAGGTTATTGGGAACTGGGTCTACATGGTCATATACAGATCTGTTTTCCACGTACTCATATACTCATGTACTCGTGTACATGTCATACACATGTTCATATTCATGTACGTGCGCATACACATACCAGCATACTTGCAGTACCTACATACCTACCTACCTACATGCATACATACATAAACACGCAAACGTCGAACAAAGTCGGTATCACAGACTTCGCCACGGATGTGAAAACAGTTCGGAAAAGAGTGGCCCGTTCCGTGACTTTCGCTCGAATAGCATCTGTGCGTGATAGGTTGCCTGTCTGTCTTTCCGTCTGTCTGTCTGTCTGTTTGTCCTGTCGCGCGTATGTACGTATGGATGTATATGAGTGTATGTACGCATGTATGCATGTATACATGGTTGTGTATATGCCGTATATATGCATGTGCAAGGATATGGTTCAGGGTATATGATATGTCAATGCTGGCATACGGAATGTTGCACAGGATGCGTTGTGTATGCAATGCTGCTATGTGGTATACATGCTTAATGAAGTGCATGAGATAAGATATATGACATCTGAGACATGATGTAGGCTATGTGAATATGTGATGTATGATGTATGGATTACGGTATGTATGGTACATGTTATACAGTCAATCAATATATATATATATATATATATATATACATACATACATACATATATACCGGTTGTGCATGGTACATGGTTCATGATATCTGACACATGATATATGGTGAAAGTTTTGTTTTTCACCGATGGCATTTTGCCATCGGTGGCATTTGCACATGCCCTGTACGTCAAATTTTCGAAGCATGCCGTATGAGATGTGAGATATAAGATATGAGATGTTCATTATGAGATGGCGCGGTATGTGATATGCGGTTCTGTAAGTGTGCATGCGCACATATATGTATATGTATTACATGTAGCTGTAGATGTAGATGCATATGCATACGTATACATAATCATATGGTGTATGTATACGTATAATTGCATGGGAAGCTAAGTAAATGAAGACATTGCCAGAGCACTACGTTACACATAGTCATAGTTGGTGTTGCACTGGGGGTTGCAAGACAACCATCCGTAAAAAAGGCAAGCTATTTCACCCTCTCTATTCGTTTGCTGTTACAGGGACAGGCAGAAATCCATGCGAGAACCATAGAACCACCAACAGCCCTTGCTCCAAGAACTCTCGCAGGCTCGTCCATGAGGTCGATGCAATCGACGGATTGCTGCAGGTCTTCTTTGCCACACGGTCTTGATGTGAGCGCCGACTAGCAGGGTACATGCAGACTCGAATCGTCGCCGTTGGCGTATCCGAGCCCGAAGGAGAGCATGCAGCAGAAGCAGGCCATCGAGCGAAAAGTCAGGCGAGGGCACTGCTATCATACGTTAGTTCTTTGGCCGTTTCCATTTCGGTGATCACAGGCAAAAAAACATCCTGGAAGAGCAGGCCCGTAGGGACGAAATAGGTTTATTGCTTCTGCAGCAAGAGCATCTGCTATTGGCGGCTGCAGAACCCATTGCAGACTCGCAACATCTCGTGATGTTGACTGCAGGTCCGAGAAGCCCGTCAGAAGGACGTACCGGCAGTTGCCAGGCCCTACAAGTGTGGAAATGGCAGCTGAAGTGCTGCAGGACAGTGAGTACAAGTCCTCCATGATGAACTGGGGTGGCAGGATGCAGGCTTGCAGAGCAATTGGGCGATCTTTCGTGTTTTCCAGGACTTCTCAGCAGGGCCTCCCAGCAGCAGAGAATCATGCGTGGCGTGAGACATCAAATTTAGTTTTCAGCGTATGCGCTCGTCCCCAAAGTTGGGCGAACGACTTGCCAGTCCCAAGATTCAAGTCACGCGTCCTGTGGAAAGCGGTGCGACAACGTGTTTGCATGAGTTCTCTCCAAAAATCACTTGCTTCCCAAGGCTCCCTCGCAACCGATGTTGATTCTTGATGCAGTTGGGGACAGTTTGATACGGATGCGACATGTTTGCAGGCAGATGCCGATCAGAGCTGGCCTGAGCAGCACGCTGATGGCACAGCATCCACTGCTCATGGTTCTATGCTTGCGGCACAGTCAAGTGACTCGCAGAGCTGGAGGTGGCAAGAGGAGGAGCGAGTGAAGAAAGCACAGCAACAGGAGGCTACAGCTTTGCCCCTAGCCGTTCAAGCTCTGGTGATCTCACTTCAGGCTCAGCGGAAGTTCAACCAAGAGCAGGAAAGGCATGCAGAGGCAGCGCTGTACCTTTTGAAGGGCTTACAAAAGGTTGCATCGGCAACCGGCGGCTTCAGGCTGGCCGCCAGCGGAAGCGGGCCGAGGCGCGCCTGTCGGCTCAGCTCGAGGAGGACATGGCGAAGCAGGCCTGGCCAGTGCTTGGCTTCCGGCTATAGCTCTGGCCTTCCATGAGGCTGCCGAAGCTAAGCTTCAACAAGACGAAGCTGAGGAGAGGAAGAAGCGCAAGCAGCAGGCGGAATGTGCATTTAGTTCTGTCGTAGACCCGTAGCACCAGTCTCTCAAGCAAAGTCTGCTACTGTGAGAGGAAGTTGCCAAGCAGATGGCAGAAGCAGCAAAGCAAGCTGCCGAGCAGAAGGCCCCGGAGCAGAATCCAAGCGCAGTCGAAATCTGGCTTTGGGAACCCAACCGCTGATGCAGGCACTGCAGAAGCAGGAGGAAGCAAAGAAGGCCCCGGAGCCACCGCAGTGCCCGTTTCAGTGTGAGCTTCAGTTTGCCGACCTCTGCGACATCTCCATGAGATGCCCAAGCCTGCTTTCCTCGACGATCAATGTAAAAATCAAAACATCTTTCGGCCTTTTGGAAGCATTGTCACAGGACATTGCATTGATGCAAGCGCAGATAGCACGGCCCTGAGAGCAGCGATCGTCACCGGTCGTACCGATAAAGCATCAGATCATGACAGTGTTAGGCAGATACCCACGTTTTTTTGGACTCGCTTGATTTCGCCTAAGCCTTTTCGTTTCGATTGGCCACACTGCCGTCTGCAGACCACATGGAGATCAGTAGTGGCTCCTGCGGGCGACGTCAACGTGTCATGAAGACTCGGACGCCTCAAAGAACATGAGACATGCAGGAACCAGCGAACAGGCACGAAAGATGTCAGGAGATCATCACATTGCTACTCATTGAGGATTCATGCTTTAATGATGTTGACTGGACTGGCGAGCATGAAGGCCAATGGCATCACGGCACCTCGGAATAGTCGCATGGCGCAGTACCCAACACAGGAAAGGTGATGAAACCTGCTCCTGCGAGATGGCACGGGTACCAACGTGTGCCAAGTCATGCTTTGGTCGAGACGGCGGTGCTTCCGGGCCGAGTCTACTACAAAGCCTGGGTAGAGAAAAGCCTGGAGTCTGTTGAAAGAATTCCGCAAGGCAGCACTGGGAGGCACTGACAAGCGGCCGGGAGACATGGGGGGATTAGGTGATCTGATCGGAAACGGACCCCGCAGTGGGCTCCGGCAGTACGCGCGCCTGCGTGCAGTCGGCAGGTGGCTCTCGAGCTGCCAGTGATTGCGAATGGTAGATGAGTGGCACGCTGTTCCGCTGTTCGGGGTGCGCATGCCTTTGGGGATCTTGGCATCGGGGCCAGGTGCTTGCCATTCAGCCTTGCAACATGCTTTGCTCGTAGCAACGGGCAGCCCAGCATGATTATTGCTGGCCCAGCGTTCTTACTGCAACTTGACTTGTCACGGAGCCCAGCTCAGCACTGAAGCTGACGTGGTGCTGGGACCCGGGCAACCGAGCTTTCAGCTCTTGCTGCACTCTTGCTGAATGCTGGGCATTGGGCCAATTGCAGCGTATTTTGAAACGTGACCAATCTGTGATCTCAACCCACGAACAGGGCTGGGGATACCAGGATATCAGGAGCAGGTCATGCCCGTGTTTGGGTTTGCCAGACCCTGTTCTCTCAAACTCCCAACGTAGAGGGAAACTTGCAATCCGCTGCCGAAGGGTTGTCCTGCAGCTTTGTTGCCTTGGCTTGCCCTGCGTGCCGGTCGGGTCTCCTTTCGGAACATCTGTTATTGCCCACATAATGCGGTGTTCAGCCCCTTAGTTCAACTTGTCTGTGACACGATACCGCACATCACCGCACCCACAGCGCTCCGGAAAATCATGCGGAGATTTGCAGAGACTCGGATTCATTTAGGCTCTCATGGAGGACCAGGAGCGGCGACGTTAGGACCTCGAGAGCCCTTCCGGCAACACTTGGAATGCCGTTTGGGCCGTTGCCGTGACACACCGGGCTCAGGTGCGGAGGCGATACAGAAGATCAAGGACAAGCAGGCAGCTACTAGTAGCATGGAGCAGCAATGCCAGATGCATCACACCCTAGTAGCCGCGACTGCAAGGGCCAAGCCTTGGCACAGTACGAGGCATGCTTTGCAAGAGGTTCGTCACTTCAAGAGCCACCTGTCACACTCGGTCAGGCGGGAGCTGGAAGTCAGCAGGCGAAGCTCCAACAGGAGGCAACTGCAACAGGGAAAGTTTGGCTGCAAGTAGTGTTTGAGCTCCTTGGCAGACTCCGCGCTGTTCTGCACCATGCCACGACTCCGCTGTCGCGAAAGGTTACATCGGTTCAAGTCGTTTTGCCTCGGGCGTCATGGCGCTGGTCGCACCTTTGACGGGCACTGCTTGTTCCCAAGCTCTGCCGCTGAGGGGCGGAGCACCCATCATCCAGTCGTGCAGGTTGGAGACGCCAGGAGCTTGGAATTTGGGCACGTTTGCGTGCCTAACCGGCGCAGTATGCCTCAGCTCACGCCAAGCCTCCAGAGTGGCTTTGTTGGCGAAGAAGAAGACTGCAAAGAAGCTCCCCAAAAGAGAAAAAGGCAGAAAGAAAAAGCCCTTCGAGCCCGGCGAGCAGTTGGGTGTGACCGAGCCCTTGGGTTTTTGGGACCCCTTGGGGATCTCCCCCAAAGATGAACAGACATTCTACGAGTACCGTGTCTGTGAGATCAAGCACGGCAGAGTTGCCATGATGGCATGTATAGGGGCGATCGGCCAGCATTACTTGAGGTTTGGCTGGTTCAGCAAGACAACTTGGGGCGAACCCATGCCCTCAGGCTTCGCAGCAGTCTTCAGCAACCCTGCTGCCTTTGGCATGATCGTTCTGACCGCCGTCGCTGGACTCCTGGAGTTCACACTGTTCAAGGATGATATCTCGAAGGGAGCCGGGAACTTCGGTGATCCGCTTCGCTTAGGCCAGTACACAGATGACATGCGCAATCGCGAGCTCAACAACGGGCGCTTCGCGATGTTCTCCATCATGGGGATCATCGCTGCAGAGGGTGCCACAGGCAAAGATGCCATCGAGCAATTGGGCCTCTAAGCCTCAAGGAGGCCTTTTTTGCCGGTCTGTCCATTTGATGAAGATAGCAAATGTGCATAAACAAAATTCAGAGGTTCCAGTTTTCGCATAAAGTTTTCAAGCGCTGATGATCGCTTCAACCGGCAAACGCTCGCGAGCCGAAATATTGCCTGCATGCTGCCTGCTCTGCCTTGTGTGGCAGTGTGAAGCGCCCTCCGCCTAACTTAGAAGGCTTTGATGTCAAGGACAGCAGCGCATGTGCCTCCAGATTCCAGACAGACCAGTCAGAATGCATTGGATTCCAGCAGTCCCGTGGGCCCCAACCTGTAGCATCCTGTAACAAGAGGATTGCTTCTAGGAGCAGCAGGAAGCCATGACGACGGAGCCACCCGATGCTGCAATTTGGGAGTACAGTGCAGTTGCTTACGTATCAATTGCATTGGCGCTGCTCATTGCAGTTCATGTTTACTTCGAGTGCAAAGGCTTCTTGGCAGTCGGTAGCAAAAAATCATTTTCACGATCCGTTGCGTGTGTGAGTGTTCTTATAGCTGGTATTCACAGCTCTCGCGGACACCAGGAAGGATGAGATGGCACACGATAAGCTGGAAGCATGTCTCTGAAAGCTCCCGGGGCTTAAGTTTGCGATGTATGGCGATCTATAGATTGTGCTGCTTCTTCATCGTGGTCGTTACTGATGCCATGATGGTATTGCAGGCTGAGGATAGCCCGCTGGTAAGCTCGTGGATGGCTTTTGCCACCTTCACAGTATGGAGCTGGACCTTGATTGGATTCTACAATCTACTGGCAGCCTTTGCTTCGATCTCCGATGCCATGGGCATCATCCCCACCAGCGGTTCTGTAGCAAAGGTCTTCTGCTGTTCAGCCTGGGTCCTCTTCGAAGTACTGCTTCCGGTGTCCTGCCTGATCTGCCTTTTGGTTTGGTCAGTGCTTCTGCCTCTTGCATATCAGACATATGGCAGTGATTCCGGCCTACTGTCTGTACCGGCTCTGGCTGCCCACAACTTGAATTTTATCTTCATGCTCACGGAGACGTTCTTGAATAGGCTTTGCATTACCAGCTACCACCTGGTCTTCATGTTCTATTACGGTGGATTGTATGTTATCTTCTCGTGGTTTTTCTTCGCAGCCTATCAGTTTTTCTTCTACTTCTTCATTGATTGGCGGTATTCTTTTGTTTTGATCGGTTATACGGGCTTGCTCTGCTTGCTTGCCGTATTCTTTTTCATCGGCAGATGCATTGTGAACTGTATCAAGCCATCGCTGTATACTTGGGAGCTTGACCTACAGTCCGGCACAGACTGCGACGGAACCTCTGACTCCTCTGATGTGGACGAGGCCTAGTCATCTGTGGAAGGTGGCTTTAGCACGAGGCATGATGATGGAAGCTGATCGAGCCAAAAGAGCCGTGCTGTCGTTGCCGACATATCCGCTTAGCATAAAAGGCAGGCGCAATGCTGTCAGCACAATGCCCGCAGTCGCAGGAGGAGGACCGTGCGCGAAGATACCAGGAAGAGAAGAATGCGAGAGATGAGGCTGGTGAACAGAACTGATTTTGCCTTACTGCATCTCTGACACGCTTCTCCCGCTGTGCCGGCAGGCAGCCTTCAAAGAGAAGCGTTGCTGCCACCATTGTGCAAACCATGCTGTCCCACGTACCCTTTGTTCCGTAAGACCTTCGTGCCCGTGTTGAAGCAAAGCTTCAGGCGCCCGACTGCCGAGGCATTTCACTGTATCGGATTGTCAGTGCCCAGAACTTCCACAGAGCATGAACCCTGAAACAAGTTTTGCTTTGTCCAGACAGGGCCATGCGCTGCTTGTCCTTTTTTTGAGGGTTACTTGCTTAAGGGGTCTTCGCTGCTTCCATGCACTTCCAGCTCGGCCATGTGCCGCCCAGTGCTGCATGCACAGAGCTCCTCCGCGATCCGCTGAGCCCGACGAAGGAAGCCGAAGCTGCCTCCGCCTCGAGCCTTCTGAGGAGGGTTTGGATGGAGCAGCCGCCGGTCAAGAGAGCGCGCCTGGAGCCTGGCGAAAGGCTTTCGGCTTCTAATGTCTAAATCAGGCATAAATGCGGCATAAAGCATAAAGCAACCAGCCAAGCTGACAAGAAGCAAGGTCTCCTTGAGCCGGCTTCCATGGCAGCAGCAGTGGCCCGAGGCCCAGAAACCTGGAGTTGATATGATAGTTTGTTCTCACAACGAAATTGAAGACTTTGCCAATTGCATGCATTTGACTCTGAACAACGACATGCAGCTGCAAGACCGGCGATGCAAGGAGCTTTGGACGCCTGCAAAGAATTTGGAAAGTTTCGATGTCAGCCGTGACAAGCTGACACTCGTCTGCATCTGTGCAATTTCTACTGGGAGAGGCAGCACGCGCTCCCGCCTGTGGTCGCAGCATATCGGAACCCGACTGGACTTCCCTCGTGGTGCATCCGCACGGTTTGGCTTTGCGAACATGGGGAGCAATTGACGCAAGCATGAGGCGCAGCTCCTCGCATGTCTTCGCATGCCAAGGTTGGGAGAGCTGGCAGCCGGAGGCCCCCTGGCTCCCGAGCTGTTGCCGCGGGTGGGCACCAAGGAGTCTGACCATTCCGTACAGTCTAGACTTCGGATAGCGTGGTTCGAGCAGATCAGAGACGCAAACGCTTACTGTAACGATTCTGGCGGCATTGCAGAGCAGGGGTTGTAGGTACAGGCAGTCATCTTCAAGGTTGGGAAATGTTGGGAATATCGACCTAGCTGGCCAATTGTGTCCCTGGGATCCGACGACCTACGTAGGTGGCTGGTCGCATGCCACACCTGCAGGAGCTTGACAGCGACGACATGGACCTGGAGATGTGGCTGTGGACCTGGACAGCCAATTGCCTGCGACCACCTTTGGAAAAGAGCTGCCTGAGATGTTGACACTGGAGGTTGACTGGACTTTGCAATTTGGAACCATGGTGCTGGCAGCTATGTTCGCTTGGATCGTGATCACACATAGGTGCACGCTCATCATCACCCCTTTCAGATCCAGATGATCCAGATGGTCGGTCAATGCAAACTGTACACGATTCCAAGTTTCTGTCCGGGATGGACATTGGAATCAGCCACCTGCCCAGCTACTGGGCTGGACAGATGAATCACGCGCAACAACCAGATCGATAGCTTCGCGGCTGATCCAACACTGGCAAGGAGCAAGTTGAAAAAGATGACTGCGAACAGACACGAGTTTCTTGTGGCTTCCATTCGCACTTACGGTCCACCTTCCGGATCCTTCCGGGGCTTGGGGTGCCAGGCAAAGCAAACTGAAGAGGATGCAGATGGAGGGCGCAGCTCGGCTTCGTCTTCGTCCATGTAATCCGTGACTTCTGCGCTCTTGACTCAGGCGGCGTTCCTCTCGAAGCAACTCGAGGAGCAAGCTTTCCAGAAGGCTCACTTGATGCAAGACAGGTGCTGATGCAATACAGGGTAATTTTAACGCTACGCCGTCCGCCTCGGCTGAGCGGCAGGGCGAGGGGGCAGTCGATGTTGTATACATGCTAGGGGGGCCTCTCAACCCCAACCTTTACACGGTTGTTGATACCCAAGTGCGAGGAAAACGGGGGGCAACAGAGTGGAGGGGGGGGAGGGGGGGAGGCCGACAAATCAGGTAAAATGAAGGGAAGCCGGACAAGGGGGTGGCAAACGAAAGCAAAAACAGGGTGTCTCCAAACATTTGGACTGCAGGGAGGAGGATTAGGTGGAGGGTACCTGAGGTAACCATCAAGACGTCTGGGCCTCTGGCCTCGGCGGATTTGCTGTAATGCCGCATGCCGCACCTTCCAGGCAGTGGAGAAGGAGGAACAGCGGAAACGCTCTGAGCCCAGAGCGTGCCGATCGTGGGGTATCCATTGCAACTCTCGGACACAGACCAACTGAGCACAAGTATCACATTCCAGCACTTGGAAAGTATTCCAGAGGTCGTGAGCGTTCGGATCAAGATGCGGCAGCTGCTATGGAGGAGGAGAGGCAGCAGGCAGACGATACTGCCCGCAATAGACTCATAGACGTTACCTGGCGCACTGGTACATGAGAATGTGGGTGTGTGTCCTGTAAACATCCTTGTGCCTCAGTCCATTTTGTAGTATCTACTTCTCCGCAGTATATATCAGGTCATATGCAAGTACCATCAAGTACCGCCTTATGACGTGTCTCCTTCGAAGCGTGCGTACCGACATTCTCACGCTTAATTGACTAATGTATGTCTGCCTTCCTTTTCAGGTATGTGCGGGTGTGCATGCAGTCGCTCCGTTGCTTTGTGTGCGTGCCACCTGGTGTCTGCCGCCCTGTAGGTGTTGCGGAGAAAGCAGCGCGAGAAGGCTTATCACGCGGCAGTGCGGAACAGTTCAATGTTGCTTTGATTTGGTCAACAGCAGTTTCGCAGACACGGAAGCTCGGATTTCAATGTTTAGCTGAAGGAAAATGCCGCCTTTCTCCAGCAGCAAATGAGTCAGAAGGCTCCGTTGGCTGATGGACTGCATGGGTACAACGAGATGATACAACATGGTTTCAAAGAGCACTATGAACATATGCACCTTCGTCTCGAAGTCGTCGTGCTTGCGACATGCAATTGGCAAACACCAGACACGCGAATTCCACCAACTGCATGCACGGTCTTGTCCGGCTAGACGAAGTCAGACAGACTCGGACTGCCCAGTTTGCGACCAAGCTGGCGAAGGACCACATGACGCAGGCTCCTGCTCCTCTGCCTTCCGTCATTTGCAAAGCTCCACTGCCGATCGTGACAACCAGGGCTCACTATGTCCCTAGCAGCCAGACTCCAGACTCAGGAAGCGCATAAGAAGAGGGGGATGACAAGAGGGCCTTGAGGGTTGGGGAACCCAGGCCAGGCCCAGGGGCCAGGGCTTAAGACTTCGCAGAAGTTTTCCCGAAGCCCGGTTTGCAGCAGTGCAGGTGGAGCAGTCGATGAACAAGGACCCGCCTCCGCCGGGCCATGCCGGGCTCAACTTGCGGAGAATTCTTCGGCTCTAGCACTAGGGAAGTGACCAAAAACACATTTCGCTTCACACAGTTCCCCTCTTCTTCTGTTCTCGCAATTGCCGTCTAGTCAGCTAGTGTTGCAAGACTGGCACATGAATAAGTTTGCGAGAGTTGACACCGTTCAATCTGAGCTGGAAGGTGAATTCCCTAGGTGTACATATGTCCTTAAGATGAATTCCGTAGTGAATTCTGCGAGGAATGAGAACGGGCAAAACTCGCAGACAAGTAACTCATTATGTGCGCGGAGTGCGAGGCTTCCACGGCCCTTAGCTATGTCTTGCTCCATCAGTGTTAGACCGTTCGGAGTGGATTGCACGAAAGTTCAGACCTTGCACTTTTCGCCGTTTGAGGAGAGATTGGCACGGGCCAAGCGGCCTGGAGCCCGATTCCGGAAGTGAGGAAAAGTGGGACTTCGTTGTGATTAAGCTTGGCAAAGACACATTAAGAACGTACTCGTTCGACTAAGGCTCATGCAGAACCAGCTGCCAGCTGAGGCAGCCATCGTGCCATGCAAGCACCATGGCATACCATGACTCCTTCCCTCCAGAATAGCCTCGACCACTTGAGACCGCATTGCCCATGCGCTGTCAGGGATGAATTGTCGGTTGCCAGTTGAGCTGCCGTCCCAATCGAATTCGGGCATGAGCATCGTGCGACATACGAGTCCTTGGGCACGTGGTTGGAGATGTTCGACGGATCGTTTTTTTCTCGTATCTGATACAGGACACATTATATAGACAACATGGCAAGATCGGGATCTCGTTTCGGGAATCGGCAATGCAGGGTGTAAAAGCTGCTTGTCCAAGACAGATCAAGGCAGTCTCACAGCATGTCGATGTACACGGGCCAAAGCTGTGTCCTGCTAAAACGGTGGGACTGCGCGCAGCGTGCCGTCGCTTCGCCTTCTGAAAGGCATGGTTAACGAAAAGAGACAAATTGCGGCGATATTTGGCTGCTCATGAGCAGCTGTTTGCACATCCATTCCTGTCCCGGCACTACGACGCAAGAGTGTCAGGTGCTATGTGCAGCTAACGGGCAGTCAGGGCAAGGTGCGGTCTACTGCAGTTCTACCAGATATCAGCTTTCGGGTTTGATCTGGAGGCCGTTCTGCTAACAAGCCTGACGCAACATGCTGCTGAACGCGTGTTGCTCCCAGTTAGATGCACCTCATAGATGGCATCATGGACTCCAGTGGCTTGATTTTTGCTTGCAGGGTTGTTTGAAGCCTGGGGCAAGCTGCTTAATGTTTTGCCTATAGGCCGTCGACCAGCTGAGATCGTCAGGCTTTGTGGCAGAGGCCGGGTCCATATCCCAGAAGCACATGCCCGGGGGTTCGGGGAGAATTTCTCGAAGCGCATCGTCAGCGAACCCTTACCGAGAGAGACTTGGGTGATTGCAGGTCGAAGCCATGCCTTCCAAGAAGGAAGAGGCTTGAAGTCTTGAAGTTCCTATGTTTCAATTTGAACTTGGACGGGAAAAGTTGGTATAGATTATTGATAGTTACCATGCAAGGCTCATCAGCGAACAAGGCAGACCAACGACAAGTCCGTCATAACATGAAAATACATTGTCTTGGAGAGGTCGCACAGCAAAGACATAGAGTTTCGACATCGGAGTATTGATAAGCCATTCCGGCTCACGGAGGATAGGAGCGCAAATGCGCCCAAGTAATCAGACTCTATTGGGCTTTCGGCATGAAAGTTCCGAATTGATAGGATCATGTGTGAAGCAGCGAGTGCGAGATGTTGGGTTTTGGAATGGCTATCTTGCTTTGGTGCTAGAGAAATGTTTGTGTTGCATGGGCTTGTTCATTTAAATGAGGTTGCTAGAGAATTGTGCATCTGACGGCTTTGAGAATTGAATATCGGAATTTTCTGAGACGTCGAAGATTCAAAGAACTCAATCTAAATAATTGATCTTAGCCAATATCTCGAAGAAGAAGAATATTTCGACTCTTCTCTATTTCTCCATTATCATTTCTATTATAAATTAATATCCGATATTCTTCCAAATTATTATTTCTATCTTATTGATTAGATATTCATTATATCCTTATGAATATTTATATATATAGAAAAATTCTCTTCTCTTGAAGATTCTCTTCTATTTTCTTATCTCTCGTTATTTCTTTTTCTCTCTCTCTTTTTTCATTATTTCTTTCTTACTTCTTCTAGATTTGAGGACGCGTTCTTTACTTCTCTTTTTTCTCTTTTTCTCTTTCTCTCTCTCATAAATACGAATAATATATTTATTATGATAATTTTCGAATAAATATTATATGATGAATCAGAATCCATCTGCAAGATAATATTTATATAAAAAAAAAAAAAAAAAAAGATATATATTTTACTTATATTCTGAATTGGAGATATAGAAATTTAGAAATCTATGTTAAATTTGTTAGATTTATCAATAAGGGTTTTAACTATTTTGGAGAGAAAAAAAATTAGATTTTTAATTTTCTGATTATCTTGAAATAACGAATCGATCTTCTCGATATTTCGAATATGCGCGAATTATTATTGAAATTATTAATTCTGGTAGGTCTTCGAAAAATTATTCGTAAAAGAATTTTTTGTATTTTGGAAATGTGTTTTCGTATCGTGCCGAGTTGGGTGTGAGGTAATGATTGAAAAGAATAGATATATTATTTTCTTGGGATCGGATTCGTTTTATACGTGTATTAGTAAATTGAACGCTCTATTAGATTCGTAGATAAATTAATGCAATAGTATTAAAATTCTATTCCGAAATCGGTAATTTCTTTCTTTAGATATGAGTTCTTCTTATAGGGTTTTATAATAGTATAATTTGCAACTTTCGTCTAGGGTTAGAAATTTTGGGAGAGATCTTAGGCAAGTACACCCGAGAAATTAAAATCTAGAGAAGAATAGCGCTTAAGAAATGGTTAAGTTCGCGAATATATTCAAAATAATATTCGTATTCGAGTCGTAATTAATTCCAATTTAGATTCATATCTATAATCTTATCGAATTCGATATCGAATATAATATAATTTATATATAATAATTTAATCGGGCAATATTAATCTTCTTATCTTTCATATATCAGAACGAAAAATAAATAAATATATAAATAAATATTAATATAATAATGAAAATAAAATAAGAATCGAATTAAAGCCAGATATAAATCTAAATACGATTCTTAATAAGCATTACTATTTTTATTTCTATCAATAAATATTGATAAAATCTAAAATATTTACTAATTAACGTAATTAGATATAATGCCGCAAGCTATCCTAAAGCTACCCAAATTTTCAATATTTTAGTATAGAGAAAGAAATATTCGTAAAATTAACAATTACCAAAATCTAATTATACGACAATAACCTTTTAAAAAATTTTCACGAAGAAATTAAAATACAGAAAAGAAACCAAATTATAGAAGATAAAAATATACCCAGAATCACGGCTAAAAATAATATGATATAGTCTTTTCAAATAAAAGTCTCGAATATATCTATCTATTTACCTAGATCTTGAATATAAATTTATATTATCAAAATTCAAATATTTTAAGTTTCAAATCTTGCCACAAATAGCTCCAAGGAAAAATCATCAAGAATCTATCAATTTTTCAATTTTTTCTAGAATTCGTATATATATATATATATATCTATATATATCTATATATATTTGTTTATAGATTTTTCAATTGCTTATAATCTGATAATAGATTTCATAATCAAAGATATAATCGACCAAATTTTTTCTATCCAAACTAGCACGCCTATGACAGCTCCGCGGGGCAAGATATTATTTTGTAATTGTAATATCTCGTGAATGATTACCTGGAGCTTGATTGGGCTTGCAGACGGTATGTAAATCCTACCGGACATTGATATATTTTGATAACAAGCTCGATCACACGGCTGTAACATTCCAGATGCGTAAGATTGGCAACGCCGTAAAGGTCCGTCAGTGCAACAACAACTTTAGACTCGGCGCTAACCACAAGCAAGGCAGACAATAATGCTGCCCAAACCTGAAGCCCTAAATCGCCTATGGTCACCTCAACCGTCCCCACATGCCCCGTGCTCTCAACTCACTCAGCGAGTTTTCAACCTCACAACCAACCTCCGACACGGTGAGAAAGACCGGACCGTCCCTGTAGACCCTGTCGGTACCTGTTTGAGATTGCTCCGAATAACATCCCCGAGACGCGAGACGACATGAGTAAGCGCACACTCACCAAGATGGGGAGGGCATGTCGGAAGGCCCTGGTGAAGTGTCAAGCTGAGCCAGAGGCGCACTTGTCGCAGCAGCTGCCGCGGCAGCGAAGGAGACGTCAATTCGCATTGTTGCAGGTACAAAGGGTAAAGCGTTCGGATTCAGCATGAGGCATTCAATCATGAAGCCCCGATCAGATTGTAGCTCCTCGTGCGCGTAGCACAGACATTCTGGGTTAAGCTCGAAGGCCGCAAGCACAAACACACGGCTCCGACGCAACGCATCGTCGGCATGCTCGAGCGCGCATCCGTGCCGCTCGCAAGCTTTCAGTACGAAGCCCCGATCTGACCAGAGGCGCTTCTCGACATGCACAAGTGGACCTGGGCAGTTCTCGACGGCCGCGAGAGCGACATCGGCGTCGGCACGGAGTTCCGATGCCGCGAATTCGAGGGCTTGCCCTTGCTGCCTCACAGCGGTAAGGACAACGTCACGGTCTTGTCTCATTGAATCCGGGGCTCCAATCAAACAGTAGCCGTTCGTTTTGACCGCCTCCAACACGAAGGTCTTGTCCGCCCGAAGTATGTCGTCAGCAAATCCAAGCACGAAGCCGGTCTTTTGAAGTGCAGCTAGTACGAGTGCTCGGTCGGTACGCATGTCGTAGGGCAAATGCTTTAGCACGGATCCGTGGACTTCGAGGGCTTCCAGAATGAAGGCTCGGTCCTTCAGCAGCTCTTCAGACACGTAGCGGATGCAGGTTGAGTTGCGCTGAACAGCTGCGAGGATAAAGGCTCTGTCTTTTAGCAGATTCGGCTCAATCATGTTGAGTATAGAGGGTTGCCAGCGAACTGCCTTAAGTACAAAGTCACGGTCGGTCAAAAATTTCTTTGGGACCCTTTGTATGGATGCCTCATCAGAACGCAGCGCAGCCTGAGCCAGGTCCTTGTCTTGCCAAAATTCCTCTGGCATGCTCCCTAAAACCTTGGGCCCAGCCGCGGCCAGGGCTTGCTGAGCAAAGCGGGTATCTTTCAGCAAATTGGGCGACACAAAGCGCAAGGCCTCGCCGTTACATCGCAAGGCAGTCAAGACGAATGCAGGTTCCATGGCGAGGTCTTTGTCCACATAGCTCAAGGCTTTTGGATTGCGGGTGATGGCTTTGAAAAGGAAGGCGGGGTCCTCGAAGAGCTCCTGTGCAACGTGGGGAAGTGCCTCGGGCCTTTGAAACACGGCCTCCAAAGCGAAGGTCGGCTCCGCTCGGATCTCCCAGGCACAGTCCAAGGCTGCCGGCAGCTTCTTCACCGCTCGCAAGACGAAGCAGGGATCTTCCCACAAATCCCCTGAAATGTGCTCCAAGACTCCACTCTTCCCCGTCTCCACCACCTCCAAGGCAAAGTCGGCATCGCATTTAAGCTCCTCTGCAGCATACTCGAAGGCCGCACCCTCTTCTTTGATCGCTGCTAGTACAACGTCGGGATCAGCTTGTAAAGCCTTTGATGCCCGGGCGAGGGCAAAGCCGTTGACCTGAACTGCTTGCAGCACGAATTTGCGATCTTCTCGAAGTCGGGCTGTGGCGTATTCCAAGGCGAAGCCACTGCGACGTACAGCTTCCAATACCATTTCAGGATTTGCCCTCAGCTCCTCTGTGGCATGCTCCAGAGCCACGCCATCCCTGCGCAACACTTCCCGTACTATCTCGGAATCTCCACGGACTATCTCCGGCATGCGTGCGAGCCATTTTCGACTGAGGGTCTGCGTCCCTCCACGCACAAGCCGCAGAAGCTCCGCATGTGCTGCTGATCGTCGAATCAAGGTCAAGTCTAGGTCGCGCATGCATCCAGGTGCTTGCAAGAGGTCATGATCCTGAAGTTCGACACAGCCCAGGATGAGCCTTCCAGGGCGGCTGCATTCAAGGCAAAGCTCGCAGCCCCACTGCAGACGACATGATCATGCACCCAAACAGATACTCGTTTTGCTTTGTGGGGCGGCGTGCCTTTGCTCATCCGACGGGACCTGCGAATGCGGGATGCTACTTCTCGCGGTCTTTTGGTCTTTCAATCAGAAAGGAGCCCTTAGTCAGCCTTAGTCGTTTAGCACAGACACGGTGTAACAATAGACCACTTGATAGCTTGCCTTCTTGTTGGTTCATCAGAAAGTACAAAAGTCGAGGCATATGCCAATGTCTGAGGGGCGGACATGAAGGCTCACCTGCAAGCGAAAGGCGATCATTCTCAACAGCTTGGGAAAGAGCTGTCCTTGAAATTAACCTGTTTTGCAGGCGGCAGGGTCGACAAAACACTATCCACAGACTCCGCGAGGCGTCGCTGTACAGTAGTTCTGTCCGAAATCGCAACCCTTGCAAGGTTCGAGGTACGGGGGTGCCCAACCACCCCCTGTGTCGCTTCTTTGTTTTCTGTGTCATTTGTGTCTTCTTCCTTCTCTTGGAACAACAGTCTCGAGCGAAAGCTCTACTGAGCCAGCCGCCCACTGCTGGCAAAAAGCTTCTAGGGCTTGGGGTTCGGTCTGGGTTTACGTTGTTCAGGCCTTCGGCCAGAGCTTACTCCTGTTAGGGTCGGGTTTCCTTCGAGCATACCTTTTGCGTCTTTGGGTGTTTCGGGGTCCGTTTACTCCTTTTAGGGTTTGAGTCTCCGTTCATGCGCTTTCGGTCGGGTTTGCTCCTTTTAGGGCTCCGGCCTGGGGTTTACGCTCTCGCAACTCGGACAATCCAGACGAGGTTCTTGGTCGGCAACTGAACTTCTACAGAAACCCCCTGATAGCAGTAGAAAACAGCGAAACAAAAGGTAAGGCCATGGACTGCATGCTACCAGGGGAAACGCAAGGCTTCACTCATTGGAGAAGCGGAGTCCCTCCTATATCCCTACCTGAAACAGCGGCAACACAAGGTAAGGCCACGCACGACGGGTTACAGGAGGAGCTCCGAAAAGGTAGACAAGATGTACAGTATGTCCAGATGTGCAGTATATCGAACTCGCATGTATCAACACCGAGATCAAAAGTGTGAAACCACTGAAAAGAACTCCGAATTAGGCGATTTCCCATGTACTGGTCATGCAAGCAACTATCCAAGACAAACACGTCACTCCTACAGCATGCACAGGATATGAGAACAAGGTTGAGTACGTGTGGAGTTAGAAATACAGGCCTGGCATGCAAAACACTGTCGACGTGCACCTCACTACAACGGCATGTACAAGGCTTCTCAAGTGGACGCCCTCACTAGCCCCCAGACTCAGAGGTGCTCGACACGGAGCATGCAGCCATGTCAGGGTATAGCAGTCTCCATCCATGCACTTGAGGTCTGACACTTCTGCAAGGACAGTAGACTCCCCATACTCAGAGGTGAGCGACCGGAACTACACGGCCACGTCAGGGTACAGCGGTCTCCATCCATGCGCTTCAGGACAGCCACTTTCCAAGGACAGGTGATCAGACACTGACCCACAGTTCAGCTCCACGGGCCTCCGACCGGTCAGTTGTTACTCAACTTCCAAAGAAGCCATGACAGTCAAGCTATGTCATGTCTGCCGCGAGATCCTCACCCCGTCCTGTAGGAGGCATGCCTCCATAGACCCACGTCCACTGGGGTGTGGGTTTGAAACACACCCACGGGCGTGTTGGCAGTGGTCATCACGGCCGTTGGCTGACCAAGTCGACTATATGTAAATACCCCAGTGCACACACGTAAGGGCGGCAGCGGGGCCTGACTAGTGAGTTTCGGCGGTGAGGGCATAGATCAGACCAGCTGGTTCCCTTCCAGCCTTCACAAGAAGCGCATGCAGCTGAAAATGCTGAGATCCAGTATCCAGCTCCAAAGCCCAGAACTCCATAGAGACAGATACAGGGCAGCGTCACGGCAGCGGCGAAGCGACGATGGTTCACCGCAAACTGAGGCATGGCCGGATTGCACTGGCGAGGGGTAGTGGTTTTGTTTTGGGGTAGGATCGGGAAAGACAGGGCTTAAGGTCAAAGTTGTGAAAGGGAAGTGAGGTAAGGCAGACTGACACCGACGGCGCAATTTCATGATCATCACCCATGCATCATCTGAAAAGCAGCACGCAGCAGGCAAGGGCATGCAGAAGGGAGAAAAGGGGCAGTGCAAAGGCAAGGAAGACAGTCCAGCAGGCAGTCCAGCATGAATTCCAAGTAAGTGCAGCCAAGGCGCCGAAACCAAGAGACTGAGTCCAAAAGAAAACAACCCGAAGGTCAAACCCAGCAACAGACCCCCAAGACCTGAACCCGGCCTGGGGTTTAGGATTTCGGCTTTCTTCCAGCTTACCTAGGGTTTCGGAATCGCTTTACTCTGTTGAGGTTTTTTTTGACGCTCGCACTCTGCCACCAGTCACCAGGCGAGGTCTGTAGTGGAACTTGGGACTATCGGTGTGCAAGAGTGGGTCATCACTTCAAAGTCGTTCGTAAGCTACGATCAAGTGCACCTCGACCCGACGTGACAGCAGACTTACCTAGCATCAACCGCCCCCAGAACCCACAGGAAGATAAGAACCTAGAACCTAGTTGGATGCAAGGCAAAACCTCTCGTGAAACAGCGTGAAACAGCGTGAAACAGCTAAGCGCATTGTGATTCTCCCGATTTCCCAGACTTCCATCCGCAGCTGAGCTTGTTTCGACTTCCTACCATCATGCAGCAAGCACTTGCAGGGGAGCTGAGAAAATGATCAAGCCAGCGACATATGCAAAAACCTGCAGGAATGCACAGTGAGCCCCCGCAAATAGCTCATTTAAACAACTTTGCACTTGTAGACTAGCAGCACATAACTGACTTGGCCAGGTCACCCAAGTGCCCAAATGCTGACCCTGGTGCAGTACCATCATGCCAGTTCGCACAGGTCTGTGTTCGCATGCAGAGTCGGATATAGGGCCGGAAGTCGCAGAATTCGTGCAGCAGGGTTCGGCTTTCTTTCAAGCTTACCCTTTTACTTTTTGTTCCTTTTCAGGTTTGAGCCTTCTTTCATCAGGTTTCGGTCTGGGTATACTCGTTTTGGGGCTTCGGCCTAGGTCGACTTGAGAGGGCCGAAGGCCTCCGATGTCAGGTCCTACCGAAGGGCCTCTCTTCGAGACTGCTGCTTCAGAACAATGAAAAAAGACACAAAGGACACCAAAAAGAAAGACACAGGTGACACGAACAAAGACACAAGTGACTCCCTTTTGTCCTGGCTCTGGTCTCACTAATGCTCTTTGCCGTTGCTGCTGCCGCCGTTGCTGTTGCAAGTTGCTGCTCATGCTGCCGTGATTTCTGTTGCCTGTACCCGCTGTTGCCGATGCTGTTGTTGTTGTTGCTGCAGCTGCTTCCGTTGCTGTTGCTACTGCTGCTGTTGCTGTTCTACTGCTGCTTCGGTTCCTGTTGCTTCTGCTACGGTTTCCGCTGCTGCTGCCTTAATTGTTATTGTTGGTTTTGTTGTTGTTGTTGTTGTTGTTGTTGTTGTTGCTAGTGCTGCTGTTGCTGGTGCGGTTGCTGTTGCTGTGGCTGCGGCTGTTGCTGTTGCTGTTGATGTTGCTGCTTGTGTTCCTTTTGCTGATGTGTTTGCAGGCGGTGGTGCCGCTGCTGTTCCTGCTGTTGCTGTCATACTGCTGCTGCGGTTTCCGATGCTCCCTTAGTTGCTGTGGTTGGTGTTGCTGCTGCTGCTGCTGCTGCTGCTGCTGCTGCTGGTGCTGTTGCTGTTGCTGGTGCTGGTGCTGGTGCTGGTGCGGTTGCTGTTGCTGTTGCTGTTGCTGCTGTGGTTGCGGTTGTGTTTGCAGATGGCTGTGTTGTTGGTGGTGTTGGTGTGGTTGTTGGTGGTGGTGGCTGTGGTGCTGCCGTTGTTGCAGTGGTGGTGTAGATGGCGTGGTGGTGTCGTTGTGTGGTGTGGGTGGTGCAGGTGAGATATGTGCTGGTGTTGCATCACGAGCCCACAGTGTGTTCTTGACATGAGTGTTCTTGACCGTATCACCCTTGTTCTCAATGGTCTTGCTGCGGGATGTTCTTTGATGCTCTGGTTGAGGCTGTCGATGTCATTGACAGCCTAAGCCTTGCCTAATGCTCATATTCTCCTGTGATGATGGCTCACATTGCAGGCAGCATCGGTGGGCTGTTTCTCTGGTGCTATCTCGTTTCAATCAGCTTCCGGGATATCTCGTTCCAGCGTCCTGTCCTTTCCAAATTATACAACTAGAAGCCTGACTCCTCCTTTGAAAACCGACAACTCTCAGGTTAAGGTCCCAGTACTGCAACTCGTGCAACTGGCCGCACAAGCCTCCAGCGCTCGCTTGACGTCAGCAGCACGCCACTCGCTCTCTCCGCGCAAACAGCAAAGCTGCCCTGCGAGGCTGTTAACACGGACCTCCATGGGCCTGGCGTGTGGAAAGATGTTGGTTACATTGAGTCTCACTGAATCAGAAGATAAGGTGGAATCTGTCTTGCCTCAGAGATATGGTGCTGGGACAAGGGTGAAATTTAAGATAGGGTGTCGAGTGTCGATCTCATTAGGTGTCTGGGGTCCTGCGAGCAATGAAGTTGCCGTCACTGCGAGGCGTAAGCTGACAACTGCGCAGGGTTTGCACTCGCACACACAAGCCGGTGCATGGATCCCTCTTTTGCACTGTAACTGGTCTGCACAGGCACTCCTGATATTTGGTTCTATGCCGGCCCAGGCGCAGCAGCACCTGCCTCACCACCTGAGTCCCCGGCGGGAGGGGCAGCATCCTCTGCCGGCTTCTTCTCGGCTTTGTCTTTGTCTGGGATCGTGGCACCAATTGCCTCATTGAATTTCTTGATGTTATCTTCATCCTTGTCCTCGCTGGGCTCTTGCATCCAAAAGAACATTTTCTTGTCCGAGGAAGTGAAGCGAAGGATGTATGCCCGGCCGGAAGTGCATTTCTGGACTTTCTCCATGTAGGCATCATTGATGACGATGAGATCTGTAACTACCTCGTTCTTGTTCCGATCCATCCACTGGAAATGCGTCAACTGGTCTTCTTCGGAGGTGTACAGCAGAATCTTGCCCTTTCGCTTGTCTGCTGTCACCATTCGCCCATCCCAATCCATGCGCCCTGCCCTGAACTCTACGTGGACATGACCGGCTGGCCTGGTGGGCACCTGAAACATCGCCATTTCCTCAGAGAGAGGCTGCGACAATGCGAAAGGTGTGATTTCAAAATTGTTGGGAGCTGGCAGCCGCATAAAGGGCACTTCGCCCCTTCCCCGTCCAAAACGGAAAATCGACGAGTCTTGGGATCGAGTCGCTTAGCAGATTCAATTATGCAAGTCATGCTGCCGAGATCTTTGTCTTGCGTTGGGTACCTCTTTGAGATGTACCACTATCTTCAGCCGAGCGGCGAGAGAGACTGGCTCTGGCGGCACACTACCGACTTTCTGAGCCCCGCGTCTCTGATCTCTGGCAAGCTCAAGCTCCCAAGTCAGACTTGCTTTGCGCACTTGCACGCTGAGGTCCTCGCATGCCCTGGCCTTCACGTCATGCTGCAGTCATGCTGTGAAAACGATCAACATAGCTCCTTTTGCTGCGCGATCTTGCCGATGCTTCTGAAATTCAGCAGCGCAGGGCCTTGCCACAGCAAGCTTGAAAAGACAGGAGCTCGTGAGGGTCGTACTTTGAACCGGGCCTGGCAGCATGCCGATGTCGGCGTCATGGTATTCGCATGGCGTCTAGTGCCTCGGCGCGATGGCTCCAACCCCAATACGCGCTCAGTCTTGTCCGGAGTGGAAGCTACGGAGGAGTGAGGTGTTCAACCCAATGCCATCTAATGCCTCATCGACATGTCGTGCCCCTAAGCTCTGCTAACTGTCTGCTAACTGTACTGGAATCAAACCTCCTGCCTTCGACACAAGGAGGCAAAAGGACCAGGTTTTCGAGTCGCTGCAGTACGGCTTTCAGGAGCTCTTCACGCCATATTCGCTCTCCCAACCATGGGGATCGATTGCGCGACCAGATGCGTGTTTGCGACAATTTATCTCTTGCCAACCGCACGTGAATCTGTTCCATGAGATACGCATCGAAGCTCAAACGACGCCTCCAGGTGCTCCTCCACCTTAGGGACAGCCGCGTGCACCCACATTCGGGACAGCCATCGGATCAGGGCACCCGACAGAGAGCAACTTGTTGGCTGCCGCACAGCCACCTCCCACGGACTTCCACGAGGCACGGGCCGAAGCTTCTTTGCACTCTGTAGGCACTGTAGGCACAAGGAATATGCTCAGGAGGCTGCTGGCCACCGCGGCCTGGGATGTGGTTCACAATAATGCCGAAACAGCCCGCAGGCGTGGATACTCAGAATATCATGCCGCTCAAACTTGGCGTGAACTCTATGTGCCGTAGTCGCATCTCTATATTGATGTCACCCACCACTTTCAGAAGACTGAGACGCTCTAACTCTTACACAGCATGAGAAGTGTTTGGGGGCCACGCTGTGCCTGCACTGGGTGGTAACATGTAGCAACCATGTCAAGTTGAATGGTGCTACGGCGGCACTACGTCACTACGGCAACCAAAGTGGGAGGCCTTTTGCGATTCGACTCTCTGACTTGGAATATCAATCCGTTGGGAGAATAAGGCCAGCGTTCTGAGTGAGATCTCACTGCAAAGTGCACATGTAGGAGCGACAGTTTCAGACTTTAGTCGAAAGGCGTGAAATACCGCTGTAGCACTCTATCCTGGCCGGTGTTTGTAGTAGCTGCTACCATGCCAGGGGCCGGGCAGGAACTCCAATGCCTGGAAATGTGCTATCTCCACCTGAAGACAGGAGCAGTCACCACTTCCGCAAGACGGAAACATGAAGCCACGGCCCTGCCGCTCAGCCGCTGGTGCACTAAGGCCACCACAGCACAGCAGACCATCAACTGGAGTGGACCTTGAATTGCAAATAGTTACTTGACCTATGCCGATCTGTGAGATTAAGTTGCGACTCAAGATTCCAATGGCATGCAACTCGAAGCTTAGGCAAGGACGGGCCCGGGAGCATGCCAGCCTCAAGGCTCATGTGAACCAAAGCATCCCCCTAACGCGCTCCAGCTGCGGCAACCTTCATGAGATCCCGGCGCTGGAAGGCATAAAAGGACCGTAGGTGCCCCTGTGCCTCTGGACGACCGGGGCAAAAGCAACAACAAAATTTCAATGAGAAAAAGGCATCGCCTGCGATTGAACCTAGCATGGGTCAGCGGCGATCCGATGAGTTCCAGCTCCTGCCATGCGACCCATATGTCCATATGTGCAAGTGTTCATCGTGCATGGTTGGACTCTGCCACCCTTTCGATTCACATGGCAGACGTAGCATGATGCGGTCAAGTTGCAATTCTCTCACAGGCTCCAGGCCTTAGGGCTTCATGCGAAAAGGCGAAACACAAGATGCGTCTCCACTACAGTAAGTGGCTAATCAACAACCACTCGAACATGTGCTGCTGCAAGCCTTCTTTCTGATGGCTTGCCGTTTGGAACTGCCCTTCCAACTTGATGTTCCACCCAAGCACTAAGGGCGGCGACTCACCCAAACGAAATTTCTCCACTCTGTCACCTGCTGAGCTCAAAGTGCAAACCCGTGCGGATTTGGGGCCCGACAGAGCTCTCTCGACGGCTTCGAAAAGTGGCTTGGCCCTCTCACGCTTGAAGGCGTCGTACCTCGGCTTTGTTCATGGAGTCTCTGCACGCTGGCTGCATGCGGGCCTTTATGCAAATGCAAACGAAGGACGTCAGCTTTAGATGATATTCTGCATCTCAGGGGCCAACTCGGAAGTGCCTCGCTGCATGCCTTGCCAAAGCCTGACTTGACCGACATTCGTGAAGCTAAAGATATTATGGCGTGGCCTGCGACCATCCAAAATCTAACCATACCGCCGGGCTGTTCTGAAGCTGCACGTCATAAAGCCCCTGACTCGTAGGGCTCAGTTGCGGCAAGGTAAGCATGCAAACCTCGGCATGCAGATCCGTGCAATCCACAGGGACATGGGGCATGCACAGAGGCGTATGTCACCCCCTCGTCAGCCTAGCTTTGTATCTTAACCTCAGCACTGACCATCCCTGGATTTATCATAGACGGCATGGTGCATGCTGCCTTCTACACGCCGCACCGTGACTCGAGGGTGATATCGAGCACCGATTCGGGATCGCCGGGTGTGCTCTCTGATCTGGTGCGAGAACGTGTCAAGTATGCCTTAAACTTAGTCTGTGACGATCAACGTCCAAGGTGAAGGCTGCTGCTCGCATGCAGGGGCTGCGGCTGTGCGCCGGAGCCTGCATGTGTCCAGATTCCTTTCCTTTGTCATGCTGCGGTATGACGAAGCGATGCAGCCCGCGTTTGGGCGGAGGTTTGGATCTGCTGCAGGCAGCGCCCTCGAGAAATGTATGCAGAACTATCTTGCCGTGCCCAGCCTGCCAATGACATGCTCTTCTGTAGGTAGATGGAACGAAAAAACACTTAAATTCCGTCACCTGATCGATCGTCTAAGGCTTTCGCCCCATGAATGCATTGCATAGCGGGAATGCTTGGAACACACTGTTACCACTGCAGGGCGCTTAGACCACAGTGCATTGAGGGCCCCGCAGTGTCTACCTGCAGGAGCCAAACCTGGATTCACAACCTCAGCACTTAGCAATGTCCAAGCAGGAGTCCATGCACGAACAAACCGCGAAAGATCACCGTGTTCCTTCCTTTGAACACGCATTCTGCTGTGGACTGTGCTGCATGATGCTGCATGTGCATGAAGCAGGCGGCGGGTAGAGGCACTGTTCCTCCATCATATCGGTGGGTTGAGGCTGGCTTCGAGAATGCTTGCAACGAATAAGGACCCCGACGCTTGGCACACTGATGATGACCACATTGCCAGTTGCATCTATCGGCTCCTGTCTGAAGCCCGCGGACAGTACAACACCCCATCCACCAGCCTTCGGGCGAATTGCCCGGACCGAAAACTCTGGCATTTGCCGTTGCGTCCTTCCAGTCTCGGATGACGCTGTAATGCAGGGGCATTTCACCGGGCAGCCCCTGGCCAAGCGAGAATCGAAGGCTGCATTGCAAGGCTTCTCTTTCTCTGTCGGCCTCGGCCTTCAACCCAAGGTGCAAATGCATGAAAGACCCGCACCTCGTGAAGCGAGCAAAACTGCACTCAGCACGGCAGCACATCCAATCTGACCGGCGGGGGCTGAGAATGGGCACTCTGCGGGCTTTGGCATCGGCCAGCGCGTGCCTTCCTGTGCAGGTTTTGTTGCGTAGCACATCAGAGATCATCAGGCACAGGCTCCCGGGAGCCCAACTGGCAGCATCTTGACCGTGTCCCAAACACTTGCGTTGCTGATGACCGCCTGCGTTGCACGGCATGCGGCATGGCTGCACTCGGTAAACCAATCTCCAAGCCGCCTCTCTCGCCGAGATTCGCCTCAGCTGAATTACTGCTCCAACATGCTCCAACTGCCAGTCCATCCTTCTACGCATTTCGAGCAGCGGAAGGTTACTTTTTGATCGAGTCATCTGTCTAGGAGCGGGTGTGGTCGGTCTCCAAGTGCTGCTGCATGCCGAGACATTGCCAACTTTGTGAATTCCGGATTTCTGAAACCAATCCTCATGGGGGAATCTGGGAACGTGGAAATGGTGCCGCTGGCCCTTGGTACCCGGAACTCTTCTTTGCCACGAAACTGCTGCCCTGCACTCATGGCTTCGCAGAAACTTGCTTGGTACTTCCCCCTGTCATGGCTCTGACAGTGGCTGCCTGCTGAGACAAGCTGCACCTATTCCAAGACGACGCGATCCTGTTTTGGCATGGCCGTGACGGCTGCGCAGAGCTTCAAAAGCCTGCTGATAGTGAGTGCTGAATGCTACGAACAGCAATATATCATGTTCCTTTTATCTCTTTATGTGTGGGGACGGATGTTCTCCTGCACACGGCGGGGTATTAGTGGCGCCTGCCTAACCTGCCCATGATCGACTCTCTTTCTTGCGAGCGGCTCACCACTTCGCAGTTTGATGCCCGTCACCTGCAGCAATCAAAACCCGCTACAGATGCGGAATTCCCGAAAACAGGCCAAACCAACTTGCAAGAGAACAAAATCCTGAAAGTGAGGATGGCCTTGCCCTGCGATGCCAGTATCTCTTCAACGTGGGCGTTGTAGCCTGCAATTCGCTGCAGCCCACGTCCGGACGGCAAAGTAACACCGATGCTTCTCCACTCAGGGCTCCGGGCGTATCCGCCCTTCATGTTTCAGCACACCGCGCTCTAATGCACCGATGAGCGCCTCTCACGGCTATAGCGATGGGCCGTCGGCTCCAAGTATCGTGTAACTGAAAAGTGGCACGTGGAAAACCTGATGCCGAGCTTCCCGGCCCCCATACCACCTTTCGGGTAGTCCAGGAAGGCTCCAGGCCTCCGGCAGCACATGCACACACACACACACACACACACACACACACACACACACACACACACACACGCATCGCAGTGCGCCCACGTCTATGTGTTTCCTGAGATGAACACTCATACATGTCCGAGATCATGTATGCCACCGGTGCACTGGGATGCGTGTCGGCTGGCAAAGCCTGACGCAAAGCCAAAGCGGCATGGGTCCCGCGAGACGGACACGAGTAGTTTGATCAAACGAATTGATTGATACAAGTCTGCCGATGCACCCAGAGCCCTGCAGAGTTTTTGCTCAAAGACGGAATGCATCTCTGAGTAGAAAACTTTTGAGATACTATAGCTTTCCGCGCCTTTATATCTCGAGCTACTAGCTTCTCCCAGAATTTTGATCTGTCTTGGGAGTCGGTCACGAGAAAAAGAATTGGAGCAGGCGAAGCTGGTTCGGCTGAGCCTTCTGACAACGAGACGAGCAATCTCGCGGTGTCGCTACTAGTTCATAAAATGGGAGTTGGAAGCTACACGTGATCGCTTAATTACGATGCTCCTGAGTGCCTGCAACACGAAGCAGATGTAGTCCATCCATCTCTTCAAGAAGCTGTCCTGAACACCTGCCCAGTGTTGGTGCAGCGGGGCTCCGCTTCACAATGGCTAATTATACGCCTGCATCGCGTAGCAGGTCAGAAAAGGGAGCCTGCACACTTCAGGGTGCGTGTGACACTGATGCATGACATGAAGGACCACTCTTGCTGATGTACGGCATCGTCTCGTCTCGAAGCGACCGAGGGCATGGGATCGCGTATGCAATTGCATGCACATTCAGACCACTCACAGGCTTGCAGGGCTCGGAAGGGACTCGCGCTTTCGGCAGTTGTCCCCTGACCCGAACAGCACAAACAGAGACATCAGCCAGCCCCCTCGTACCAAAGCAAACTTGTATCAGAACTGGTTGCATTGGTGCCGACCGGGCCAGTACAGTATTGCCTGAAACTTCGGGCCGTTCAGAAGCAAAGCAGGTAGCCGAGGCAAGAAACGCCGAAGCCTTGGCACAACCGGGGAGCAAAGTCAGAACCTGCTAGTGAGCTGGAAGTCAAAACACGGTGCGCTCGAGGACAAGGCGTCCGCACCTTGGCAAGCGATAGGGGCTGGAATTCGATCCGAAGTTGAAAGTTCCGCAAACGTCTGTACCATTCTGTACCGAGACAAGAAAAGATCGAGGCCCCTGCAGCCCCCAAATCGCCGCGCAAAGCTGCTGCGGGAATACTCTTCGAAATCTCGCCCAAAGGCTTGGCGATTGTCATCAGGTCCCGCCATTCCTGACGGCAAGACAACATGCACAGGATCCTTTTGTTACTTTGGCAACGGGAACCAGTGCCTAGGTCTTAGGCAGCACTCAGCTGCCGCCGCCAGCCGCCTTTTCACGACGCGTCGGCTCGTAGTCTCGGGCTTTAACTTTGGCCGTTCGAGCAGTTAACCTCCCGTCTCTGGCGAGCATCTCGGAGCTCGGAGGGAGTGCAGTGAGCAGCTGCGTGTCTGAGCAGTGGAGGGGTCAGGGGATGTCAGGGGGTCCGAAAGTTGATTTGTCTCAGACGGATGCATCGGATTGGTGCCAGGAAACCTTTAGTCCAGAGTGTATCCAGGGTTCTGTGTTGAGCAAGCGGCGGAGGTTCTTGCAGCGGCGTGTGAAGCCGACGACGGCGCTGCCAGTTGCGGAGCGTCGGGCTTGGTGTTCGAAGCGCAGCGCTTCGCCCCTGCTAGCAAAGCCCTCGGCCAAGAAAGCCAGTCGCCAGGGTCGCCCACTTCGTGTTGAAGCTGCACCACCCTTGAGTTGGCCATTATGCTGCGCCAGGCGCCGCTCCGGGTCCTTGGCAATGCCTGTGTAGGTCTTAGACTTGGTAGAAAGAAGAAGGTAGAAGCAGTACACAAGGCTGGGCGTGCGAGACCAGATCGCGACTGCAAGAGCTATCAGCAAGAGCAGCCGCTGCTTCGAGTACGACATGTGGTCCAGCACGGGGAGCCAATCGGTATAAACCTATACAGAGCACGACTTCCATGCTTCACATGGCTGAACCTTGAGCCTTGCTGCGAGACAGCTACAACTGCAGATCCACACCTTCTGACTTGACTCTGAGGCCTGGCCCCCCGGGGGGGGGGAGGGGGGTGACCTAGGCGGCCATTCCGGTGAAGCTTGTTATTGGGACAATCATGAACAACCGAGCGGTACAGCGTCTTGAAACCAGCAAAGCGCACCTGAACGGCATTCTTTGTGCCAAAGCGGGCCACAATTTCCTCCCAGTGAGCCTGGTTTCCTTGCGACAGCTGACCCACAGCCTATACTCGCGCCCAAACCTTTAGGATCAGCGCCGGACCGACTTGGAACTCGAAGTCACCATCAGGCCTCGTGCGACAGGAGCTCGGTTTCAACTGCACAAAGCACTGGAAGAGAGAAGACAAAGAGCTTTTTGCTGTAAGTTGTTGGACAGTAGCACAAGTCGGGAAGCTGGGCTGTAGGCGTCACCATGCGCCAGCCGGGGTAGGTCACCCACTCGCAGTCCTGCGCTCTGCCAAAAAAGAAACATCCCTTAGGACTTTAGGGGCTTCTCTTCGGGACAGCTCCGTTGGAACTACAGGATAGGCTAGGGTCAGGGCCAAAGTGCTCAATCACTCAAGGGGTTCTGTTGACCTAGAGATCCCATCGAAAAGGACCTGCTGCTCTCAATTCTGAATGGGGGACCTCTTCCCCCCACTCGACAAGCCCTGTCGAACACGTGCAGTGCAGCTCTAAGCCCCATAGCGATATTTTGCAGGCATCTTGTCTGCGTCGCTGCGAGGTGAAACTACTTCGTCAAATTTTACGACGAACCACAGCAGCCGATGGGTTTTGCACATCCACGTAACAGGGCACCGAAGTCTGCAGGAGACAAGTCCACGCTGGCTCACGTCTTCAAGGAAGCCTCCAGCTGCAGGATTCGGGCTTGAAGCCGATGGGTCCTCAATCGCTCCTCTTCCGTTTCCACTTCGAGGATTTCAACCGTCTTGTCCTTTTCTGCAAGTTCGTCCTCCAAGTCGCCCAAATAAGCATCTGCTTGTGCCATTTCCGCTTCCAGCTGCTTGGCATTTGCAATGGACTCCCGTAGCTCATCGGTCAAACCATTCAGAGGCCTGGGTGGCCTTGGGGCCGGCGCTTTGCTTGGGGGCACCACAACTCCCGCCGGAATCCCAGCAGCTCGCCGTCGCACCTCCAGCAACGCGATTTCTTTTGCCAAGGCTTGGGTGTCGATTTCCGCCTGTGAAGCTTCTTCACGCGCAGTGTCGGCATCTGCTTGAGCAGTGCGCACGCGCTGCCGCATCTCCTCAAGCGTGACTCTCATTGCCTCCACCTGTTGGTCCACGAGCCGATACGAAGCCTTGAAGTCCAGAAGGTCTTTGCGCTGCTGCATGAGTTCATAGTCCAAGTTCGTCGCCGACTGCTCACGCATGCGGCGCTCGTCACCGAACTCCTGCTCCAAGCGCTGGATTCGCTCATGGCGTCTCTGCAAGACTTGCATTTGCCAGGAGCTGGTCTCTGCTTCGTGCATGCGCTTCATGTGAAGCAGCTGCTGCTCGGTTGACTGCCTCACGTGATCGGCTTCTCGTCTCAGGGACCCTGCAAGTTCATCAAGCCTTTGTTGGAAGTCCCTTTCCACCCCTTGCAGCTCCACAGCGCGGTCTTGCCGGAGCACCTGCCACCGCTCGTTCTGCCCTGCACTCCCTCATTTCCCTCCCTCCTTTCCTTAACAAACGGCAACGAACCCGCCAAAGGTGTGTGAATAATTCAAACTTTCTGCATCCCATGAGCATTCAATTCAGGCTCAGAAAAATGTTGACAATGCTGCTGAAGCCGTTGTAGCAGCGACCGGTATTATAGGTGGAAGGTAGGCAGCAGGAAAGCTATAAACATCCAACAACGATTAACTGCGCATGTTCTGGGTTCCGGCATGATCGGCGTGTGATACAGCAAAACAACGGCTTAGCCTTCTATTAGTCTTTCGCGTTCGCCGCATGTCGGAAGTCTACAGTCAATGCCAGGCAGGATTCATTAGCATATGCAGGGGTGACCATGCTGGCGTGGAGCCCTGGTCCTGCTCCTATAGACCCCGCGCTTGCTCCGGGTGCTCTTCTCTCTGAGTCCATCTCTCTTTCTCGCTTCGAAGTCCTTGCGCCTCGTTGCGCTGCTCCATCTCTGCTGCCCGGCGCCTCAAGGTCGCCCTGTAAGCATCTAGACTTTGGCGAACCCGTTGTGAGATGTCCCGAACATGCTGGATCGAAACACACAGATCTGAGTCGGCCCTGGCAGTTACACACGCCTGGTTGCCACAAGCCATGGTCTTCAAGGCTCGTATTTCTGCTGCCAGTTCGGCCCTCTGTTGACCGAAGAGGCTCTCTAACCGTGCTGAGCTGTCTTGCAAACAAGTCTTGCTCGCAAGCTCTTCCAGCTTTGAAGCTTCGGCACGCATGCCCTGAGCAGCATCTTCGTGCAGCTTCTGGATCTTGGCTTCGACTTCCTCACTCAGCCTTGCGTGCTCCATCTCCTGCTCGTCTGATTTTGAATTCAAGTGATTGACCACCCTCGTCAGCTGAGCAACTTTGTGCAGCAAGGAACGCTTGAGGTCGCCCTTGGTGGACCCTGCCTCCGGGCTCTTGGGGCTGTTTGGTTCATCCGAACGCTCGGATGTGTCCGGGAAGTCGGACGTGCCGTCGTCAGCATGCAAATCGCCCATCGCCATTCTGCTCTGGTGATGGCATCTCTCGGCGATCTGCACCGCCCACGTTTCAAACGCCGCCGGACGCCATTTGCAGACTAGAGGTTTGATCAGCAAATCAGCAGCAGCAGCTGCTCAATCGCATTAGCATGCTGTACTTCTGTGCGGTATGGGGCGAAATCCTGTGCTGCTGCTTGTAGGCTTCGTGTCTGCTGCCAGCCAAAGGACTACACTGATCCTGAAGCCGTCTTTGAGAGTGGAGCTGCATTGGAAACAACAGGCACGACATGCACGACAAACTTCAGCGAAACGAAATCCAACATTCAGATAAGCGCTCTTGTTTTCGGCTCAGACTTTCACAGCGGAGCCGTCAATGGAAGGATCGGTCGATAAATGCACTTCCCTCTGCTATCGGCATTACGGTCGTGGTGTACCTGCCGGCATGTGGTACCCCTGATGGAAAACGGACAAGCTTATCTGCCGATGCTGGCTGCACGCCAATGCTTACAGGGAACGTACCCTTTGGATGTTGCATTGCAAAAGTGAAGACATCAGAGCCGTCATCTGCTGCCGGACATCGACCAAGTGCCCTCTTTGCAACACTGCCTTCAACTAGGCAGGCTGCCCCCAGTGCTTGCGCTGCTGTCATTGCAATTGTCGGGTGCAGCTCGCGTCTTCCCGGATTCACAAAATAGCGGCAAGCCATGGTTGCAGTCCCGGACTGTGTTGACTCTCCTAGACCCACACCTGGAGATTCGGCTGGACCCACAATAGCCAACTTCGGTGCATCATGACCAGAACAATCACCCATTCCCATCAAAAGACCAGCCTGCAAACGGAGGTCTTCAAGATCTGAGCATAGCTCCGCATCATGTTCGACTTGTGCAATAGTAATCTCATCCAGTTTTCTGTACCCGAACTTTGGCAGTACCTCCTCGGCAGGCACCACCACTAAGGCCCGCGCGAAGTCAACGAGAGTGGCTGTGACCGAGCCCAAGCGCTTCCCAACCAGAAAGGAATCTTGGGCATTCCCGGAGGGAAGAAGCCTCCCGGTCTGCGAGCCTGCAACATCTAAAGAAGCAAGTCGCAATGGAGCCGCCGGTCTTGGAATTCCAGGAACTTCACAATCTCCTGTATACTGAACAAAAGTCTGACCACAGTCACCTGTCATGGACACCTGTGCTTCGTAGACAGCGCCAGTGTTAACACTATGGATTTTGACCGTGCGCGCTGCGTGCTGACATGCTGATGGTTCCAGGTTCAATATGCCCCTCTCGAGGGCAAACGGTGCCACTGCTGCAAGCATATTGCCTTGGCTGCGGCACAATCTCGCATGGATCACCACACTGGCAGCTTCTGTCAGGCCGAGAGGCCACAGTCTCCGTGGGAGTGATCAACTTCAGCAGACGCTATGCCACACTGGGCAAAGCAGCATGCGACAGAGTTGGGCTCGGAGTGCGGACCCACAATCGCCACCTTACTTGTAGGACCGCACCCACCACCAAAACCTCCGATTTGCTGCGGATGTCCACTACCCATGAGCCGGCATAAGACCTCATCCCGCAGTCTGCCACGCGGCGGCACATCGCTCTCCAAAAGGAAAAGGCCTCTCGAAGTGCCACTGCGATATAGCACGAAAGGGATCTTTCGAAGACCACAAAAACTGGCCATATTTGGACTTGTGTGGGCGATGGGAGCCTGAAGACTACGGCCGACGACCGGGTCTCAGCAGCCACATCGCAAAGTGGACGAAGCAAAACTGCGAGTATATGTGAGCACCTGCTGAGACGACTTATGCTATCAAAGACCTGCAAAAACCTCTGGAGACCCAAAATCACTACTTGTAGGTGCAGCAAAACGGACTGAATGAATTACCGTGACACAAACCCACGCGCCTGCTGAAAAGTCAACTTGGTTCACAAATTCACAGCCTGCGCAAACAAACAAGTTTCACACGGGATCGCCCATTCGCCACTTTGGTCGTGCGGGGTGAACTCCACATTCCAGTGAAACGGTTGTCGCAACCTGTCTGCGAGGGGTTCGCAAACGGTTCAATGCTGGAGTTCTGACCCTAATGCTGCTAGGCATGCCCAGTGGATGCGCCAGATTGCCGTACTGCGGGGTGAAACTTTGGATCTATCTGGCATGCACTCATGCAACTAAAGCCTCGTCCGGGATGTCAATGATTGGTTCATAAAAATCCCCATCCTCTCATGAAAGGTATGCCGGAATGCAGCACTCCATCTTAGCGCGTTTTGGCTGATGATATGAACACCTTGTACGATGACACTACCATCCTGTAGGATCGCAAGCGCGGCTCTTTCGTACAATGTATCTACACATGCTTGATTAGTGGCTTTTTCCAAAAGAACGAAAGCTGTGCTGTTCACAGCTGTCGCTCTCTTGACGTTTCAGCTGTCATTTTCTGGTGGCTCGGCTTCTGGCGGTTCCTCAGCCGCTGGCGTTTTCTCGGACTCCATGTCTGGAGCCTGGCATGACAGCAACAAACATCTCTGCATGCACCGTGTTTGCTCGGCTCTTGGCTGATCTTGGCCGATCTCTGTGATCCGTGCCTGTCCATCTTCACTGACACCCTCGAAGGCACTGCTCGCCGCATCACCATGAGCCGCTTGTTGTTCAATGGCGGCTGAGATGGCCTCCACAAAATCATGAGCGTTCGATGCACAGGGGCAGCGCAGCAAGTTTAAACAGTACTACTACTGCATCATCTTCATCATCATCTACTACTACTACTACTACTACTGCTACTACTACTACTACTACTACACTACCACTACCACTACCACTACCACTACCACTACCACTACCACTACCACTACCACTACTACCACTACTACTACTACTACTACTACTACTACTACTACTACTACTACTACTACTACTACTACTACTACTACTACTACTACTACTACTACTACTACTACTACTACTACTACTACTACTACTACTACTACTACTACTACTACTACTACTACTACTACTACTACTACTACTACGACTACTACTACTACTTACTACTACTACTACTACTACTACTTACTACTACTACTACTACTACTACTACTACTACTACTACTACTACTACTACTACTACTACTACTACTACTACTACTACTACTACTACTACTACTACTACTACTACTACTACTACTACTACTTACTACTACTGCTACTGCTACTGCTACTGCTACTGCTACTACTACTACTACTACTACTACTACTACTACTACTACTACTACTATGCCTCTTCCACCATTGCCACCAGCTGGGGATCCCCCGGAACCATGGAGGCACAGTGCCTAGCCATCTCGGCTGCTTGATCCAACGAGCCAGGATCCTGGACCACCAGCAAAGGCATTGCCGCACAGAACTCCCCGGCAGCTGCTGCATGCTCTCCATCGAGAGCAAGAGACCAAGCCAAGATTTGTCGCGCTTGGCCAATCTCTGCATGTCCGAGAATCATCTTGGCAACCATTGCGGCTTCTTTGGCATACCGTCCATCCTGTACCAACCGTCCACGCTCGCCACCCCACTCGGGAGCCTTCTGCTCGTTGCTGAAGCGCAGCAAGATCTCCGCAAGTTCCAAGGCGACTGATTGCTCCAATCGATCCTCAAATTGCATGAGCTGACGAAATCCTTGTTTCGCGATCTGGATGTGACCGAGCTCAACAGCACAGATGGTCAACCACGCCAGGATGTCTGGCCGCTCTCTGTCCAACATGTTGGCCTCTTGGAGGTATTTGGATGCCTCGCGACAAAAGGCATTGCATGGAGCAGCGCGGATGTGTCGAGTAGCAGAGAACAAGCAACAGCCTCCTATGCACAACAGCACCCCTCCCTCTGTTAATAGGAACCGTACAGAGCCGAAGTCTACCTTGTGCCTTGTGCCTTCCAAAATCTTCCCAGGCGTTCTTTTTTACCCTGGGTTGCCCAAGCCTCTTGGAGCTTTCTATCTCTCCGTGCCACCGACGGCTCAAAATGCGCACGTCGGTAGGTGCAGATGCCTAGGTATCAAGGCACAGTATCGCTCAGACTGGGTGATCGACACAGCAACCAGACTTCTTTTGCATTCAAACGAACACGGGTCCGACATAGGCACCGAGGCTCCGATGGATTTCCAAGCTTCTGCAGTCGGGGCAACCATGATTGACTTCTTGTAGTGTTTCACAGCGCCTTGGTTCTGCGCTTGCTTCATGCAACCAGGTGAGGCATGCCTTCCTTTCCTCAGTCTTACTGTTCTCTGCTACTTTTGATGGCGGGAGCACGGTAGATACGACTGCAACCTCTCTTCGCTTGCAACTGAGTAGGCCCTGACGGCGGCCGACGTTGCTTCAAATAGCTCTCTGCGCTAATATGCTGTCTGGAGAACCCTGTCGCGAAAAACCTACACACATCCGGCACAGCGACATTCTAGTGAAGTGATCCCCTACCGGTCGTAGGTGGACACTCATCTGCAGGATCTGTTGTCGTGGCACTCTTGTCAACACTTCGCCAATGCTTTCGCTGTGCACTTGTCATCGTTTTCTGTTGGCCGCAACAATGTGTCTTAGGGGGCGACTCTGGGCCACCAAAAGGCCTCGAGCCAGACGTTCTTCTTCTTTCAGCACGCCCGTTTTCGTTCAAGAACCTCCTGAAGTATCACGCGAAAAGTCCCGGAAACCTCGCATGACAGTGTGAACTTACGACGTGCTTTCGTCTTGATGACAGAGTACAAGTTGCCCGGTGTACCTGCAATTGCTTCTGTCTTTCTGCAGGCCTGATTAGGCGGCGGGTCAACTTTTCTTTCCGCAGGCTGAGGAGGGGTCTCCACCTCTCTCTCTGGCCTCATTCGTGTGCGGAAGTTTTGCAAATGAAATAAACGTGGCATTCGTGCGCTCTCTACTGAGTCCGAGAATGATTTCTTCGGCCAAGCACGCGCTGCCACAGCAGCATCGGCGAAGCCTTGCTCCTCAGTCAGTCACTGAGCAGTTCTATCAGAATCTTGAAGCACAGGCAGGAATGATCTCGGAGCTTCTGTGGTGTGAAGCCGACGTACCAATACGAGCCTTCATTGATCTTGCGTTGTCTCACAACTCTGACCATGACTGATGGTCGTTAGCGCACTCCTCTCTCAATACACCATCGCTCTAAATATCTGATGATGCTCACCCAAAGAAGGTTGAATCTGTTCGATACCATTTACTCCCAACACAATCGAGCGATTGCAGTGCACATCGTTGACACGAGTCCATCAAACGTTGTAACCGTCATGGGGATACGGCTGTGTGGCAAGGTCTGAGTCATGCGATTTTTTCGTCAGTCTTGCGGTGGCTTTGTTTCGAAGCTTCATTCCTTGTCATGGAATCTCATAACACGTGCATGCCTATGCCCACGGCCGCTACAACAACTTCAACTTCATCTTCAACTACTACTCCCACTACTACTACTACTACTACTACTACTACTACTACTACTACTACTACTACTACTACTGCTACTACTGCTACTACTGCTACTACTGCTACTACTGCTACTACTGCTACTACTGCTGCTACTACTACTACTCCTACTGCTACTGCTACTGCTACTCATTCCAATCGCAAGCGTTTGCTCAGCTTGGCGTGTCAGTCTAATGGCAGTGCATTGCACCGGTGCCTCTAGGGCACTATGACCAAAAGGTGGAGTTCTGCTACGAATACCTGCAAACTCGAGGCCTACTCAGCGCGTTCGCAAGACCCAGCATTATCGCTCTTGCTGACTAGGTATGCGCCCGGTGGATACCAGATGTACAATCAAAAGTCAACAATGTTCAGACTGTCAAAGGCATTACGGAGCACAAACGACGCGACGCAGTTAGCAGAAGCATGAGCAGCGTGGCCAAAAATGGCACACTACGCAGACAGTAGGGACCGTCAATGGCGCCACTGGGCTCACTCCAGAGATTTCAGCACTCAAGGGAGGTCTGGCTGCAAAGCATCGCCGGAACACAGCTTTCTCGCACATACTAGCTGTGACCTAGAGGGACGTACGCGTCAAAATCCAAACCACATCCCGAAGCATGCGTGGTGCCGGGACCCAGTGCGGGCCATCCCATCCCAGGATGGGGTACTGCTACTGCTACTGCCCCTGCTACTGCTACTGCTACTGCTGCTACTGATGCTACTCCTGCAGCTACTGCTACTTTGACTGTCACTGCTCCTGTTGCTGCTACTGTCATTGGTACTGCTACTGCTACTGCTGCTACTGCTCCTACTGCTGCTACTGCTACTACTGCTAGTCAAGTCAGTGTGCCGGGAAACGAGGGCCGATATTTGACCAAGTTTGTGCGGCAAACTTGCCCATCTTGATTTTTTGAACGAGGGAAGTGTGCAAGATTGCCAAACACCACTTGAACCACTTGGGGGGAGGGGGGGGCCGGGGGGCCGGGGGGGCGATCTTGATCATCCTTGCCCATCTTTCCTTGCACCACTTGCGCCACTTGACCACTTGCACCACTTGGGGACCAAGATGGGCAAGCTGCCCATACTGCTACTGCTGCTGCTACCGCCCTACCCCTGCCCCTGCTACTGCCACTGCAACTGCCACTGCCACTGCGACTACCACTACCACTACGACTACCAGACTTCCCCGATAACGACCACGATCACGACCACCACAACCACCACGACCACCACTAACATCACTACCGCTACTACCGCTACCACTGCCACGACGACGACTACTACTGCTACCACCGCCTAACTAAGGAACTATTGCACGAACAACGCAAGCAACCAACCAGTTGACTCATTCACTCACTCACCCACTCACTAACCAACTCGCTCACAACCAACTCGCTCACTAACCAACCCACCAACCAACCAACCAACCAACCAACCAACTCACTGACTAACTAGCAACCACTCACTCCCACTTACGTTTTTGGTCTGGCATTGCTGTTGGTGCTGTTACTGCCTCTACTGCTACTTATACTTGTACTATGCTAGAAGACATGGAAGGATCGATTGGGGGAGGAGCCTCGATCAAGGAAGTATGAACAAATCACGACAACAGCCCGAACGCATCCCCTTCAGCATGCATCCTCCGCCCTGAGGTGAAGGATTCTTCCGACCTCAGATCTGCACAAGCATGTTGTCCGATGGGTATCGCTGAGGCAAAGTGCAGTCCCTTGACAAGTCCTGGTGTAGTTTTTGAAGCAGTCAAAACACTCGAAGATGTAGCACTGGATCTTCCATAGGCGGGGGCCCCGGTGACGGCTGAGCTGCAACCTCCAAAGCTGGGCCAGCTGACACCGAAGTACAGAGTTGAGCTCCAGCTTTCGGCTTCATCCTCACCCTGGCAAACACTATTGTAAACATCCACCCTTCAAACGCCTCAGGTGGGACCATGAACGAGAGTGCTGTCTCGAAGGCATCCAGCGCAGACTGGTAGACAGCGCCTCTGATGCTCTCTCGCTTACTTGCTTTGCCTCATGCGCTGAACAAGCTGCGGTGCAGCAACTGGAAAAACTCGAAACACAAGGTCCATTCTGGTTACCCGCATATAGTCTCATTCCGATGCGGGTATGGATCGGGCAAGCTAATTACTACAATAGTACGGGATAAGCCTCGAAAGGCCTCTGCTACTTCGCGTCTTCTCGTATCGCAAGTCTCTAGGGCACTATAGGGCGAAAGGGCGACATCGAACGAATCGGGTCAGTGGTCCTGTGAGTGCCTAAACCCACCTCCGCAAAAATTACTACGAGGCTGCTCTCAGATCTTGCAAGGCGACTGCAGCTCCCGCCACTTCAAAATAGTTTCGCAGATCCTCTGTGTCTCTGTGTGTTAGCCTGTGGTGAGACGAAGCCTGGTCGGAGGTCGGACTGCAGTTCCAAGCTTGAAAACGCGGTTTCCCAACACGGGCCAAACCGGCCCAAGTTCAGAGCAACCACGGAGCGTGCAGCATGTGCAGCGTGGCGTCTCTCCAAACTTGCGGGCCGGAGGGCTCTGAGCTTGAGCTTCCCTCGCGGCACGGAAGCGGCACTCGGCCAGGAGCGCATGCGCTTCAGGGATGCGATCAGCTCCTGCCAGACTGAAAGTTGACGCAGCGCTTGGCGCTATTCTGCGCTGTTTCGCTATTTGGGCACACCTCTGTTGGCGAAGAGCTTTGCCACCAATGCCTCCGCACCGGCCCAGTCCTGCAACAAGGGGAAAAGGTCAGGCGCGAACATGCACCGAGGGTGCATTGAGAGGCCACGGCCTTGGAAAGCATTGCTGCTTTCAGGAGCTGCAGCTGGCATCGCTCGCTTGCAGATGTGCTTTGGGACACGAAGCCATACGCCTGTCACAGTTGGGCCGCAGTGGAGCACAGTCAAAGGGGCTTGAAACTCAGCCTGGACCGCAACGGTGAGAAGAAAGCTCGCATGGGCTGGAAGACCGAAGTGTAGCATCAAGTCGACCAGCTCTAATGCCTTGGCCTCGGCAGCTCTGCACTCCAAGGCATGGGCTACAAAGTGCTGTAACAGGCACCAACTAAGGATCGGGCATCTTCGTTGTCCGGCAAGCGGCGCAACGACTTCGCGTCTGGAAAAACTCGTCGCTCGGTCGGAAGCCAAGCCTCGCTTGTGACATGGTGCAGGACTACAACATGTTCTGGTGCATGAACCGACCGGCTGCGACAAAAAAGAATACATGCTATTTGTGGGTATGGGTATGCTTGTCTGTCTTCACATGATGGAATCCATGATCGAGAGGCGGTGGATTACCGCTACACCCCAGTCGTAAATCAAGATTTTGCGGATGTCCAAAGGCCTCAGGATCGGGAGGCTTCTCAGCGGGCACCTGGCAAGATATCACAGCTCGAAACCGATGCTGAACTTGCTGTGGCCATCGGCAGCCTCGGGAACTTCACCTCTGTTGATCTGCTCCTTCGCTGCAAGGGCCTGGCCGGTCACGGCTTGGAAGGCAGCATCTGCCGTCTGCAGCTTGTCACAGACATAACTGCACCTCCAGCTCCGGAAAGCGAGGTCCACCTTGCGGACCCGTGTCGAGAGTGCCTCGGCGCGTGTCCAAATTCTCGGTTCTTTCCTTCGCCTTTCGAGATCTTTGAAGCGCCAAGTTGCCGGTCCACCGACTTTTGGGGCAGCGCGCCAGCTCCAGGTACTTGGATGCCTCAGGGCACGCAACGAAACATGGGACCGACTCTGGCCACCTCAGCCGTGCCCGGTTTTGGCTGCGGCCTCCGCCGCCAGGCGGTCGCCTTGCTCTGCCAACAACGCGGCCTCCTCGCCCTCCGCACCCGCCACCTTCTGTGTTTGGGTGGACATGATTACATACCCTTAAATCCTGGTGAGCCAGCCGCTGGGTTCTGAAGATGATCTGAGCCCTGCACGTGCGCCTGCACCGCATGGGCCTCGGCACGAGGTGGCGACCCGTGCGGCTCAGAGTCGTGCTCTCGTTTGAGCCTCCACCGCGCAGATCAAGAACAGGATGTACAAGGGCATCGGATCAAACGCATGCCTGCCAGTGCCAGGGTGTGCAGATCAAGAGAACAGAAGGTGCAAGACATAGGCCTGTCTGTATAGCATTCCATCATGGCCAGTGCCGCCTCAAAGCGAGCGGTCCTGTCCATCGGCGATATGCAGAAAATCTGCTGCAAGCTGCAACAATCTCAACACAGCATTGTCGAAAAGCTCCTGACTTCCGCTTTATCCAACGAGCATGGGAGGCTCTGGTTCTGTAGCAGGCATGCAAGGAAGGACACCTGCTCGCACGGACGCTTTCAAAGTTGGCCAACACACCTCGAAGTCTCATGTGGTATTTGCCAATGACCGGCGGCGCGTTGGCCTCCAAGAATTCCGGCCCTTCCTCGCCGGACCTCGCGGGCAAACTGCTACTAACGACGTCTAGGGCAGTGCACTAGCTTGCCTCGACATATGTCGAACAAAGTGAGGAGCATGCAGTCATCCACCAAATTGATCAGGGGGCTCCGATTTTTCACAAAACAAAGATTATGCACATCCACCCAAGTAGTGAAACGCTCTGTGGGCTTGCTGGAGTAAAGCAAACTCGAACAGAAACGGCTTTCACACCTACGCCCAAACCCCAAACAGACCTTGCCTTCGTCCTGCAAGTATGCTGCTGGGTGGCTTGAGCGAGATCGAGTATCGCAGCACTCGCTCGGCGTCGAGCTGGTTTTGGCCGCATCCTTGCTTGGTCTTCCTAGTCCTAGAGGCTTCGCCTTGGGAGGAGGGGCGCGAGCTACGGCAGGATGACCGACATCAGCTCGGGCCCCAGCGCATGAGGAAGCGGGCGAAGCCTCGGCTTCTCATCACTTCTCATCTGGAAAAGGTGCAACTTCCTTTAGAGGCTTCAGTCATCTTTAGGCATCTGCACGGAATCAGACGAAACCCGCAGTGAACCAACCGCTCGCTGGGCTGTCGCTGGCAGCACTGCCGGCCTCTCTCCTACTGAAGCCAAGATGCTGCACCAAGCCTGAGCGACCAGGAGGCCAAAAAAAGGCTTGCACGAAAGTGAAGAGTCATGCAGTCTTAAGCCATCAGTCGGAACAGCGGATCTAGGTCTAGGCGCTTCCGCATATAAGTTCTCGCACGTGCCCAGTTAGCTGTTGGCTAGGCAGCCTCTCCGTTCTCGACGTTGTGTTCCAGCGCCAGCCACTCCTCGTACACCTCCCGAGCACCTCATGGGCTTCTGCCGATGGGACTATCTACCCTAGCTTGTCTACAGGTCACATTTCATGCGACGCAAGGCACGCTGCACATCACCAACCAGTTCATTCTCAAGTATCAACCGCTTGAGCAGCTCGTCTTGCTTCTGGCTGTCCTGAGTCGGATCTTCGTGGAACGCACGCGCCGCAGAGAGCACACACGACGTGAGCACCCTGCCTGCGCAGCATCCGCATCCTGCGCATTCTCCAGTTGAAGCTGTGACTGTGGGCTTCGCCAGAGCTGCTCATCTCGCAGACGTCGGTGTCTTTCGACATCTGTGTTCAAAGCGCGGACGAGATGTTTGAGGATGTAAACGCAAAGGGACGAGTATTTGGCATCGTTTTCATTTCCGTTCAATCCACAGGACGGGCCATTCTTGTTTTCGGCCCTCACAAGCCGGACGATAGCGGGGCGAAGCTTGCTGCCCAAGTCCTTGAATATAGCACCATCTTGCTGCAACCATTGGAGGAAGGCACCCCGGTTCACACCTTTGTGACCCAGCACTGATTTCGCATTAGCGGCATTTGCGGTGTCCATCTTCGCTTCTTCGAAGCCTTCTTCGTGACACCAGCGAGCAAACTCAAAGGCCAGGCGTGCAATGACTTTGCTGGCTTCTTTCTCCAATTCGTCATTAACTGTGGGAGGTGGTCGTTTTTCCGGAGGTGGTGGGATGTATGGCTCGCCTGACGGCTGCACAGCAGGATGCACGTCGCGTGGACAGAGCCGCATCAGGGGACGGTCGAGGCGCACGACTCCCTTCACGTATGTTTGGCAAGCCCTGAAGGGCACGGATGCATACTCTTCACTGCCATAATCGCCAGCTGGAAGAGACCCAACCTGCGTAAGGAAGGCCCTGAATTCCACCTCAGGACCTTTGCCAGCTTCGGGAGGTGCAACTATCCGTCGCAAATCCAGGAATGCCTGCGCATGGTGCCACCTTGCCACTTTCGCCTGTGCAGCTTGGCCTTCAGGCAGTTCCTTGAAATCCACGGCGGCTTGTCCACTGAGTGCCGGAAACATGTACAGCCAAGTTCCCCCTGTCTGGCTTCCTGATGGATTCCGGCCTCGATCATCTCCGAGAGTGTTGAAGAGGCGCTGCAGCCACTCTCTACCACGGTAGCCCATCACTTCACGTCCAGACCACTCGACACGAGGGAGCATCTCCTCCGCCTCAATGAAATGCTCTGAATGACTGTCGAACAGTGCCTTGAACGTGTTGTGATCGATTCCACCAAATCCAGACTCGATAAAGGATCGGCAGGCAGCCAGCCGTCTCCAATGCTCGGCTGCATTGACTGCTTGAAGAGATGAGAAAGCATCGACGCCCACTTTTCCTTCAACCGCCGAATCCAGCACAAAGAACAATGCTTGCGCATCTGTCACTTCACCATTGTCATCCAAGCGCTTGATGCCAGCCAGAAATCCTGGACAGTCGATGCTCATAGCAGAAGGGTCATTCAACAGTGCCTGCAAGGCGGCGTGACCTGGACCGTTTGAGGAACTCAGAAAACCTTCGTCGCCTTCACCATAAACCACCTTCTCCAGTGCTGACAGCGAGCTTGGGACCGATGTCAATACGAGGGATGCCAACGACTGCAGCGACCGAAATGCCTCGAAGCCCAAGGCCTCGACAGCTGCATCGGAGTCTACAGTCTCTTGAAGGCTTGCGAAGGCAAACACCTGCTGAAGTGCGCCCTCGTCCGTATACCCCAGCTTCGTCGCTGCCGAAACGAAGGCTTCCCGTGTGATTGTCCCAGATTTCTGAATGTCCACCTGATGAAGCAGAGCCTCGACGGATCCGGTGGCGGAAACCAGCCATTTGCAAGCTTTTGAAGCAGCTTCCAAGTCTTTCAGGCGCTTTGTGACACCCAAAACTCGAAAGTCTTCTCGCGTTACATAGCCTGCTCGGCTGGAGTCCAATGCTACGAAGAAGGCTTCGACCTCCTCGGGCTCCCGTGTGACTCCCAGCTGCTCAAGGCCCAATGCGAAGCTTTGCCGCGTCAAGAAACCCTCGGCTTCTGCATCAATGCTTGAGAAAGCTGTCTCCAAGCTTCCGTGCTTCTCTACAAGCAGGCCATACAATTCTACAAGCTGCTCTGGTGTCGCTGGCACAGTGATTTCCAACAGTCGCAAGAAATCCTGAAGACCGATGCGTCCTCCTAGACCCGTCCGTGGTCGGCAAAGGAAGTTGAAAACTGCTGGACCGTCTTTTCCCGGAAAGCCAGCACGCATGAGGCTCTCCTCGAACTCTTCCATTCCAATGTCGAAAGAGATGTCTGGCTCCGTTGGGGAGGCTGGGGTCTCCGGTTCCGCAGGCTCCGCAGCCTCCTCGCCTTCTTGAGCCTTGCCTTCGCCTTGGCCTTCTTCTGGTGGCAAATCAATGTGGGGCAGAACCAGCTGGCCGTCGTTGAAGTCACAGCCCAGCACCCGCAAGCTGTAGCGGAGGGGATGTGACTCCAAAGGCCCTTCGGCTGTGCCAGGCTCGGGGAGTGGGCCACCAACGTCAAGAAGCTTCTGTGGCAAGTGGTACAAACCCTCGAGACGCACGGTAAGGATGGCCCAGTCATGCAAATCTTCCGGACACAGAATGCGTCCGATGGGGGCAGCTGTAGATATCTTAAGCAACAGCCGTCCATTCGGAGGCTCAGCGAAGCTTGGCAGCTCCTCCGGCTGTGCTGCATCCGCATCAGCCTCAGCCTCAGGCGCTTCAGCCTTGGCGGCCTCTGCCGCGGCCGCAGCCGCCGCTTCCTCAAACTCGGAGCGAAGCTCCCCCATCAACAAGTCCGACCACTTCAGCTCCACGTCGAGTTCCAGCGAGGCGGTGTCATGAATCAAAGCACTCATGTCTACGAAAGCTTCAGCTAAAGCAACGGGCGTTGGCCCATTACGGAAAAGCTTCAGCTGCAGGGGTGCGCACAAACTGTCGAGGAGCTGCTGCCTCAGGGCACAGCTATACGCAGCGAAGTCTTGATCATGCATTTTGGCTGATGAGCAAGCCGAAACCGGCCTCTCAGCATCGCTCTGGCACGGCTTCGAGATTCTGCACAATGCCGTCGGAGGGTCGATGGAGGCCGGACGAGAATCCTCCTGAGTCGCCGAGGTTCCAGAGCTGCCGATGCGCACAGACGCTAGACTGCTCGCACTGCTCGCTACCCGCCTCTTTCTTTTTCTTACCCGCAGCTGCCTCTGCCTGGCATGCAAGATGACAAAGGAGGCCAAAGGCAAAGCGCGGTGGTGCTTCCGATGCCTCAGCCTTGAGCCGCTTCGCCTCTGCAAGGGCTTCGAGCGACTGGAACAGAAACGGTCCAGGCTCGACGGACTCCTCAACGTGTCGGCACAGGAGACTCGCCCTCCTGCGCTCTACTTCGACGGAGTGCAGTCCTCCACCTGTGCCTCGGAAGCATAATCCTGACGGATCTAGGCATGCTGCAAGGCTGCAAGGATCATCCTATAATGACCACGCCATGATGCCACGAACCCTTGCCGCCGTCCTCTTGCAAGCCCAAGCCAGCTATTTGGATAAAAGCCACCTCTGGCTTCGGGAGCCCGAGTGCTTGGGCAATCTCGATGTGAAAAACGATCCCCTGGCCAAACGAAAACGCATACATGTTCGCAGCTGCTTGCAGTAGCAGAGAACCAGCCTGTTCCGGTGGCTTCAGTTCTTCATCCATCCTGTCTGGAAACAGGATGAATGCGATGACGACTGAAACCTTTCTTCCCTATAGTTCCTGCAACAAGTTCAGATCAAGTGCGCTGTTATTAGCACTGCCAAAAAACTAGGCCGCTAAAACCAGAACAGCAACCTGCCGCTCCGGCTTTGCTTGCTTCCGGCTATTCGAAAGCAAGGAATGATGCGAAGAAGGAGAGTCCTGGTAGAGAAGGCGTCTCGGCAGCTATCTGGCACCAAGCATTCGCCTCCAGCTGTAAAGGGACGGAACTTTGAGAATCGAATCAATATAGCGCTGTTGGTACACTGCCCCCCATTTTACCCACCCAGCCCAAGCCCTGCCAAGACCCAAAACACTCCGCCAGCGAGATGGAGGCAGCCGAGTCACCAAGGGGGCGACTCCAACTCGCCGGCCAAGCAACCCCTCCACCTCTCCACCTCTCCTCTACCTAAAAGTCTAAAGAACTTCACTTGAGCCTGGAAGCTGCTCCGACTCCGACTATCCCCTCATGCTACAAACTGTAAAGACCATGTCTGAAAACTCTATATGCGTGCTCTCCTCCCCTAGAGCATTGAGCACCAATCGCAAGGGATTGGCGGAAACCGGAGTGGAACACCCAGACAGTAGGCCTCCAGCACAACAGCCACCAACATGGCGACTGACGGTTTTGTTGAAGATGTGCAAAGGCCGAGGGCGACACTGGGCCCACTGTCAAATTCGTAGCCGTTTCTCGTGAACCTCTAGTCGGAGCATTGCATTCCGGTGCAGCGCGCTGCCAGTCTGAGAACCGGACGCGTGTGCTACCTTGCAGCTGTGCTGACAGGTGGACAGGGTGGAAGTTACGCATTCTCCCTAGTGGCGATTTGACTCTGGCGGGCGGGGTAAGCCGACACAACGGCAAGGGTGAATCACCGTTCTCCTGAGCACGGCCCTGTTCGGCATGCTCCCACAGCCCACACTTGCTACGAGAACCTGCTGTGTTAGGCTATGTTCTCTTCAGCTAGGGAGCTCCCGCGGCTGCGGAACCATGCTGCTTAGACACGTCGAGAGCAGTGAGAGTGAGACTAAAGCGGCGACCCCGCCGGGTACGTTGTGGGACTCGCAGACCAAGACCTCGCGCCCGGCGCGTGCCTAAGTCCCAGATGCAAAACATTGCAATATTTCTTGATTTACGCAGGCCTGGGCTCCACACCAGCATACCAGCACATGCCAGACCACCAAATCCAGATCCTTTCTCATGTGCCAATCTGCGCATCTGCAAGATGCTACTATATGCTAGTCCGCCAATCAGGGTCTTCGATATCCAGCTCTGCGAAGAGATGCAGGGATCCGAAGCTTCAATCTGATGCTGCGGCCTATGACAACGACGTCCACTTCGCCATCCTTGGATGTCTACATATGCTTAGTCGTGCGCGTCCCGCAGCACGGAGAAGCTGAACGACATCAGAGCCAGAGCTATAAACAGCTAAATTGTGCTGTTGCATCTTCCCGTGCATCGTGAGCATAGACAGTAGGTGTCTGTGTCTCCCAGAGAAGGCATATCGGCAGGCTTGAAAACTCGAAGGCAAAACAAATTCTTGGGATTTCTCAGGATCGTACCTGCTTGCTGCTGGCAGCGGTGTTGTGGCGTTGTCCGAGCCTGACCACCGCGCAAGGCAAAGTGACTTGGGTGGAGTTTTATTTAGCCATTAGGGCCTTTGTATTTCTGGGCTGGCTTTCTTGAGGAAACCCTCCTACGGCCAACCTACTCTCAGCGAACATCTGGTCTTTGATGCTTTTCAATGATGAGAAACGGGATGTACGCTAGTTTACTACTCCCTTTTTGTACATGCATGTATACATATATAAATATTTACTCAGATTTATGTTTAATATGTACATATGCTGTACAGACTCTCTATACATTCATACATACATACATACGTACGTTTGTCCGGACGTACGGACGTACGGACAGACAGACAGACGGACAGACAGACATATACGCATACACGCATATACACGCCGGACCTATGTGTATGCGTAAGTGTGCATGTATATACATAAATATATATATATATATACATATATATATATATATATACATACATATACATATACATATATATATATATGGATGGTACCCCCAAAAACCCACGCCCTCATGTTCATTACAACGAGCTTAATCTTCGACTGTAGAAAGCTGCAGCTCAGGCTCTGGAGTTCGGGGACTCGTGACGCAAGATACTCTGATGCTCGACATTAGTTCCACTGCTGGCAGTGCTATATGCTTCCCCGCGGCACGAAATGCTTTGATGCTGTAGTCCGCTGTTCCACTGACTCCAAAGTCTCCACAGGGTATGCATTGATATCGCAACACTATCTTCCACATTTCCATAATGGCAAGAGTAAATACTTCCACAATTCCGGATTTGCGGAGGCTAACTCTTCCGGAATTCCAGATTTCCAGAATTCCAGATTGGCGGGGGCTGACAATTCCAGAATTCCAGATTTGCTGAGGCTAATCCTTACAGAATTCCAGAATTTCAGATTTCCAGAATTCCAGATTTCCAGAATTCCAGATTTTCAAATCTGGAATAATTCTAGATCTGATAAATCTGGAATTGGAAATCTGGAATTATTATAGCTCTTGCCAATCTGGAATTCTGGAATTTTGGTGACCTCCTGATTTGTGGCGGTTAATAACTCCAGATTTGCGGGGGCTAACAATTCCAGAATTGCAGTTCTTAGAGATTTCCAGAATTCCTGATTATGCGATCTGCAGTTCTATTTCAGATTCTACAATCTGGAATTCTGGAATGATTATCTCTTGCTTTCTAACCGGTACCAGATTTAAGAAATCCCCTATATCCGTAAATTCTCTAGATTTCCTCACCCAGAGGCCCGATGTACTGCATGTAGTGAATTTACTTCTGACCCTCATGGTTAGGATTCAAAGGTTCCCATGACTGAGAGGAAATTTCGGGAACTAATGACTCCGTTAAACCCTTATGGGGATAAGGATCAAGGAATTTGGTCAATTTATGGAAGTAAGGAAGTCCTTAAAGGCAAGACATGGGATGCACATGGGCGTCACGCCACTTGGAAGCCTGACTTTCCCTTGCCAGCTGACTTGTGCAGACTGCTCAACGACAAAGCCGATGCCGCTGCGCGCGATGTCATGCGCAGAAGGCACCACAACTCTGCACGTGCCACTTGGCATCGACGACGACGCGAAGCTCTGGAATGGAGCAAGCAGGCCATCAACCTCTCTGCGCAGGCGGGCGGGGCTTACAGGCTGTGGTGCGAGAAGCGACGCCTTGCAAGGCCCAAGAATGGGCAAAACGATGACGACGACGCAGCTGCTGATGGGGCGGCGGCTGCTGGGGCCGCTTCTTCGGGCGCGGTGGCTGCTGGCGCGGTGGCTGCTGACTCGGTGGCTGCTGGAGCGGTGGCTGCCGGCGAGGTGAACTGAGTGCGACCACGAGCTCCTCTGAAAACACTGTGTACAGTCTGAGTGCTTGAGCCTGCTGGTAGTCTCGCTCTCTCTGTAGTGGTACTGGCTGTCTGCTTGTACTTCCGAAAGTGTAGTTCGCGAACGCTTTGAAGCTTTCTCTAGCTTAACAAACCTTGCTAGAGTGATGTTGGCCTAAGTCCTTTAAAAGTCCCTTATCCACCAAACTACAACTCGACTGGTGAATTTCCAGATCTTGGGCTCTTCCTGATTCTCCCTATATACATCCTTTATCTACAACGTATGCAGGAGGGTACCCAATTCTATAGGGTGTTTTAGAAGGCAAACAAAAGGTACATCATGGACATATAGCAGGTATTATACCCAGTATTATTCTCCTAGTTATCCCCTTGTGAATCCTTAATATCTACAAAATATTCGATAAGGCATTCTATGGTGCATTTCAAGGGTATTCTATAGGATTGTGTTCGGGGTTTTCTATGGGGTATACAGAAGGTATCAGACACAGGGGGTGTTCTATGAGATAGTTGAAGGGTATCGCAGATGGTTTTCTATAAGGCCTATAAAACGGCGCATTATGTACCGTATTTCTTTGGGCATTCTATATATGGTATTCCATAAGGCGTTGTATAAGGGATTCTATACAGCATAAACGTAAACGTAAACAGTGTATTGTAGAAAGTATTCTATAAGGTAATCTTGAGGCTATAGGGTATGCAATACGGTGCGTGTACGGTATATAAGAGTACTTTATAATGTATTGCCTGGTTAGTCTATGTGCCAATTGTTAAGGTTTGTAAATGGATGATAACGGGATTCTATAAGATATTCTCTTCGATTCCTGATTTCTTCCTAGAAACCCCTTACCCCATAAGCTACAGTTTTAAAGGGGTTCTCAAATCTTGCGTTCGTCAGGATTGTCCGTTTACACATCCTTTGGTTGAAGGGTTATCTATAGCATATTCTATAAAGGCATATATACGGTATACAGGGGCTATCATATACAGGACCGTAGCAGGTTGCTATATGGTATTCTATAGAGTATTCCAGATGGTCTTCATCGATATATAGAGGGGATTATGCATTCCATTAGGTATTTCGTAAGGCATTCTATGTGGTATTCTACAGGGTTCCATAAGGCATTGTATAAGGTATTCTATAGGGTAGATATACGGGAGATTCCTGAAAATATATATCCGCCGAGGCCAAAGGCCCAGGCGTCTTGGGGATTACCTCAGGTACCCTCCACCTAATCCTCCTCCCTGCAGTCCGAAAGTCTGGAGACACCCGCTTTTTGCATTCATTTGCCACCCCCTTGCCCAGCTTCCCTTCATTTTACCGGATTTTCTGGCCTTCCCGCCCTGATCCCCTCTTTTCCTGCTGTTTTTTGCTGTTTCCCCCCTCCCCACCCGCTCGTGCCCAGCCGCACACTGACAAGCCTCGCTGAAAAAGCAGCTCTTCGGCGCCCCCGCACCTGTTGAATCGTGGGAGTCCTGCTCAAAGAAATCTCAATATAGCAGCCGTGACCGGAGCAGATTTCCTCAGTGATACAGAAGGGTTTGCCGTTTCATCCGGCGTAGCGTTAACATTATGAGGTCTTCTAGAGGCTAGAGGGTATTCGATAAGGCATTAAGGTATTCTATGTTAATGTCTTCCAAATGAAAAGTTTATAAGATATGCATAGAGGAGTTCTTCTAAAGGTTATCCTATCATGTGCTCCATATAGTGTATTGTATAGGGCGCCGTATGGGTATATGCAATATAAGGCGTGCGGGTTCCGGTGTATCATATATAGGTGGTCTTTTATCAGGTACATCTTTACAGGGCAATCTAAATGGTGTTCTAGACGGTGTATATATATATATGTCTATATATGTAAAAAACATATATATATATATATATATACAAAAAATATACAAGGTGTAAAAGTGGAAGTGCACAATGTATCCTAAAGGTACTCTCAAAGGTATTCTATTGGTTACTCCACAAGGTATTGTAGAAGATATTCTATAGAGTATGTACAGGTGTATTCTATAAGGTATTCCGTTATCTTTGTAAACCCCTCACTAAACAAGCTTCGATTTGTTCAAGGATTTCCTAGATCCTAGATTCTGCATTGCCTTCATTTAAACCCCTGGGTGTTCACACACGACATGCATTCGTACACGACTGCTTCTCGTGTTGCAAAACAACGCGAACTTGCACGTATGTTCTGTATGCATCTACCCAAGGAGATTTTTACATGCAGCAGCATGGGCTCTGAAAGTGACATGCAGCAGGAGAGCAGAGGTACCTCAACACATAAACACAGTGTCACGGTAAGTATAGATATAAGACTTGGAGCCTGTTTTTTTTACCAACTCCGATAAGACGCACCGAGATTGCAGATAGTGTGCATGAACACGAAATTCATCGACATTGACGGGGCTTTCCGCCCACATCTGCAACAACACGAAGACCCACACCAGTTGCAGGGTCGAGGTTGGTCTCGGCGGGGGTTACCATACCGAGCTTTGTGTACTGATATCGATTTGTCACGGGGCTCCGCATCTAGATTACATGGGTTCTGCGGGTTTTAATGGGGGGTAGCATATATGTATGTATATATAAATACATATACATATATATATATATATATATATATATATATATATATACATCATGCAGGGCTGCCACACCCCCCCTCCCCCCCCCACCCCATGGTATCCTCCCCCCTTCACCCCCGCCCCCCCTGTGGTGTGGGGCCTCTGGTGGTACTCTTTTTGCCGCGACGTTCTTATGTGTTGCTCCTTGCTTCCCTCTTGCTGCGGCACCGGTGATACTGCTCATGATGTTGTGCTGCTCCAGACCGGGACATGAGTCTACAATCAGACCATGCCCAACATCATCCTTGTCGTCGTCATCTTCATCATTAATACCTTCAAAAGAATATCTGCCACCATCACCATCGCCATACAACCCTCATAATTCAGCATTGCAATTCATGTCAGGTGCTGGAAACTACTGCGCGGATTGCCGCTTTCCGCACACGGCAGGGCAGAGTCCGACACTCCCGATCCGCGCACAAGGTCAAGAGGCGGGCAAGGTGTGGGTGGGGGGCGGGTCGGGGCGGGCAGAGCGGGTGGGCGTGCAGCGGCAGCAGGGAGGGGGGGGGGGGTGGCGCGGCTGCCCCCCCCAATGATATCCCCCCACCCCCCATGGTGCGCGGATCCGGGGTGTCTCGCTATGTCCTGCGGTGTGCGGAAGCGGCAATCGGCACAGTAATAGTTTCCAGCATCTGACATGAATTGCAATGCTGAATTATGAGGGTTGTATGGCGATGGTGATGGTGGCAGATATTCTTTTGATGGTATTAATAATGAAGACGACGACAAGGATGATGTTGGGCATGGTCTGATTGTCGACTCATGTCCCGGTCTAGAGCAGCACAACATCATGAGCAGTATCACCGGTGCCACAGCAAGAGGGAAGACAAGGAGGAACACATGAGAACGTCGCGGCAAAAAGAGTACCACCACAGGCCCCACACCACAGGGGGGGCGAGGGGGGGAGGGGGGAGGATACCCGGGGGATGGGGAGGGGAGGGGGTGCGTGGAAGCCCTGCATCATGCATACATATACATATATATATATATATATATATATATCTGTGTGTATGTGTGTGTGCGCGCGTGTATATATATGTATATATATACATACACACATATACAAAAACCTTATACAAACATACCCGAAGATACGATTGATAGACACTACCAATGCTATAGCTATCCTAGATACTGCGGATACTGTAAATACTGTTACTATGGATTCCGCACGTACTCTCTCGGCGAAAAGCACCACCTCCTAAGTGACACGCTCGATCTTGGCAAAAGCCAGCTACCAAGAGCCACCAATTGTACTTTCCCCACGTGTATGCTCTGCAACAGACACTTTCGATGACCGTGACATTTGCAGGAATTTCAGCACGCGTGCTAGCATTGCCCAGGCAGATGCTCGCCATCGCAGGCACCCGCTGAAAACACATATGAGTGGCATGGCACATCAATACTGTCATTCCCCGTCTCGACGCTCGATTTCGCCAAGCACCTGCCTGCACTTGCTCAAGACACACACACACACGCACACCTGACAGCACATCAAAAACAACCATTCCCCATGTAGACGCCCGATTTCGCCAAGCACGAACTCAAGACCTCGCTCAACACACACATCGGTGGCTGCTCAGCGCCAGAACTTAAACCTGCGCGATGCCCGCGCCAGCTTCCGCGAGGAACGCGCGACCTCCAACCCCATACCTACCAACCGGCAGCCAAAACCTGGTGCCCAGCCTTGCCCAGCACACTTGTCAGACGGTGCGATGTCACGGCGAATACACACCACCATCAAGACGCCCGTGTGGACAACACGCCCAACCAACAGACAAAGCACCCAACCTAACAAGCCTTGTGCTCTGCGGCGACGCCTAGGACCAACTAAAGTAATAACGATGCTTATGTACTGGTGGTACTGAAGACTAAGATACTGTAGATACAACCAGCACTAGGTAGGTTTGTCGGTATGTAGGTATGTAAGTATGCAGGTATGTAGGTATGTCTGTCTGTATGTAGGTATGATAGTATACTTGACCTTCATTAGCCCAGACTTTGCCAACATTCGCTCAAGCACATGAGCACTTTGGGACAGCCCAGAGAAAAGCCCTGGCAACTTCAGGGATACTTTAGCTTCGAAGTTGAGTGAGCTGTGCACATCTACTTTAGGGTAGTTCGTGTGCTATTCTGGTACGCTGTACTTTCGCAAGTCAGGCAGGTAGGCACTGGTATGTATGTATGTTATGTGTGTATATATATATATATACATATATATATATATATATACATATATATATATATATACATATATATATATATTAGGTATTATACGTCCATACATACATACATCGTTCCGATATCCTGCCAACTGACTGCTCTACTTGAGAGCTGGTTGCGGAACAGCGTAATTACAGCTCAAGAATGGCAGAGGTGGTGACTCCGTTTCTCTGATCTCTAGTCGCGGAACTACACAATCAGCTAGGAGGTTCCTGGTCTACGCTCCCAAAGAGTGGCAGAGGTTCGTAGCTTTCCAACCGGCACTAGCTGCAGAACAGCGGCCAGCGTGCATTTCGAAGTGGAAGATTTGATGGCTACGTTTTTCTGAGCTCTTGCATTTGGTTCGTTTGGGAGGGTCGCTTGCGTCTTCGTGTGCCCGAGCTGACTCCAACCTGTACAGCTTCTGTAAACTCGTACGAGACGTCTTCAGCTTGTGGCTCTCTGTGCACAGATAGTGACACCTTCTCCGGCGGTGCGGTACCTCCACCATCTATAGTCCGCAGTCCTACCTGTAGCATCAAAGAGTCTTTCTAGTATCTCCAATGTTTGCAGCATTTCTGGAAGTTTTGGTATTTTACTATTTATTACATACGTGCTTACGCACAGACATACATACACATAGGTACATACGTGCATACCTATTCGCCTGTACACATACATACAGTACATAGCAGTGTATATTAGTATATTAGTACACTTCCCATTGAGCAGATTGGTGTGCAAATATACAAAAAATAGATATATGAATAAATACACACACGCGCACACACACAGATATATATATATATACATACAGATACACACATACACATGTAACATGTAACATGTACATAGCTAGCTCACATCATGGGCATTATAGTACAGTACACGTAATATGCTGATTTAACCCATGATCATTGTATCACTATGTCTTTATCTATCAACGTGCTGGTCGGCTGGTCCTTTTCTTTCCTTCTTATTCACGTTGTTGGTTCGTTGTTACGTTCTTCATACTTCATCCCTTTCTTCCTGCCTGCCTTTCTTCCTCCCTTGCTTGCTTCATTTCTAGAAGTGCTCCAGTCAGTCATTCTTTCCTTGCTTCCTGTGCCCGCGACAAACCCCCGCCCAAAAAAGCAGACCGAAACCCACGCCCTCCGCACCGAGCTAGCAGTTGCTTGGGCAGCCTCTGCCTTGCCCGCAGTGTCCAGAGGGCGCAGAAGGGCACCTGTTGTTGAATCCCGATCTTTCAACATACGGCATACACTCAGACTTGATTCAGCTGCCGAGGTGCCGACGCTGAAGCCACTGACCCCGGATCTCAAGGAGCTAGTTCCTGCTATCATGCGCCAACCGCCAAGCCGCCAAGCCCATAGAAAGTCACAGAAGGCTCCTAAATCTGAAGTCATCGCGGACCGTCGTGCATTTTTACACAGGCACGTCGTCACCAATCTCCCCACAGGGATCATTGGCGGAAGCGATTGCTTCCACCCAAGCTTTGAGAGCAGAAGCATCACTGACGCGCAGGACCAGCTTCTTCACATGGAAGGCCTGGAAACCTGTCAGAAGGAAATCCCAGATTGAAGCGAGTCGAAGGGTCCGGCCAGCTTAGAATCAATCAAGTTGCGGCCGTCTCGCAACAGAACCACCAGCTGGAGCCCACCCAGTCCGGTCTTCGAACTGCTAGAGGCCGTCTCCTGCAACAAAGGATACATCGGATACATTGAGACAAACCGTGTGCATTGTCAATGGGTCCGAATCTGCGCCATGTTCGCACAGGGTGAACGTAAGCCTGTCCAGTCGCAAGCGGTTTAAAGGATCATCAGTCTGGTCCAGGTATAAGGGTCACGCCGCGGAGGATCAACAGCCTCAGTTGAAGTCCCAGGCTTAGGAGTTGCGAAGCATCCCCTGCTGCATATGCCACCACTAAGCCTAAGCCTTTTTCAGCAAAATAACGCGAGCCAAGCGGCTGCCAGTTTTGCAGACTTCGTGTGCAGGAATGCAAACGGGTTCAGGCCAGGCCCGGCTTCCATCTCAAAGAACAGCATCGGCCCACAAAGTGAAAGCCACACCTTGAGCGGCTCGCCCAAGCTTAAATTAAGCAATGCTGGGGGGGTGCTCAGACGATGTCGGATAAAGGTCAACTCGTCACTTGCATTTCTTCCGCCGTTGCATCTTAGATAGAACAGATTCGTGGGATTCGTGCTTCCATGTGCTTTCCCTGTTCCCACATTTCCGCACAACTTTGAAAAAGTTAACTTTACGGCTTTGCACAGTGATCTGACTCGAGTCCCCCGCGGCTTCGGAATGGGCGTCCTGAGAGCACCGGGAAGGCGCGAACATGTGAAATGTTAGTCGAGACTTCTTCGTCCAGGGCGCGAGAATTCCTTGAGCCTTCGCCTGAGCTCAGACTTAGCGCGGTCTGGCATTGAAGCTATGACATGCCAGGATCTGAGGGCATCGCGACAGGGGAGCCGCCCGTAGACTGGTCCAGACTAGACTGCATGCGGGCTGATGCTGTGGACTCACCTGGGCTCTCTGTCTCTCTCCCCCTTCTTCCACAAAGACAAGAGGAGCAATCACACCGCCCCTCTGTGGCAAGTGCGCGCCGGTTAGTTTGGTCTGCTGCAAGCACTGTCTACAGAGAGGTCCGAGGGGCGAGCCCCGTTCAGTAACAAGAGCCCTCTATCCTATCAAAGTACTCCAAGCCTCATCGGCTCCGCTTTTATTCTCTCTCTCTCTCTCCCTCTCTCTCGCTCCTCTTCTGAGGGGCTTGTCAGGCCCCCCGGCCTCGTGGGCCCCCCGTTTGTTACGGGGCTTTTCGGTGGGGCGTGAGAAAACATGGGTTCTCCCGGGTTTCACAAGAGAATGTACTCTCGCTCTCTCTCTCTCTCTCTCTCTCTCTCTTTCTGAGCAGTCTGTCAGTGTGGCCCCATTCGGGGGTGGGGGATTTTCACGTTCCCTCGAGTGTACCTGTGATACCCATCCGCCAACAAACACCCCCTCCTGCCTGCTGCTCCTGCCTGCTCCTGCCTGCTCCTCCTGCCTGCTGCTCCTGCCTGCTGCTCCTGCCTGCTGCCCCTGCCTGCTGCCCCTGCCTGCTGCTCCTGCTGCCTCCTGCGCTGCCTCCTCCTCCCCCTCCTCCCCCTCCTCCTCCTCCTCCTCCTCCTGCTCCTCCTCCTCCTCCTCCTGCTCCTCCTGCTCCTCCTGCTCCTCCTGCTCCTCCTGCTCCTCCTGCTCCTCCTGCTCCTCCTGCTCCTCCTGCTCCTCCTGCTCCTCCTGCTCCTCCTGCTCCTGCTCCTCCTGCTCCTCCTGCTCCTCCTGCTCCTCCTGCTCCTCCTGCTCCTCCTGCTCCTCCTGCTCCGCTCCCCTGCTCCCCTGCTCCCCTGCTCCCCTGCTCCCCTGCTCCCCTGCTCCCCTGCTCCCCTCTGCTCCTCTGCTCCCCTGCTCCCCTGCTCCCCTCTGCTCCCCTGCTCCCCTGCTTCCCTGCTCCCCTGCTCCTCCTGCTCCTCCTGCTCCTCCTCCTGCTCCTCCTGCTCCTCCTGCTCCTCCTGCTCCTCCTGCTCCTGCTGCTCCTGCTGCTCCTGCTGCTGCTCCTGCTGCTGCTCCTGCTGCTGCTCCTGCTGCTGCTCCTGCTGCTGCTCCTGCTGCTGCTCCTGCTGCTGCTCCTGCTGCTGCTCCTGCTGCTGCTGCTCCTGCTCCTGCTCCTGCTCCTGCTCCTGCTCCTGGTCCTGCTGCTGCTCTGTGCTCCTGCTGCTCCTGCTCATGCTCCTGTGTCCTGTGTCCTGTGTCCTGGTCCTCTGTCCTCTGTCCTCTGTCCTCTGTCCTCTGTCCTCTGTCCTCTGTCCTCTGTCCTCTGTCCTGTGTCCTCTGTCCTCTGTCCTCTGTCCTCTGTCCTCTGTCCTCTGTCCTCTGTCCTCTGTCCTCTGTCCTCTGTCCTCTGTCCTCTGTCCTCTGTCCTCTGTGTCTCTGTGTCTCTGTGTCTCTCCTGTCCTCTGTCCTCTGTCCTCCTGTGTCCTCTGTCCTGTGTCCTCTGTCCTGTGTCCTCTGTCCTGTGTCCTGTGTCCTCTGTCCTCTGTCCTCTGTCCTCTGTCCTCTGTCCTCTGTCCTCTGTCCTCTGTCCTCTGTCCTCTGTCCTCTGTCCTCTGTCCTCTGTCCTCTGTCCTCTGTCCTCTGTCCTCTGTCCTCTGTCCTCTGTCCTCTGTCCTCTGTCCTCTTGCTCTTGCTCTTGCTCTTTCTCTTTCTCGTTCTCGTTCTCTTTCTCTTTCTCTTTCTCTTTCTCTTTCTCTTTCTCTTTATCTTTCTCTTTCTCTTTCTCTTTCTCTTTCTCTTTCTCTTTCTCTTTCTCTTTGCTTTGCTTGGGGAGCAGTCCTCCCTCTCGCTTGCTCTGTCTCTCTCTCTCTCTCTCCAGCTTTGCTTTGCTCGGGGCTTGGGGCGGGAGCAGTCCTCCCTCTATCTCTCTCTGTCTTTGCTTCGCTTTGCTGACAGAATGGGCCCGGCTGTACTTTTTTTTGCTTGCTTGCTTGCTAAGGGGTGTGGGTGCATGCAGGCACGCACCCTGGCCCGAGGGCCTACCCCCCTGGCGCGCAAAGGTTCGCCCTCAATGCCCCTTTCCGGGGTTGAGGGGTTGACACATTCCCGCGGGTACCTTTCCCCCAACCAGACCTAAGCTCAACCAATAAGACCCCGATGGTCCCACTCGCGTCGTCTGTGGCCCCTCCAACTCAAACTACCAGCATGCGCAGGGGCGATTGCTCTTCTAAGTGGAAAACAGGATCCTTAAAAGCCATACACTACAGAAGCCTAGCACCAGCATCGAAGGATTCGCCGCAAGGATCGCTCTCAACACTCAAACATGACCTGAGGCAGCAAAACACAATTTGGAAACAAGGTTTGCTGACTAGGCTCCAACCCCTGCGACTTGTGCTGACAAGTGCTACTTGCGGTTTTTGTGTTTGTGCGCTTGTTGGCAGCGCAGGTCCCCTCATCAGGAAGCACGTCAAGTCAGGCTAAAACCAACATAGAGGGTAAAACACACCATGGGGTCCCCACATTGCTGGGTGTGGGTGTGCTGGTGGATGGGTAGCGCTTGCCTTTGGGTTAGGAAGCAAGGGGGCAAAGGTAAAGCGGCATCAGGGAACAACACACACCTGAGGCTTCCGCATACCCGTAGGTGGATGCATGGTGCTTGTTGCCGTTTGTATGTTTTGGTAAACATGGTAAGCCCCCGAATAATTGCGTGCAAAATCACACAGACGAGTGTTAGGTAGCGTCTGAGCCCCGACGGAAAAGTTAAGAGTAGGAGCTCGGGCGTCTTTCTATGCTTTGAGCCCCACCAGAAGTAGTAGAAAAGATTAGTCTTGGTGTAGTTCTGCCATTAGCGTCTCTCTACGCATCAGTTAGAAACTGTTGGAGAGAGCGTCTCTCTGCGCCCCGTGGCTTGAAAGGAAAGGTAATCCTGCCATCGGCTTGTTCTACTCTTTTGACAGAAAGGTGTGGAAGGGAACGTCTCTGAGCGTCTTCTACGCGCCAAAGGAAAAAGCGGCTTGAAAGGATAACGACGTCTCACAACGCCTGGGAATCACAAGGACAGAGAAGAGTGGTGGGAGAGCTACGACCGAGTTCAAACCTAGAGCTTTGTCCCTCAAGGTCGCAAAGATACAGAAATTGTAGGCAGACTGCCCCAGCTTAAGCTGCTACCCAGTGAGACAGGTACGACCTCAACGGAAAAGGTTGTGCACTGGTCGTAAAAGGCTCGGATTCGGAGTGCTTAATAATTGGGTGCTTAGTCTCAGTGGGGCTCGTGCTCTGCTGGTCCTGACCTGACCTCATCATGCATCCCCGTCTGGCTCCCCGTCTTCGTCGCCAGCTGCTGCTTCTTGCGACGATTCCATTGCTAGTCGTCGGTTGTGGCTTGTCACAGCCGGTGCTGGGTAGTGGAGGCTCGTATTCTTCATAATGTAGCAGTTAGCTTGATCTTGAGGTAGTACTCCGATTTCTCCCAGTTTAAGTGTAGTGGGCGGCCGACGTGGTGGGACAGCGGAGGGCGTCAGCGATGCAGTAGGTTGTCCCCGTGCCCTCAGGAGTCTGCAAATAAAGGTTCCTGCAGTTTCCGCCTTGAGCTGGTGGCCACTCTCACGATTTTGTAGGTGTGGACGTATGGCTCAGCTACTTTTTAGGGCTGGGCCTTTTACTTGTGAGAGTGCTGCCCCCTTCCCGCTAAGGGGGTCAGCACCCTCTCGAGACTGCGATGGTCGGGGCAAAGATGTAGATGTCGGACCACCTCGAGCCAAAATGGCTACTTTTTCTCGTTTCTTTCTTTTGCCAGGGCTATGGTGAGAGGGATTTCCCCCCTCACCGCGCGCTTGTGCGCCCCCGACTGTTGCGGGTCCCAAAATGTTGCAGTCACGATAGTCACGCACTCAAAGGCAAGTTTAGAAACACAAAAACTTTTTCTCTCTATTTCTCTATCTCTCTCTCTCTCTCTCTCTCTCCCTCCTGGGCATGAGGGACGGTCAAGTCCCCCCGGGCATCATGCCCACCCAACGTGTTGTTGGGCTGAAGGGGAGTGAGAAACGAGTGGAAGTCATCTAAAGCTGAGGCCATACATGATACCATATCGGACCAATATCGGACCGAGATGACTGTACACTCTCAAAGGACACATGCATTTTTGCCAGCTTGTTCCCCCTATGTGGAGGGGTTTTTTGGTAGGCAGCACAGCCATAAAGTTAAGTTTCGGTGAGTTATCGCTGGATTTGACTGGACCGCTTCCACCTGTCTCTCTTCTATCTCTCTCTCTCTCTCTCTCTGCCTCTCTCTCTCTTCCGGGTGGGAGGCAGGGGCGTTCAGGCCCCACCCCGTTCGGTCCGCACACCCGCAGCTCTTGGCGGGAAAGATTCCCCCTTCAGTTTTCCCCAGGGAGGCTCGGCTGTGCGAACAAAGAGGTGCCGGTCTTTATGCTGAAACGTTTACCTGAGAGGTCTCTAATGCCACACAACAACAAAGGACTAAAGGTTAGCAAACTGCAAAGCTTCCCCCTGTTCAGGAAGTCGGACCTTGTGGTGGATGAGCACATGGTTGTGGCTACCAGTCAAAACAATACAGGAGTGGGGCAAAGCCAAGCAAACGACTCAAAACTAAAGGACGCTCATATTCCAAGCTTCACGACTTTCCCGCTTCCGACAAGGTCTGCAGTGCCTCTTTTTGTTGGAGTGCCATGTACATGCTACTCTGCACGAAGCTGCTGCGGCTCCCCGTCAGTAGGCTTGTGGCTTGTGTCTGGGCGTCGGTCTGAGGGCTCGCTCTTCTTCCTCAGGGCATAAGGGGCGGGTCAGGCCCCCCGGCCTCATGGGGCTCCCATGTGTTATGGGGCTTTTGGCGGGGCATGAAAAAACATCGATTCCCCCAGTTTATGCAAGAAGGTTTATTGGACTATGAGCTGACTGGGTTCATCGATGGTTGGTGGACACGGTCACGATCCTTTTTTCTGTGAGTATTGGGTTACACAACAGAGCTCCGGTTCAAGTAGCACAGTTCCCCCAATTCTCACATGTGGGCTATTGTCTAAATGACTTTGCCTGAACGTGGCCGAAATGGTGTGTACCTTCGGGCCCCGCCTCGTTTGGAAGAGAAACGCTTTGGTTAGCTCAACTGTACTGTCAACACATGAAAAATGGCATGGGGAAAGTGCACTAGCGCAGACAAACATGGGAGTCTTCTGCAGCACCGAATATATGAAATATGAAGGGTCTAGACCGGAACATAGGAGGAGAGTTGGAATATGCACCGAGTTATGAACGCAGTAACATGGCATCCACGGCACGGAGTTCATGTCTGCTACTGGATTCTTCGGTTGAAAAGGCATGCTGTTTCGGTTGTATCAGGGTCGATTGCATCAGCATAGCCACTCCCCATCCCGTCGGTTGGTGTTGCAAACAAAGACCAATGATGGTTGAATTTGGTTGGCCGTCATAAATTCTTTGCGCTTTCTTTAAAGGCATACACGAGTTAGAGACCTTGCAGTCGCTAGACTCATGCGGTTATATAACTGATAAACCGAGCCACTTGTGGACCCTTAGGTCATGTTCTTCAACAACCATTAGTTATAGTTGCTGGAAGCCCGGGGCTGCGAAGACGTCCGATGAACCCAGCTTTCTGTCCACCGCTTGAAGGTTTTGAAGGCAGAAACAGGTTGTCTGAATCTGCGCCGCAGGAAGCATCGGCTTGAAGATCCGCTTAGTAGGCTATGTTTTTCCGACCCATTGGATTCTGAACTGGAATATACGAAACCTTACAGCATTCAACACGCTGGCTTCCGAAATTGCGGTACCACCTCTACGTCTCACCGGTTTCGCTGTAGTCTTCCATGACACAGGACTGGGCAACTAGTGGTAAGCGGCAAAGTTGGCAATACTTCACTAGCACCGAACTAGCGCCCAGCTAGCGCCAAATGCGACCTACAAAACATGAAATCATCAGTTTAAAACATCAATCGCACGACGCTGCTCCAAAGGTTTGCAAACCAACATACGGTTGAAGACATTTGTGGTTACGGAATGACGTCGGGCATTCAGTCCAGAATCCAGCTTGCGGCTGCGGCCTTCGGGGTCGGAAAGACATAGCCCACTACGCGGATCTTCAAGCCAAAACTTCCCGCAGCGCAGATGCCAGAGAACTACCTGAAACAACCTGTTTCTGCCCTCAAAAACCTCAAACGGTGACAGAAACTTGGGTTCCTCGGACAACTTCGCACCCCCAGGCGTCCAGGACCTCATGGTTAATGAGGAAGATGACCTAAGGGTCCACAAGTGGCTCGGTTCATCACGTAGCTGCATGAGTCTAACGAATGCAAGGTCTCTAACCTGTGTATGCCTATAAAATAGCGCAAAGAACCCCCGAGTGATAAGATGGCAGGTTGACGTCGTGGACATGACGGCCAACCAAGTTAAACCATCATTGGTCTTTGTTTGCAACACCAACCGACGGGATGGGGAGTGGCTACGCTGATGCAATCGACCCTGATACAACCGAAACAGCATGCCTTTTCAACCGAAGAACCCAGTAGCAGACATGAACTCCGTGCCGTGGATGCCACGTTGCTGCCTTTTCAGCTCCGCAAGTGCAGATACGACAGAATTCGGCACTGCCAACTGGAGCCCGCATGAGGCTGTTATATCTCATCCACCAAATCACAAAGCACTCCAACATACATACATACATGCATGCATACATACATACATAATTTACATAATTATATACCTGTGTATAAATATGTATATACATAGATATATTAATCAGTTACTACGATCGCAGACGCTCGGTGCCCTCACTGAACAGACTATCGGCGATCGCACCTTTTTCATGCGACCGCAACGTGGGAGTCGGCCACAGTCGGATCATCAAAATTTCACTTGATCTTCACAAGTCCGATCGGACCCCCGATCGCCGAGGGGTGCGCCATGGCATTCGCCACAGACCGCAACATCATCCGATCGGACACATCAGACAAGCGATATTCCCCGCGAACAAAATTAAAAGTCTTCGATCGGATCATCGGGCTCCGGCGACGGCTCCTCGATTGGATCATCGTCGAGGGGGGCCGCGCCGAGCAAGTCAATCAACTGCCGCTCGGCGGCACGAAAAGCTGCATCAGGAGCAGCTTTGGCTCTCGAGAAGCCTGGTACGCCGCGATCTGGGCGGGAGTCGGGGGCGCCTGGAACTATGTACTGAGCAGGCTCGGCGAACAAAGGAGAACGCCCTTTCGGAGCCGCTCGGCCTTGGCGCGGCAGACCAGCCTTGGGATCCACATAGTAGACCGGCTGATCCATGCCTCTGTTTCGATGAGCTCTGGCCGGGGGCGCTTTGGGCACCGGCCGCTGAACAGAGGGCACGCCCATCACTTGATCCCAGTGGAGGGGAGGATCTGCCCCGTGATTGTAGCCGGCCGGCTGGTGACGATCGCGATCACGATGAGCCGGCGGCGTGACCCAGGGGGTCTTTCGGCAGAAATGACACATATCCAGGCGACGATCGCAAGCCGTGCACAAAGGAGTGCGCTGGTTGGGGGCCCACTCTTCGCGGGGGACCCGAACGGCTGCGTAACATTCGTCTTGGCCGTCCCCGTCGCAGAAGCAGCCGGTGAACAGGCCGCAATCCACGCAGGGACGGCAGAGCTGATCTGTGTCGCCGAAAGCGAGCGCTTGAAGGCCAACGTCGTTGCGAGGATCCCGCATACCGAAAAGAACAGATAGGGTGGAGAGGGTGGGATTTTTCGGTATGGCCCGATCGGCTATCGCCAAAATGGCCACGGAGAAGATAGATCAAGTCTGTTCCAACGATCGCGAAACTGATCTCCTAATTCCTACCCACCAGACCGATAATTAGGAGACCAGTTACTACGATCGCAGACGTTCGGTGCCCTCACTGAACAGACTATCGGCGATCGCACCTTTTTCATGCGACCGCAACGTGGGAGTCGGCCACAGTCGGATCATCAAAATTTCACTTGATCTTCACAAGTCCGATCGGACCCCCGATCGCCGAGGGGTGCGCCATGGCATTCGCCACAGACCGCAACATCATCCGATCGGACACATCAGACAAGCGATATTCCCAGGCCCTCAAACTCCTTTCGGAAAGTCCGAGAGGACAGTGATCCAACCACACATCAGACCTGTAGCGACATCACCACGAGAGGGATTATCCGCCGGGTTCGAATCGGTCGGTACCCGATCGATATAAACAGAGCACCTAAGCTCCAGAACAAGCTCCCAGAAAATTCCTACGAGCTCGCAGACGTCCTCTTTTGCAGAGTAGCCTTTGATCAAAGCTGCCTCTACAGGCTCGGAATCGATAAAGAGGAGGACCAGCTTTCCACGGATCTCTTCCCTGAAAGTCTGTATCGCAGCGACCGCGGCCAAAAGTTCGATCATGCAAATTTGGGTTTTCCGGGGGAACCACCTCGACATGATCTGCCGTGACACCCCCGAGGCGAATTGCCTAGGCTGATCGTCCCTAGTGAACATCACTCCTCCAATCATCTCAGAAGAGGGATCCTTGGGGTTCGAGCTCGGCGCCGATCCATCCGTGAAAATCACCACGTCGGACTTCCGCGGCCCCGAACTGGGGATAGGCCTCGGAGGCCCATGCATCACGAGCGTCCGCCACTTGTAGAGGGAGTAGAGGAGAGCAGGCGATAGGCTCGTACTGACCGTCTTCCGGGAGTATTGCCTCTCCGACAGAGATCTCAGGAAGGCTCGGCCGATCTTCCCCCAGAGCTGCGAAGCGCCGAACATCAGCTTTCCTCTGAGCTTCCCGGCTTGGCCGGGAGACATCTCTTCGTGTTCCAGGATCGACGAGATCTCGTCGAAGAGCTCCTGCTTCCTGGACTTCTTGATCTTGAGCAAGTACTGATCGAGGTCATAGGTCACGCCCAGGATCGTGGGATCCGAGCAGAGCTGGAGCTTCTGCTGATCGAACCGGGCCCCGAGCCACCAATGGACCTTCTCGGCCAGCGCGAACGCACTATCTGCCGTGGCCTCCGGCTCGAAGCCGTACTTGTCGTCATAGAAGTTGAAGCCGGCCACGATGAACACGCGCCTTAGAATGTCGGTAATCGCAGCCGAGCGGCGGTTGTAGTTATAGACGGCCGAGACCAAGCCGAAGGAGTGGCCGACCATCACGAAGAACGCCACCTTTCCCGTGGCCGGATCCTTCAGAGCGACCACACTCCACTTGCGATGGGCCGGAGAGATCGGCACCTGCCGATAGGCTCGCCGCTCGTCCAGGACCCAACCACGTAGCGGGGACTTCGGCAGCCGCGAGCGCAGCCACTTGATCACCGCCACGTTCGCGTCCGTCGAGGGGAGTTCGAGTTTCTCGGTGACGATCGTCGCCATGTTGATCCCATTTGAGGTAGCACTGTCAACTCCCCTGACTTTGTTCTTTTGAACCACTTCAAAGCGCTGAGTAGGGATCCAACGATCATCGCCGACGAACTCCGAGACTTCGGCCTCGTCGAAGAAGGGACCGATCGCCGACCCTTCTCGAACATCTTCCATGGTCCCTTCCCAGACCTTGGGAGAGTGCTCGGTGATCGGAGATTTCCGAATCGCGCCTAACACCTTCGATCGAAATTCCCAGGCCCTCGAGCGAAGGGCATCAACCGAGAGATGCTCCGCATGAGGTTTGCGATCGGGCTTCCATCGGTGGGAGGAGGCAATATCGCCGACGATCGGCATGCCCGCCATGATCTGATCTACCAGGTCAGTGTCACTGCATTTGGCCTCATTCATGAGCTCCCGCCAAAGGGCGACGTGGAAGAACTGACCCATTTCCAGTGGACGATCGTCTGGGCCGCCGCGAAGAAGACGGCGCAAATGCCGATCTGGTATCTGCTTGAGCAAGGAGTCAGAGGACGGGAGCAGATCCTGAGCTCGCCGTTCCCAATGCTGCAGAAGAGAGGCTCGACGATCGCGCACCTGAGCAGGATCACGAACAATTTGCTCCAGAACATCAAGGAGGTCTGGGTCGATATCCGCGTCCTTTGTGAACGGGTGCGTAGCTTCCAAGGCGAAAGCGATCGCTTCACCCGGGTGCATCTCCGTGCCGATCAGCGGAGCCACGACAGACTTCTTCATCTGGTAACCCGCGGCGACGGCCTTCTTGCCGGCCGATCGTTGACGATGTTCCGCGGCTTTGACCGGGGCGCCATGGGGCCGCTTCCGATCGGAGTCCGGGGTCTCGAGCGCAAAAGTGAGAGTTTGCCAGGACTGATCCACGTGATCACCTGTGTTCACCGGCGCCGGCTTGAAGCCCAACTGAAGGAGTTGTTCGAACTCGTCGGCAGGGATCCGATCGACCCCCTGCACTGAGTACACGGCGAGGACCACCCGAGTTCCGATCCAGGGCAGAGTCGCGTGCAGAGCTTCCTTAGCGTTGAAGAGGATCTTATTGTCGACGAAGTCGGTGAGGAAACCGGGGATGGAGCGTCCCTCGATTTCTCTCACATCGGGCCCGAGCGGGTCTTCGATCCAGAGCCCGCCTCCTTCAAACGACCCGAGCTTGAAGACAATGTTCGGGATCGGCTCATTGCCCGAGTCACGGTGAGGTTCGGCCTCCTGATCGTAGAGGACGGCGAACGACGTGAAGAGCGCCTCAGGAGCCTGTTGAGCGATGTACGTGGTGATCGCCTTGATCGACCACGGCCATGAGTGACAGGACGATCGCAGTCTTGTGATGCCTCCATGGCGATAGGCTCCCGCGAAGAAAGCCCCGCCTCGTTCGTCGGCAGCCTTATGCTGACCCTGAACAGGGAGCTCTGTAGCCAAGTCGAGGATCTCCTCACGCAGAAGCGGAGCTCGCTTTTTCAGGAGATCTTGTGCGCGGGATTCCAGATCACAGCCCCCACGCGCGCCGGACAAGGTAAGGTGAGGAGCACTATCAGATTCGCTGGGAACCGATCAGTGGTTGCCGATCATGGCATGCGGCTCCCCACAGACCATGCACAGGTGCTTGAAACGACAGTTGTCGCCAGACACGCACCCGAGCGAGGAGTTGAAGTAGTGGCACCGGCGAGCGCCCTGCACCTTCTTGGCCGCATCGGCGATGAGCTTCCACTCCTTCTCTGGGATCCGATTGTCCCGCTTGAGCTTCTTGTTGGGATCTTCCTTAACGACCTTCTTCGGCGGATCGTCCTTCGAAGGAGTCTGCAGTCGCTTCTTCTTCTTCCCTCCGCCCCGAGGCCTTTTGAACGGGGTGTGGGGAGGAGGAGGAACTTCATCCTCCTTGACCTGATCAGGGTTATTCGCGAGCTGCTGGCGGTTCTGTTCCATCTTCGAGAGAGTCGCTGAAGTGCGAGCATCGTTCCACAAATATTTGTGGTTGGTGAGCACCTCGACCAGGGCCTGCGAGAACGAGATGTACGTCGCCCTCTGTTCAGACAGCAGGCGAAAGATCTTCTTCCGGATAGCTCGGTCCGCCGCCATGAGGAATGGCAAGCCGGGACATTCCGAGCGGAACTGCTCCAATTCCTGCAAGTACTTCAGCGGGCCCTCGGCGCGTGAGAACGCGCAAATGTTGAGGTATTCGAGCGCCATGAAGAAAGCATGCAGACGGTTGAACAGAGTCGTGACATCGGTGACCGGCTCGGGTTGATCAGCCTTAGAGATGGACAGGAGATCTTCGGCGTTCCGAGAAAGTCCAGACTTGACCACTATAACATCCGAGCGGGTCCTGATCTCGGCCGGCTCGTAGAATGGAACTATCCCATGGATCAGGAAATCGCGGGACAGCCGTTCGACGAACTTCTTATGCGGCTCTTTGGCGTCGATCAGGATGACGTCGGGGTGAACCCTCACGAAGCGATCGCGAAACTCCGCGTGGTCCTCTTGGGAGAGCTCCGGGATCTTGTTCGGGTCTTCCTCCATACGAGCTCGCCGAGAGGCGTATTGCGTTTGCAGCGCTTGAGCAGCTTGCCACACCGCTGCCAAGGACATCACGGAGAGCTCCTGTGCTGCCGCATCAGCCCCGAGCGGGGTCAAGTCATCTTGCCACAGCCGACGGATTGTCGCCTTCGCCGAGGTGAGATCCTGCCCCAGCATTGCGAACATCTCGACTGTGAGGAGACCTTTGTCGGCCGAGAGCCTGCAGAGGGCTGGATCTAGCCCCTGTCTCCCGAAGATCTGGCGCAGGTTCAGCTTCGGGGTCGCCGCCTCATTCGCGTATGCGGTGCGATCGACCATGGCTGCCTAACGAGCTGTCTGAAAAGAAAAGCTACGGTCAGGGAGAGGCTCAGCTCGAGTGGCCATCGTGACTGCGAACAGCTGTGTTCACGGCTCCGTAAAGATCTTACCGGAACACAACGAGCACATCTGAGTACTCGGCGGAATCTCGCCGAGATCCTCGCACTCGGTGATCGCGTACCGGCCGCAGAGCGTTCGCTCCGTGCCCGTACCATCTATATACATGGCATGATATTTAAGACTCAGATCCTTTGAGGACCCCGCAGCCGATCTAGCCTTGGTGACATAGGTCAGAGCGAGATCACCGAAGTCGACCAGATTGGTATCGTCGGCCTCGAACTCCGGTGGAGATTTCCAGTCGGATGCTATCCTCTTCGTGAGCCGCTTGACCATCTCGATCGAGATCTCTTTGCGGCTCCGAGCGTACTTCAGGACCAGCTGGCTCGGATCCTTCCAGTTCGCTTGGAGCCCGATCTCTTTATCGGGCTCCTGCGCCTGGACCGCCGCCGAGAGCAGCGTGACTCGGCAGGAGTGCCAGGTGATCTCCGGCACGATCTTCAGGAGCTCCTTGAGCCGCTCGGGCGAGATGTGCCCGCGCTTCAGATCGTCCGAAGCTGCAGTAGTGAGCACGTACCGCAGCCACAGGATGCTCCGTTGGTAGCTGGCAGGCCGATCGGCGAATCGCTCAGCCGATTCGAGCTCTTTCATGAAGTAGTCGCGATCGTCCATTTCGAACGCAGCTGCGTGCCATCCGTCTTCCATCCAGTCGGATCCGGAGACGGAGACTCTGGCCGCCGCGAACCGCGTTCCCTTCTTTTGTCGCTCGACCTTAGTCTGCCAAACCACCCCATAGAGAGCCTCGTCCTTCAGGGCGAGCGCCTCGGGCACGACGTGGAGCGCGTCGTCGAACCTGAGGGACGAGTAGATCATCACGAGAACCCACCATGCGAAGAACGCCATGGGGAATTGGCTCGACTTAAAACGAGCGCACACGAACCGCTCGAGCGCCGCCACCAAGATCAGAGGGATGGGAACCGCTTCCCTCGTCTCTTTCCCGCGATCGCCATAGACCTTCTTCTGCAAGGCCATGATCCGGGGATCGAGGAGGTCGGGCAACGACAAGCCGATCCGCTTGCAGATCCATTTGACCGCCCCACGTACCGAAGGTATCACGGTGGGGCCGCAACCTCGGTCGGAGAGATCTAAGAGGTACTTGACGAGCACGTCGGTAGTCAGCGGGATCACCACTAGGTTCTGCGACCTCGCCCAAGTCTCAATCCTCTCCCAGTGACGAACGCACTGCTGGATAGTGCGGAAACCGCCACTCTCGAAGACGATCAACCTCAATGCATTCATCTCATCTTGAGACAGGGGTGATCCCGGCTTCGGGTTGCCCGCGATCGCGGCGTGCTCGCCGCACCTCTCCACGATCGCTTTCAGCCTCATGCCCCACTTTCGGGCCTCGCCGAGCTCACGGGTTTTGAGCGATGCCTGCGGATCTTCAGGCCTCGGCTCGATCGCCCGCGGCCTCTTGGCGAGCGGCAATGGCATAGGAGGCTCCTTGCAGTCCCCTTCGACTTCAGTGGCGATCGCCCGAAGACGACCGGAGCTTCAGCCAAGCCGAATCCCAGATCAGTGGCCAGATCAGCCCAGCCCGCTGCTGCCGTGCTACGAACCAGCACAAACAACAGCTCGATCGACGGAACCCACCTGCCGAGCTCCTCCTCGTTCTTCCGCCGATCTGGCGTGTGGAGTTCCTCGAGGGCAGGGACAAGATCAATGAATGCTTGCACACACTCAGCGATCGTCCCGTCCGAAACAGCCGTGAGCTTCTCGAACTGAGCCATCCGAAGATCCACCAACCATTGGCAAAATTCATCCCCGAACAGGGGGAGGGATAGGATCTTCCGAACGGACCTATCCATGCTGGGCCTGAACAGCTGCACGAACGATCGCACGTGCCTGCTAATGGTAACCGAGCGCCGTGCCTGAGACAGGTATTGATCAATCTCACTTCCGGCAGAACATGCGCTGGGATCTAGCGCGCCGAGAGGATCGCTCGGCATGTTTGTTCCGCGGAAGAGCCCGGCTGATCCGCCAGGAGGCTTCGGTCGCGCGGCGCACCACTCTCTTAGGAGCGTGCACAAAAACCGACCATCACCTAGGCTTCGATCGACAACTACTCCGAATTGTCCATCGTGTAGGGCACCGTTGACGATCTGGCCGGCGGGTAAGCCGGGGCGAACGCCTTCGGCACCGTGGTCGTAGTGGAGGGGGAAGCCGTGATCTCTTGGCCCGTTTCCTCCACCCTGACCGTGCTGATCCGCTCGTACTCCGCCTGCTCACGGTGCTGGAGCACGTCGGTGAAAACCTGAGGCGTGATCGCAGCCGACGTGCGCGAGAATCGCATGTCGGCCCTCATGCGATCGCGGGCATCGGTGACGACCTCCTCGGCAATCTGCTCCTGGCCGAGCTGGCCCTCCTCCGGCACCGGAACAGTGCTCACCCTCTGGTCGAACACCTGCTGAGCCGAGGTGGGCATGTTGGTGATCGCCGAAGTGACCGAGGAGCCCAGCTGCTGAACCGCCTGCCGAGCCGCCTCTTCCATGAGAGCCGGGGGGCCATTCCGAGCTCGAACAGCGTTGTTCTCATCGTGCGACCGGTGGGCGAGCGCCTCCTGCCGGACGAACTCCAGTGGGCAGACCCTGAGCTTAGATCTAGCCCGTACGTGGAAGTTCCCATGATCCATCGGGAACTCGTCTGTCGCAGTTCCCACTTGCCCCTGTTCGTTGGCGAACGCACTGTGGTACCAGGGGGCGATCACCGCAGACAGCTGCGCGAACTGCTGGATGTGGTCTGGACCTTCCACGCGAGCACGCTGGTTCCGACAGGCCTGGATCGTGTTGATCAGAGCGGGGCCCGAGATGTGGCTGACTGTGAGCCACGTGCCAGGCACCGAAGTCCTCCCGCACTTGAGATCGATCCGGTTATTGGCGTCCCGGAACCGAAACTCAACACGATCGGCGTCGTTCCCATAGCCTTCTCGGGACGAGCGTTCTGTCACCCTGAGCTCACAAGTGCTCATGGCATGGTCGCTCGCCATCACTGCTCCTCTCGGGCCGATCGTGTAGACTCGGGCTCCAACCTCGAACGAGGTCACGGAGACCTTCCATCCAACGAAGACCGAGATGACGATCGAGGGTCGGAACCATCCTTCGTTGGCTGACCGGATCAACACCTCGTCACAGAACTGCTGCTGGACAGAAAGATCCGAGTCCGAGCGGTAGCCCCTGAAGACCCAATGGAACAGGACCTCGTTTCCATTGAAGACCTTCACATCCACATAGGTGGCCGAGGTATCGAACATCACCGGCCAAGTGAAGGGCTGGAAAGCCGGGTGCGATAGCGCCCGACTCGCGTAGGAGTCCCACTGAGCACATGGTCCCCCTGTTCTCGAAGACATCGAAAAGAGCAGAACTGCCTTGATGCCATCGAGCGTATAGTTCGCGAACAGCGAACAGTGGTAGCCCGAGTTCGGGGGCATGACCGAGTCCCGCTCCGTCAGCACATTGATCGAGCTGGCGGCATTCGAGATGATCTCCTCGGCCAGCCAGTTCTGGAACGGGGAGATCACCCGGTCATCGCGGTTGTCGATGACGAGGAGCGAGTTCTGGGTCTCGTCTCGTCCTCTTCCTCGACCACGAGCTGGCGAACGAACTCAGGCCGCTGAACAGCGAAGGGGTTGTGAGCAGCAGGAGCCCCACGGTCACGACGTCCACGACGATCGTCGCGACCCCAGCCTCCAGAGCCCCAATCGCCGGATGCGGCAGCTGGAGCCGCGGGATTCTCGGGAGCCTCTGCCTCGCCTGGAGTATAGAATCCCCAGTTTCCCGGATTCTCAGGCTGACCAAGCCGGCGAGGCAACCCGAACTGGGGAGCCACCGGGGCCGCCATCTGCCGACCTTGAGCGAAGCCAGCGGGAGGGAACGACATTGCTGCACTGGAGCGATCTATCCTGTTCCTCCCACGCCGAACTTATTTTTCGGTATGGCCCGATCGGCTTGAGCCAAAATGGCCACGGAGAAGATAGATCAAGTCTGTTCCAACGATCGCGAAACTGATCTCCTAATTCCTACCCACCAGACCGATAATTAGGAGACACAAACCCGTACACTCCATGAGGACATACCTTGTTGCTCTAGCGCCAAACTATCGCTAATCTAGCGCCAACATGGGGATTAACTAGCCCTAGTTCGGGCCCCGCCTCATTGCGAAGAGTAAAAACACGCTCCAAAGATCGTTATGGCCACCCTACTTTCCACTCTTCAACCGCGCTTAAAGGCAACCTCCCATGTATGGATCGACAGAGCATTGCATGAGTGCACGGCGCTTCATGTTTCGAAAAAATCCAGGTTCGAGATAAATCGAACTGCGCCAGCTATTGATGGGTCAAGTTCCCCGTCGTTGTCGACCAACACTAACCCTGGGCGTCAACGACGCTAAAAATCATTGTCTTTGTTATCGGCCCTAAAAAAATGCACCTGTGCAAAGGTAGGCACGAGTTGTCGGAGTGCAGAGTTTTCAGCCGGAGTGCTGAAATCAGCGTGACGATTCAAAGAAAAAACCTTAAACCCTACAACCCTACATACACATGCAGTAACACGCTCGCTGCATTGGGAGCAGGCGTTATCGGCGATGAGGGATTTTCTGGATTTTGGAAGTGTTTTCGGGTTGTATTGGGGAGATGATGTGCAGTGTTTGGGTCAACTGTATGGCCCATTGTCGGAGTCCTGGCTCTGGCCCATGTTTCGTGTGCAGTCGTGCACGCAGCTGTGATATGTGTGCGTCTTGGCAGGAGAACTGATTGTCCGAAATCGCTGTAGTGCCTGGTTGCAAGTAGCAGCCATCACAAAGCCAAGCATGATTTCGTGCTGTTCTGCTGCAACATCTTGTGGCAGTGGTGTCTTTAGACTTTGACAAAGATTGAGCTTCCCCTGTCTTAGGATCGAAATCTAGAATATGTAAGTTTCTGCAGTGCTGGTTTGCAAAGCTAGTGTTGTGGAATCACTTGCAGATATATATAGTTCTGTCTCAGAGGTTTCGGTTCGTATATCAAATAAGAAACTATTGTGCACGTAATTTCAGTCAATGATATGACAGCTGTGTGGAGAATGCAGGTCAGAGATGCAGACACCCACACAGGTTCCAAACACATTCGTGGACATTAGTGTGGCATACGAGTACGTACATGTAGAACCGATGCACTCTGATGCAAAAATGAGTAGTGCATCGAACAAGCTTCCTGCTGCTTTGCCTCGGTCCATGTGCTGGCGTGGCTTCATTCACATCGTCGGCCTGGTTCAGGCCGAGATCGTGTCATTGCTTGGTGTGTCTGCTGTAGTGCTACAGCATGTTGGATAGGTGGCTGATGTGTCAGAGCATGCTTGATGGCAGCAGGTGCTCAGTGCCTTGATGATCGGCTTCAATGGGTTGAGCTGGTTTCCTCTAGGCTGGATGCAAATATACTTTGGAGCAGCACTCTTAAGTCTGATTGCTTTGCTCACAGTGGGCATGTCCTTGGAGGATTGTGTGCCGTGCTGAATGAAGAGAGCGCTCATAACATGTCCAGAACTCAGATGTCTGCAAACGTCGAAATGCTGCAGCCACTGTACATGTATGTATACATATATGCACGTTTCGCCATTTTGGTCTAGTGATTTTGGCTAGGTGAAGCTGGCTTCCATGATGGTGATGGTTCTTCTTCTGAAGAGATCCGGACTTCTGGAGAACCAGCAGAAGCATTGGAAGGCATGTTGCCATGTGCATGTGTGCTGTGGCATTCGATTCTGCTTCTATCTGCTGTTAATTAATCACCTGTGAGCAGTGGAGGCAACGAACTTGCCAGACAATGGTAAGCATTGACATGACATGCAAAGCGCTGTGTAGCAAAGCCAGCTCGCAACCCCTGCATCCAGTGTGCAGTTTTTGATCAAGGCCTTGCAAGTGCTGAAGCATGTTAAGGGCAAACGACTTTCACACATGGGGTTTCCACACCTTTCACAAATGGGGTTTTCGACACTATGTGTGTGTGTGTGCCTCCGTAGTTCCCTGGCATTGCTGCTAGACATATTTCGAAGTTCGATCATCAACCTTATGTCGAAGATGCTGTGCCTGCTGAATGCTCCCACGGTTGCCAAGAAACTTGGCAAAAAGTGCAGAGAGCCCAAGCTGGAGATGCTTGAGGACAGACATTGCAGATATTCTCGACAGTTGTTGAGGGTTGCCTACAGACAGTGTGGGGTGCAGGAGTTTTACCAAAGTCTATGGCGAGATGCTGATGTGGTTAAAGCAAGACGAAAGCTGTTGTGGAAAGAAGAAGGAGACAGTGCGAAGAAAGTTGGAGAGAAGGCCGGACCCATCGACTGTATTGTATATAGTGGTATCACATTCCATTTCGATTTCCATGCTGTGTGTGATGTTTTCAGGCGCTCAAGTTTTGTGCGCTCAACCTGAACAAGAAGTCACCGACCCTCGCCGAACGGGAGGCGACCTGTCGTTTTTGGAGTGGATGTGTCTGGTGCATGCTGCATGGCAGTTCGCAGATGTTGACAGAGGGAGAGAAAGAGGAAGATCTGGATGCATCGTTGTGAGGGAAGTGAGAGAGAGATGGAGAGAAAGAGAGGTGAAGAGGGAGAGAGATAGAGAGAGAGGCAGAGTGAGGGAGCGAGACAGACACAGGGAAAGAGTGA
>CAJNDT010000890.1:620598-636170 GCA_905221615.1 Symbiodinium sp. CCMP2592
AGTTTCTGAGACGCTGGAAGAGCAGGCAAAAGCCTCCTTGAGGCGTTTGAATGCCATGGAACCAGGAGAGGCTGATCTCTTGGAGGTATCTGGGTTCAATTATCCAATAACTTCACTTGTGACATGTCCTCAGTCTCGATTCTGATGGAGCACCTGCTGAATGCCGAAGTGATGCATTGCTGTGCTTGTCTTGGTTGAATCGTGGATGTGCAATCGACTTCTGTATGTAACAACAGAGTGGACACATCTCAACATCTACCCAGGCTCAGAAAAGAATTTCGGCTGCGACTGCTGCTCGTGAAGAGGAGGCCATGGATGAGGAAGGGGAAGAAGGAAATGAGAAGCCTTCTAAGAGATCGGCTGCTGGCTGTGGTAAAGGCAAGAAGTTGAGGAAAAAGAAAACAAAGAGGAATTTGAGCAAGGCATTGGAGGCAGCAAGAGCGCCGAAGGAGGCTGAGGGAAGCAAGGGCTCAGAAGAGCAGAAGGATCAGGATAAAGAGAAGGATGAGGATGAAAAGGAGGATGAGGAAAAAAAAAAGAGACTGAGGAAAACCCTGCCAAGTCCAAGAGGTCTGCCAAAGCTGGTCCAAAGGCTGGAGCCCCCAAAAAAAAGACAAAGACAGGCGAGCCCCCAGCTGCCACCCAAGATGCCGCTGCCAGCCAGCCCGAGCAAACTGCAAAAGAGCCGGAGGCTCCGGAGGACTGAGTGCATCAGGTGAATCTTGTAGTGGTGCCTTTGCCCTGTGTATGTAATGTGTGTGGTGATGCTTCCTGGAATGTCTGGGTGTGTTTGCACTTTGCAGGGATGTGTGCCTCGTTTATTCGATAGGATAGGACGGAGTTTGTGTTTAAGCTTTGCATGAGGCAGTGTGCCATGGCACTGTTTTGTGGGGTATTAAAAGCTCAGGTCGCTGTTGCCTCTTGAAATTTGCATTCATTTGCATGGGCACTGGCTCCAGCAGGATCCTACTGTGGTCTTGCTGAAAAAGCTCGCGAGCATGGATCCCGAGTTCAAGTTTCATGCCAACTCCAAGCCCCTTTGTCAATATGAATATGTCAGTGTGCTACTCACACAATGCCTGGAGTTGTTCTCTGGGTGTGACTGTTTTGTCACTCTGAGTTAACCCAAAGAGTGTTTGACATGTTCCACTTTGGGGGGTGTTGAGCTCAGGTCCTTCACACTTTACCCCAGCGACGAGACGATGGTGAAGCTCAATGCCCAGAACCGGCATTATGTGACCATCTGTTGTCGGCCAGGTTCCAAGCAAGTTTTGTATGCTGCTATACCAGCATGCTGCAGGAGGTAGTGTGCTGCTGAAGGCAAGTGTCTGAGTGTGAGTGTGTATCCATCAATGTGCATGTTTATAGAGGTATGTACAAAGACATATACATGCATCCACCTATGCATGCAGGCATGCTTACATGTATGTACACATAAATGTCTGGTGAGTCTAGTATACACACAAACATATTGTTATACACTCCTGCATACAGAAGCCGTATACATGTCACAGATCCCCACCCATCCATCCATGCATACATACATGTGTACATAAGTGCATACATACATGCATACAAACATGCATGCACTCATAAACACAAAAGCAGTTGCCTCGCCCAGGATCCCCGAACAGTCGTTCTATGTCAATCCGGGCAGCAAAGTGGCCAAAGAGATGATTGCCCGTGTCAACGAGAAGCTTCTGACCAGCTACAAGGTGCAGCATCTGCTGGGTTGTGTGTCCATCTCTGTTGAATAGAATCAAGACTGCTGCTGATTCTTTTGTGCTGTTGGATATGGTTTGGCAAGCTATATAAAGTACCCTTCTAAGCCTTCAGCCGATTGCATGGCAAGTGAGAAATACACAGTTCCTAGATTTGTGTTGCATCCATCGAGCATTGCCGAATGTTTGGAGAGTGTGCAGCTTGCATTTCCGGTAATTTCGTCCTGTGTCACAGGACAATACCAAGGGCGGGGTCAACGTTGCCTGGAGGCTGTCTGGTGGAGTCGTGAATGCGCTAGAGCCTCAGGGCAGTTGCTGCTTTTGTGCTCATATGCAAGTAGCACTGCCATTGGCAACACAGAAATCAATATGCTGCTTGAACGATACCTTCCCTGTGTGTGTCTCTCTCTCTCTCTCTCTCTGTCTATCTCTGTCTCTCACACTGGGCTTGCGCTCTGCATCGTGTGCACCCCGTACAGATGAGTGCTCAGCAATAAGAAACAATAACATCATGAAAAGAAATAGGCGATGCAGATCATCTTGATTTCTCGTAGTGGTTTGACCTGCTCAGGTGGGACATGGCCCGGCTTTTTGCTGGATGGCATGATGCCCCAGCTTGGTTGCGGGATTGAAGGACCACCCCTTTTCTGGGATCGTGCTTCTTCAGATTTTGTGACAGAGAGAGTGGACTAGGGGGTGAGTTTCACTGTTCGCACGAAGTCTAGTTGATGACATCTGTACTGGTCCATTGGTTTCGCCTTTCGTCTGAAGGTTACTACTACCGAGCAATTCTGTGATGTATGTATGTGTGCCTTGTGTGTCTGTCTGTCTGCATGTGTGTAGGTATGTATGTATTGGTCTGTACATGTATAGGACAAAACTCCTGCGAGCAAACATGTCTGTATGTATGTGCATGTATGCAGGAGTATCTATATGTGTTTAGGTGTGTCTCTGTGCATATACCTCAGTGTCTATGTATCTATGTATGTATGTGTCATGTTTGTCTTGTGTGTATGTGCATGTACATACACCTGCATCTACTTGGGCACTTCTTCTCTGCATCTGGGCATTAGGTAATATCCATCAGTGTTCATGTGCCTGTGTAAGTTTCAACATGAGCCAAACAACCACTTCTTGGGGGCATCACAGTGATGTAGAAATGCGTAGAATTGCATAGACATACACATGTACATACATGCATACATACACATGTATGTATATATATATACATATATATATACTTAGTGCTGGACGAAGGCCCTGGCTCATGTGGATGATGCCCAGTATGTGATGTCCTGAATTCTTTCGGGGATTTCTCTTAAAAAGTCAGTGCATATATTTATGTATACATAGCTGTATATATATACATATAGAGAGAGAGAGAGAGAGAGAGAGAGAGAGAGAGAGAGAGAGAGAGAGAGAGAGAGAGAGAGAGAGAGAGAGAGAGAGAGAGAGCGAGAGAGAGGGAGAGACAGTGAGAGAGAGAGGCACACATACATATACATGCGCAAGTATCTGTGTATATAAAGTATAAATTCATGGACATTACATCTTGAGTCCAAGTCAGGCCACAGCAATGTATAAGGAGCAAGGACTTCATTAGTGTCTGCATACGGTACCCCATATAGACACCCATTATGACCCCCAAGGAGACCACCTACCTGTGCCCAAACCATAGACTTGACTTTCTTCACGACCCCCCATGCTTTCCTTCATGTTACTATGTGCATGCAGGGGTTTCCTATGTCATTTGAACTAGACCTGCATGCCCTGCCAGGAGGACCCAGTGATGTGGGGCTGACTGGCTTCGTTGAGGCTCAGCATGGTCTGACTCTAAGTTGACACATGTCTACAGGTGTCTGTGGCTGATCAAGTTCATGGTGCCCTTTTATCGTGGCTTCTCACAATGCATGTGCTGGGCAAGGCCAGACATGCTGACCAGGATCTTGCTTGCCTGAGCCTCTGGCCTCAGCAGTCCTTCAGCTTACGATTTTGGATCAGAGCTAATCTTAAACTTAGATTAGGTGGGCCATCTGATCTGCTGCTGACATTGTCTTCAGGTTGCTGTGCTGGCCACAGATAGATGTATGTGTTCAGTAGGGGCCACGTCGGAACGCCTTGCAACCCAGTGAAAGCTCAAGCTGTTCTATGCTGAAAGTGCCTGCTGGCTATCGGCCCAACTCAATCTGACTTTCTGCTTGCTGCTTGCATCGAAAACCAGGTTCAGCTGGGGCCCGTGTAGTGGTGGTTCCACTGTACATTCTGTAGCCTTCTCAGATCCCATGTACGTACTGGGCACCCCTGATGGTACTTCAACTAAATTTAGATTGGATTGGTTCGATGAAGCCAAGCATATGAACTCCCCAGGGCAGTTGAAGATACGCTAGATCGAATACTTGGGAGCATTTTGGTCTTTAAATGTGAGAGCCTACAGAACCCTTTAAGACATTGGACCCATCCCAGTCAAAGAACTTAATCCTTGGCCCTCACTGGTGCCGACTACTCCTGGGAGCCAGGCCCCGGGTGTCTGTGTTTGTGGGTAACTTTATCCAGCCAGGTTAGCTGGTATAGAGTGCCAGATCAGACTTAAGTGGTATGCCTGTGATCGTGCAATGTTCATATTCAGATGATGGGAAATTGCTACGGTTAGGATCAGCCTAGGTTTGTCTAACCCTGCATCTCCAGCTCAGAAAATCCCTCATACTCATTGAGCAAAGGTTGTTTTGGCATGTTTGCCCGATGTTACTTAACAGGTGAACCTTCTGAAGTACAATTCGCAGGATGTTAAGTGGCTTGCGATGGTTATTGCAATGTACTGAATTATGCCCCCCCCCCCCTGAAAAAACATGAAGTCCTGGTTAATTAACATAACTGGCAAGTGTTCTGATGACTCCTGGTCCAGCAGCAGGAACAGAGCTAATGTCCGTGGCAGGGTCTGCACATAGATACGATGCAGTCAATTCTAATGGTATCCATCCACATACCTGATGTGGCGAATGCGAAGGTGTGTGTCTCAAGTCGGGTGCTGCATGTTGGCTCGCTTTTTCCTCGGACCTCGCCAAGCTCGCTGCTGCCTGGGACAGGTACTTGGTAGGTAGTGTTCACAGGATTGTGCCCCGGACTTCTCCACACGAAGCTTAGGGCTGTCTCTGCATATTTGTTCCAACAACAAGTGCAGTCGAGACAGCTGTTGATTGTAATTTTACAAGTGGTACTTCACAACCCAGAGCCAGTTCTGCAAATTGGGGCCACTGTTATGTACACCAGCTTGGAACTACTCGCCTTCGCAGCCCAGTGCTACCCTGGATGAAGATGTCACCACATAGTGTTATTAGCTTCTCAGAAAGGGAGGCTTTGTTACCGGCTCGAAACCATGGATCACCGTGGAAAAGCTGCAAAGTCATGGTGCTCTCGGCCATTGGCTGTCTCAGCGCGCAGTTGCATGCTGCTGCTGGCTCTGGGTGTGCCGGTGGTGATGAGCCTTGGCTTCATGTATTTCGGGGTGGTCGAAACATACCTTGGGGCAAGACTCTTTTTGGTTTCGGGTCCTGAATCAAGAACAACCGCATATACTATCGATGCAGAATGTAGTAGTATGATTGAAGCATTGACGATGAGAGTGTGTGACCTCTTTTAGCAGTGGTTCTGGCCAATGTTATGTCTATACCTATAACTAAGTAGCTATCTATGTGTCTATGTCACAATATCTATCCAGAGTTTGTGCTTGAACATATCATAATGTCTGCACATAAATGAATCTTTGTCATGAACCTGTAATACCAGTGATGTTCTAGGTACAATCGAATTCCATAACACTCGTTGGGCTCTACGTATGCAATATCCACAGGAGTACCAGCAAATAGCAGCTGTGAAGGTTTGGTAAGGGTGCTGCTTAAAGAAAGCCTCTGTGTAATCATGTGTGTGGTGCAAATTCAGGGGTTAACAACTGTACTGGTTGTTACTGGGCCTCTACAGGTTCATCAGGTTGTCGATGGCTTTGAGAGGATACATTCTGAAATTGAAAGGGTGAATAGCGTTCTGATTTCTCGAGGGCATGCTGTACATAGAGTCCTGGTACATATACCGACATACGGGTCATACATGCACACAGACTTACACATCTTTGCATACGTTTGTGTGTTTCTGTGTACGTGGCCATGTGCATCAGCAGACTCCTGCCGTCTCGTGCACTTGTCAGACAAAGTTGGGCAAGTGCAAATTGGAGGGCAAGTGGGGGTTTATGGTGCTACAGGGCCTGGGAAAATAGATGCACAGGTTGTCCAGTTGAATAGTGCCGGGTGCATATACTTCAGACTCCACCTTCGTGTTTTGGGTCGTGTGTCGGTAATATCCCCAGGCTGTTCACCAGGCCCTGGATGTTGTCACGTCACTTGCTGCTGTTAGACGAGTTGGGTTTGATAGCAGTTGTGACATATGGCCTTTGGTGTACTCTTCAAGCCCCATCTATCAGGAAACCTGCCATTGCTGTTCGATTTTCTGGTGATGATGGTACGGAAAAATCTATCGTCATTATAGCAATACTAGCTACCACTGCTATTTCTTTCCCACGACTAATTAGTATTGTGCAAGGTATGGTCTTTTCTTCAAGACTAGACAACTAGTCGTAAATAAACTTCGGTTCCTCCGAGCCTACACCTGCTCAAGAATCAGATCCATAGTCATGGCCACAAATAGCAGCTAGAAGATGTGCTAGTCATCTGCTAATTTTGAGAACCTGTTGCACCAAACGGACCAAAGTCTGACAAATAGTTAGTGCCAATACTTACATGGGTAGGGTTACACGGTTGCCTTTGCCAGTCTGGACTGCTTGGACTACATTGCCCAGAATGTGGATCCAACCCAGCCCGGAGGCAAACGGGTGCCCAGGATGCAAGTTCAAGGTTTCCATGGCGCAGTGAATTCTTCTTCGCTTTCTGTGTTTTCTATAAATGATTGAACTTGTGTGTCTCCCTTGTTTGGTTTCTGTGTCTGCAATGATAGTTGCATCACTTTCTCCCTCCTCGATCTGTGCCTTCTTTCCCTGTCTCCATCCGTACGCTGCGAAATCCGAAGTGTGAGAATCGAACGTGTGAAATCCGTCAAAGCGTTTTCTGAAGTCCCTCTATCTATATCCTAAAGCAGCGCATCCCTTAGAACCCAAGTGGCACACCCCCTGGCCCGGAACATTTTAGCCAAGCTTGCGCTTGCCTTTTTTGGAACCATGGCAAGCAGCCCGGAAGACACTGGGTTCCCCTCTCTGTTGCAAAGAAAACCCTAAATTGACTGCATGTTGTTAAGCCCCACAGCCCAGGACTTGATCGCCATGGATTACTTCGCTGGTGGCCGGACAATCCAGTATGCTTTCAGTTGCAGCCTTACCTTCGCACATCGCCACATATGTATAAATACAGAGAGGTGCACATGTTAGCCCAGGACACATGGAGGAGCATATAGATCTCTAGAGTTTTGGACAGAGACATGCACACACATGCACGCATACACACATTGGAGCAGCTACAGAACTAAGAGGCAGTGCAGCAGTGTCCAGACAACTTTGGCGATTTCATACATGATAGAATTCGTACAGCAATGTCCCTAGTAGCAACATTGTATGGGCTGGATCTGGGCACCTTCAAGCCTAGGAAACCTCGCTGCTGAAACTGTATGCTTGGTCGTTCAGAGGACTAGTCATGTCAGGAGGCTAGCTGAGCTCGAGGGGGGGGGGCGGGCTAGATATTTTGCTGATACTCGGAGCCCTAGAACTCTTTGCAGCCTCAGACTCAGGTCGCAAGAATGCCCGGGCGACACTTGGTTGCCTTATCAGCTCAACATGCACATATTGATCTGGAGACCTCTGATCTGTGTAATGAAAATGAATCATGTCATGGAATGTGGCATGATGTCTGTGTCGCCCATTGATCGACCTATTTACTCTATGCAGGGATGCCTTCGACATTGGAATTCGTGGTGGTGACCACGACATCAATACAGTGAGCTTTGTCTTGAACTGCTTGATGCATGCACCCATTTGCTGAACCCTCATGTCACTGATACTGAGACACTGCATGCCATGACCCTAGATGCTTTGCTGGGTCTGAAGTGTGTTCCGTGACTTCGGTCTTAGTCTTATCTAAGGCCGGGGATGCTCAAGGCGCTGCACTTTGCTTTGAGGCTGATTCCGGAAGGTTTGGCTTGCCTTGGGCCTCCATGCTCTTCTTGGTGTTGGGTCAACATGTATACATCTGGTCGCAGCTCCTTCGACCCAACTGGTGACGAGAGTGCTCCCCACGTGCAGGTGGCAAACAAGAATCCCGGCTCGTATATCCGTAGTCTGTGGTCTGTGAAGTTATTGGGTCGGACTCGAAAAAGTCGACTGTCTTCAAGGTTTCTGTTGCTGCAGTCTGTGTCATGTCGAATGTAGGGGTCGGCTGTTGCAACCAAGAATCACAGCACGAGTGGCCATCTTGCTCCTGGTGCTCGCTGCCCGGAATGTGCACTTCCTGGTGGAGCAGCCACAGGGGAGCTTGATGGACAAGTTCCACTACATCAAGAAAGTGGCGGCAGTGCTGCCTACGTGGCGAACATGTTCCTTGTGGTTGCCTTACTTGCTTCGACTAGATGGCTACTAGGTCTAGTGGTACTTATGATTCTGCCGTGATTGTTGGTGGTCTTCGTGCCAAGTGTCTTCGTTGTATTACAAACACTTGACACGACTTCAGCAGATGCAGCTCGATGATTGCATGCTAGTTGTTACCAGAACCATTGACTATGCATAGTAGTTTGTTACAGCACAAAGCAGCATCCTATGGTATTATTATCTATGTATTTGTGCTTACGGATTGCAGGCAAGCGGTGCACGAGCAAGGTTGAAGTTGCTGAGTGTCATGTATGCTACCTCTGTCGCATCGAAGTGGTAGAATTCTGGGAGCAAAACCAAGCTCAGTTGGATGCTGGCCTACGGCGCCCGGACTCGCAAGCCGACAAAGTGTTTCGGAACCTGGCCTAGCCCTCAAGGGGTTTAGTTTCAGCTTAGTACATGTCTGAGCCTTTGATTCAACCCAATATTGGGTCGACTTCATCTTGGTGAAGCTTAAGACATGTGCTGTGTCATTGTTTGTACCATACCCCTCAAACAACAGTTAGGATTGAAGTTGTGTGTGCAGGGTCTTAGGGCTTAGGGGGGGTTCGGCAATGCAGCTGTAGTGCAGCAGCTTTCGATGTCCAGTTGCTCCGTCATATGCAGTCCAGAAGTCGACCACTTGTCATCTGTAGCTGGCCGCTGCTGAGTCCTTGGATGAGCAAGCTGTACAAGAAGTGCAAGGCTTCGAAGTCGAAGCATTCCCTCGTTACCAACCACATTGACCAGACTGGCCAGAAACGTGTGTACCTGGATGCACTACATGTAGGCCCTATGCCACTGATTCATAATGATTCTGCAGTCTTGTGTGGCATGGTGCAGCATTTGTAACTAGTTTATGTGAATGTATGTACATATATGTATATATATATATATGTACATAGTATGCAGGTGTCTCTAGGTGAATATGCACATGCATATGTATGTGCATTCCAGCAATTGAAGGCCAAATGCTCAATTGGATGATCCATCGACACACATGCATGTGCGAGAGCAGTGCTGCAAGAATGTCTACATCGTACTAGTTACTAGGAAATCGAGCATCGCTGCATGGTGACTGTCTGAACCAACCCAGGTCGGGAAAGACCCGTGCACTGAAGCAGAGTGCGGCTTATCCCAAGAAGTTTGGCAAGGTGGTCGCCAGGAAACATTTGACTTTCCTCGAGACTCTGTTGCATTCTTATATGATGATGTCTAGGACCTCATGCCTTGGCCTTGTCGGGGTTGAAAAGCATCTCGAGACCGGTCCCTGTTACTTTATGTTCTGTCGGTTCTGCCAATGCATGTGTAGATCTAACAGTTATTGCTACACCTGGAACCTGTCCTGGCCGTTGGAGTCATGATCACAATGTCACCTGGTACTGTGGTCCTGTCTGCTCAGGCAAAGAGAAAATGCAAGCAGACCACTGTGTTGCCCGATCTCCCCGCAGAGCTGGCCAACTTGCAGGCCTGCTGATGTATGCTTGAGTCTACTTGAGTAATTATTACATCTGATCTCGAACGTTTGCTGGTGACTGTGCCAGACCGAAGATGTCACGAAGTTGAGTAGTACACACTTATACTGATTGCCATGTTTCCTGAACTGTGTCCCGATCCCTCAATCAAGCAATGTGCCACAGGACTGGGACCATGCCGAGCTGCATGAGATGCAGCAATTTCTCGACGCGGAGCATTCCAATGGGCGCTTCCAGCCGCACAGTACTGAGCGCCAGTGACTGGATTCACGGAAGTTTGGTAGTGCTTCTGTAATTTAGATCTTACTTGTCATCCTTGCTTGTGAGAGATTAAGATGAAGCATCGAAGACTTTTGGGTCCTTGTACTGTCCTCTGCCTATCCTACGTCGACTGCATTTGGGCTGTCTGGGTTCAATCTGAATAGGAATGTAAGTTGCAGAGTTATTCAAGCCGAAGAAGAGAATGTTTCTACAGATTGCTGGAACCTCTCACCCTTGGCATTTCTGCAAAGCTGTGTAGCTTATTTTTGGAAGTACTGCCATGATACCGGAAGGAACACCAGTGTATGTATCAGCAGACAGAGAGATACAGGCTTAATAACAAAGGGTTTAAACAAGTAAACAGGTGCCTAGGCCTACGCATGTATACATGCATAGTGTGTTACTGAATAAGCTCACTTTCATAATGAAATGAACCTATCCAGCAAGTGGTTGCAAGCTGATCACTGTTTGTAGATGTGCATCGGCACAATTATGCCTCTGGACTGCATGTGTAAGTAGCCTGCATCAGCCTACTGTAGGACAGCTACGACGTGCAAAGGAGGTTCTGACGATGGAGATGTCAAGTTAAATCTCCCATATGTACATGCTCCCCATGCAAAGGATCGACAGGCCTGGTCTGGCGAGCCACAAATCAAGTGCAGTTGCATGGGACTGCAAGGGCCCAGGGCTTTCCACTCATATCATCATTGACCCTGGCACTTCGAAATGCCCAGGGTTTGCTCTATCTAACCTCTGTAGCTTGGTTCTGTTCTGCCTCTCTTGTCCCCATGAAGTTAAACCATGCCTAGTCTCGACACCTTATCTTGCTATCGATCGACATACAATCAATCTTGTGTGGGGCCAGCAGCATAACCAGTGGTTGCGCAGAAGCAGAAATTACACTTAACTTTGAATGAGGGGTATGAAGACACGCCTATAAGATTTGGTAGCAAATTAATATGCCGAACAGTATGTGTATATATACATAACGTGATAGCACCGATCTAGGGCTTTTTCTTTCGATGCAAACATGCACACATGCAGAAACACAAATGTATATATGTATATATATATATATATATATATATATTGTGTACATCAGTGTATATGCATAATATTCGCCGCTGCAGATGGCATGCATGCATCGTATATGTATGTATGTATATATACATATATATATATATATCGGTATGTATGAACCTTCTAAACGAAAAGATTTCATGACAGAATATATAATTTATCAAGCATCGACACATGTAGCTATGTCAACTTATATGTTGTACTCTGTAAGATGTACATCTATATATACAGACTCATTGGCATATGTATATCGATATATATTTATTTATGTTCTTGCAGTCATTTGGATCTAGTCTGGAAAATAGTGCAAGTTCTATAGTAGCATGTGCAGATCTTGTACTGGGTAGCATACCGTAATCACCATTATATATACATCCATGACCTATTTATATTTAATTCTCAGTCTACATACATATATAGATATATAATATACATGCTTCTAGGTTTTCTTGAAAATCAACACCTGGCATGTTTCGAGAAGCTGTATGTATTGCTATGGCTACTGACGCCAGACCCTGGAGAGAGGCCCTAAGCTAGACCTTGTTCCGAACTATTACACATGCATGTATATATGTCTGTAAAATATGTACATATATATATGTCTCTTTATATATATATATGTGTGTGTGTGTATGTGTTTACAGTTATAGATGTGTATATATATATATACACATGCATATCTAGTACTAGTATATATATATATACATAGATCTGCAGGTAGGTATTTATTATCGTTAATTTGTGTATATATATATATTAATATATATATGTATACACTGCACCATATGTCTGTATCTGCATATGATTAGCATAATAATACAGTTTTTGAGTACAATGCTATATTAATTACTTCACCATGTGCACGCAAATTATATATAAATGTGATGGTGCGTGTATATAATTTATTTATTTATTTATATAATGCATGAATTAACTAACGCAACTATTTCAATCCTATTATATATATATATATATATATTACAATACGTCTGTATATACATCATATATTATATGTATATATATAAATAAATATATATATATATATATATATACAATTGTGCTGTAACGCCTTTTTAGTGTCGTTCTGCGCCTTTTTACTGCCTTCCTACGCCTTTTGGGCTGATGTCCCTATATAGATATATATATATATACATATGCAATTTTCTTGTCCTTCTATGCTCTTTTACTGTCTTTCTATGCTTTTTTACTGTCTTTCTATGCCTTTTTACTGTCTTTCTATGCCTTTTTACTGTCTTTCTATGCTTGCTTGTCTATTGTTCTTGTTGGCTTTTTTTTGCGCTCCTGCATGCAGATATACAGCAAATCGATCGAGCTTGCGCTTAATTGGTGTAATGATAGAAATCTAGATCTATGCGTACTATAGAGAGGTTATGTCGAGTTATATATATATATACATGCATATGTATTATTAATCAATATTATATATATATATGTATATATATACATATATGTACAGATATGTGTGTATATATATCTATCTAGTTAACGCAGAATAACCCTATAAATGCATATACTAGTGCGCTAGTTAGTATACGTTTACTATATATAGTACATATATATATATTATAATTATTACGTATTATCTGGACCAATAATTAATTGATAGAGTCGATATATTGCTCGCTCTATATATATATATATATATACAAGCAAAAATTCGGCGTGACATGCTGAAATACATGACGTATATATATATAATTCACATATATATATATATATTTATGTATATACATATATATGTATATATATTACGCCAAATAATTAATGTATATATATAATTACATGAATATTACGAAATAAATATTATATATATATATTTATATATATATATATATTACATCGAATTAACCATGCATGCGTGCTATATATATATATATTATAACACTTGTAAGATATTTTATCTCTCTACGCTTTTTTTCTGGTCGAACATTATACTATATATATATATATATATATACAACTCTAGCTATAAATATCATATATGTGCATGCAGATATATATATATACACTGTACTATGTATCCATATTATATATATATATAATGCATAGATCGACTTATTAATTCTTGCGTTATAATAATTATTCTAGCGTTACTAATATATATATATATATATATATTATAATTTGCGTATACTGGGTTTCTAGTACGTACGTAGTATCGAGATCTCTCCGTTTCTCGCGCTAAATATTATATTAATATATTTATAGATATATATATTCTCAAATCTCACCTCTCCCTCGAGCTTTCTTTATAAAAGCTTTTGCGTTAATATGAATCAAATATATATATATATATATTTAACTATTTATATTTATATATATATATATTACATTATATATATGTATTTTTATTAATATATAGTATATATATAGATAAATCGATCAAATATATATATATATATATATATATTTATTTATTATTAAAATTATGATATTATATATATATATATATATATATATATATTATATATTACGCAAGATTTTTCGCGTTATTATGATTTATATAATATATATACTGGCTATTACACGCAAAAATTCAAACATATATCTCGCTTTCGCGCATAATATATTATATATATATATATGATCTATTTATATCAATTCATATTATATTATAATTATTAATAATATTCACAAAATAAAGAATATATATACTAGATAGACTCGATATAATATATATATATATATATATATATATTGATAATAATGATAGAATATAATATATATATATATATATATTATTCTAATATATATATATATATATATATATACCGAGCTCTTTATTCTCTACGCTTTTTTCTTGTCTTGCTACGCCTTTTTATTGTTCTTCTACGCCTTTTTACTGTCTTTCTACGCCTTTTTACTGTCTTTCTACGCCTTTTTACTGTCTTTGTACGCTTTTTTGCTGTCCTTCGAACACGACTATCCATCTCCACACCTTTTTACTGTCCTTCTACGCCTTTTTACTGTCCTTCTACGCCTTTTTACTGTCCTTCTACGCCTTTTTACTGTCCTTCTACGCCTTTTTACTGTCCTTCTGCGCCTTTTTAGTGTCTGTCCCTCTACGCCTTTTTTCTGTCCTTGTACGCCTTTTTACTCTCCTTCCACGCCTTTTTACTGTCCTTTTTGTACGCTATATATATAATATATATATAGTAATATATACCAGATCATAATTAATCATATATATATATATATAATTATATAATTTACAATCATCCCTGGCATTCGAATAGTATTGCATATATACAGAATGTATCATCATATACATACATATATATATATATACACAGAATATAGATATATGCATGTCTATATACATATAGATATATGGATATATACATATATATTTCATATATATATATATACACATATCATCCAATATATATATATATATATATATGCGATATATCTAGATTCGGTATGCATATACAATATATATATATATATATATATATGTATATGTATATCTATATATACATAACGACTGCTGCATATTGACATGATCAATACTGATCATACAGAAGTTGATACTGTACAATATGAATTTGTGTTTATATGAATATTTGGTACTTGGACTACATTGTTTTTCATATAATATATGTAAAATTGTCTATATATGTGTATATATTACATGATCGATCGATTCCAGTCAAGCAGTCCGAAAGCACTACATCACATATGTATATATATATGCCTGTCGACTGCTCTGGATAATACCCGATACTTGTCGATGTATGTATTAAGTCCATAGACATATATATATATATATGTGTTGTATTCACTATTGTAAACACTGTGCTGCTGACCTATCATGCCTAAAAACTAATGAATATATATATATATATATATATGTCTACTAACATATATATATATATATGAACGTATATGAATGTACATATACATATATATATATATATATACCACATGCATTTCTATACATACAGCGACTGGGTTTTGCTTCGACTAGTTCATGTGTGCATGTGTTTGTATATCTGTATATACATGGTACAGATCTGCAGGCCGCTGTGCACATAGATCGATGCACATGTACATGCATGAATGTGTGTATCTTCATTTCTGTGTATTAAATCTGAGGGCTCTTACATAGTCTACAAATGAACATTCAGAGGGCCATGCCTGATATACACATGCATACATATCCAAGTACATGGTTGCATAGATGGTATAGAGATATGAACACATGATAATCAGATTCTGACCAGGCCACTAATATATATGCACACAGCATAGATTATGCATACCTTTATTTAAACCATGTATACACATCTAGACATGTACGAGGTCTGTACATGTAGGTGTTTCGTTGTCCTAATTTTGTTTATGGTGAAATGCATATATAATATCGGTATGCAAACTATACTTGCAATTCTTAGT